>CM053594.1:41531796-41550079 GCA_028646575.1 Pseudocheirus occidentalis
CAAAGGAAGGTAAAAGTGATTGACAGCAGCCATGGAAGGGGGGGGAAGGTTAACAATCCCAAACTGAGAAGTTTTCACTCATTCCACACATATCTATCTATCTATCTGTCTATCTATCTATCTATCTATTTATCTATCTATCTATCTAAGTCTTGAATGAATTGATGCAGGCCAAAGCAACCAGAACCAGAGACATAGATAAAGAAGGCCAATGATAAGTTGGAATGTGTCCAGAGAAAGGTAATTCAGTTGATGGGGGGGAGAGGGGGAAGAGGCCTGGAGACTTAGGCATACAAAGATCAGTTGGAAGAACTTAGGGTGTTTAGCCTAGAGAAGAGAAGGCTCAGAAGAGAGATGATGCTGCCTTTATATGTATATCTGATGGACTACTCTAGGTCAGAGACAGTCAGGTCTGTTCCTGTGCTTCCTTGGTCAGTCTTGGAAGCTGGGCACATGCTCACTCTCCTCTGGCTGCCCCTCACCTGTTTGGATTTGAGGGGTGTGTGTGTGAGTGTATATGTGAGTATATATGTGAGTGTGCCTTGAGCTTCCCCTCCTTTTTCGCCTCTGCCCTCTCCAAATCCTCCTCATGCTCCAGTGTTCATCTTAAGGACCACCCTGCTCTGGGGCCCTACAGTCAGGTCTGCTTATCTTTTCCAGCACACCAAGATCCCGTTTCTCATACTTCAGCTTCTAAGACCATCCTCCAAGACTCAAGTCAGGTATCAGGAACTCCGGAAAGGCACAGGCCCCTTGTTATTTGTGCTCTCTCCCTCCTCAACTTATCTTAGATTACCTATTTATTTGGGTGCTGTATTCCCCAATAACATGTCAGCTCCCACAGAACCAGATGTCTTTCCAATTTTGTTCTTTTCCTAGCCCCAAGCATGGTCTTGTACATAGCAGATTGTTGAACTGAATTGAGTAGATGTCTCGTGTCCCGTCTCCCCAAGCAGGCTGATTTCCCCTACCGACAGTTGGCACTCAGCAGGTGCTTGTTGAGGGATAGGACAAGGAAGGAGTTATCCCCCAGGGAACTGAGGAAGACCTGGGGTTCAGGAGATCATCTATCCCATCAACCCCTTTTCAGCGCTCTCGCCTCCCTGCCTGGGCCTAGCTACGGGGCTTAGAAACCAGAGCATCCTGATCTGGAGCTCAGATCAGGCCAGAGCTTGGAAGCAGGCCTGTGGGGCCCCCAGAAGAAGAGGAGGGAAGGCAGTAGCTGCTTACCATTTCTGCCTGTCCACACTCTACAGAGGAAGTCCAGGGCCACCCCTTATCTCCTCCCCACCTCCTTCCCGACCTCAGGCTATATCTCAAAATACCTCTGGGCCTTTCTTGTCTGGCACAGCACAACAATGACAACAGCTCACATTTCCGGCCAGTACAGGAGCTAGGGCAAGGATTACCACAGTATTATGGGATTTAGAGCAGGAAAGTACTTTAGGGGTTCATCTAGTTTAACCCCTCTCCATCTACAAATGGGAGAAATTGAGGCTTAGCCACAGCTTCAAAACTAGTGCTCCTTCTCCTACACCTTGGGTGCCCCAATTTCTCCCTCCATTTTTATAGGTGGAAAAAAAATAAGGTTCTGAGATAGAAAACGACTTTTTATAGGTAGTGTTTACATAGCATTTTAAGGTTTGCAAAGTACTTTACAAATATCTCACTTAATCCTCACAGACACAATCTTAAAGGAAACAGACTGACAGAGGTTAAGTGACTTGCCCAGGGTCACACAGCTAGGACGTATCCAAGGCCAGATTTGAATTCAAGTCTTCCTGGCTCCAAACCCAGCATTTTATCCACTCCAACACCTCTAACATTCAACTGCCTTGACTTCCTCAAGCACAAAGCTAGCAAATGGTCAAGAAAGAATTAGACCCAAAGTTCTAGATTTCATTTCCAATCCAGTTTCTTGCCACATCGTACTGTTTCTCAGAAGTAACTAGAAGCCGCATTCTTCCCAGGGCTCAATTAGCTTCATCTCAGACTTTGTATTCTCCAGCTTACCTTCTATACCCCCTTCAGTTTTCTCCTTTTTATTGTGGAAAGAGAACCCGATCTGGATTCAGAGCACCTAGGTTTAAATCAAGGCAACCTGATTCTGTTCCTTCCTAGTGGCATCACTTGGCTCCCTCTCTGGGCCTCAGCTTCCTGCTCTGTAAAATAGGGTTGGACTCGGTGAACCTTAAAATCCTTCCCAGCTTTAAATCCCTTAAGACCCGTGACCTACCCTCCTTCTTGGCCAATCTATTGTCCCCTCTCTTCCTGCCAGAGTCCTCTCTGATGATCCATATCAGACTCTGCATCTGTGTCTGCATGGAATACCGGACTTGGTATCAGGAAGATGTGGTTTCAGATTCTTCCCAAGACACTGTTCCTCATACACAGGGTGGCACTCCCCCTGTTTGTGTGACTGCAGTGGCTATCTCCCATGGCTGGAATGAATACTTTCTTCCATAACTACATTTTAGACTCTCTAGCTTCCTTAAATATCTCCTTCTCCATAAAGCCTTTCCTGATTCTTCCAGTGGGAAGATATATCCATTTTGCATAAAGCTACACATAGACACAAACACAGACACACACACGTGGGGGCCATTTCCAGTCATCCAGATCTATATCTGGCCACTGGACCCAGATGCCTCTGGAGAAGACAGTGAGGCTGGTGACTTTGGAGAGCACTCCCTCGCTTAAATCCAATTCACTTGCAAGTCATGGTATTAGGTCCCTGATGGTCCTTTTCAAGAACAAGAACATCAACAAACAACCTATATACATGTATACATATAGGTATATACACATACTTACATGTGAATATGTGTATATATGTATGTGTGTATGTGTGTGTGTGTGTGCATTGTCTCCCCTGATAGAGTACAAACTCCTTGAGGGCAGGAATTGTTCCATTTTTGTCTCTGTATCCCTAAGGACTCACCTTTTAATTAGGTGCTTTATGCCTTCCATCACCCACAGTTTCTTCATCTATAAAATGGTGAATTACTGTAGCAATTATCTCCCAGGGTAGTTTTAAACACCAAAGGAGGTAATGTTGGGGAAAATAATGTGTAAACCTTAAAAAAAAAACAAACCTCAGTTATAATTACAATTTTTTATGGTCTCAGTTTATAATAAGGATATTGTCAAGTCATTTTTATGGTGGGCAGTGTGGGGACAGAGGTGCCAACTTGAGAGGGCAGCATTCACAGGTGGTCTAGGCCCTGTTCTAGTCACCTGACTGGTGCTGGTCTTCTCCCTTGAAGCTCCAACTTTTCTGCTGCTGCAAGATGCCTCTAACTAGCCTCAAAGAATCCCAGAATTTTAGAGCTGGAAGGGAACCTCAGAGGTCAGGTCAATGCTCACTGCAAGAGACCATCCAGGATGTGCCAATGTGGGGGGAAACCTACCATTGTCTGAGCCCATTCAATTATAGACTATTTCATGTTTAGTCAAGTTTTCCTTATATCAAACCTAAATATACCTCTAAATGCCTAAATATGTCACTGTCATTCCCAGTTCTGACCCCTGGGACCAAATAGAACAAGGTGAATCCCTTTCCTATATGAAAGCCTTTTAAATACCTTTGACACCTAGTATGTCTCTCCTTGAGCCTTCTCTTCTCTGGGTTAAATATTCCCAGTTGCTTCAACCCACCATCATATGACATGTATTGAAAGTTAGCTAGCCCATCAAAGTCCTTCCTAAATTTTGGC
This sequence comes from Pseudocheirus occidentalis, assembly GCA_028646575.1. Classification (NCBI taxonomy): domain Eukaryota; kingdom Metazoa; phylum Chordata; class Mammalia; order Diprotodontia; family Pseudocheiridae; genus Pseudocheirus; species Pseudocheirus occidentalis. Next base: position 41,535,513 of record CM053594.1, read on the forward strand.
TTCCAAAACCAAACACAATACTCCAGATGAGTTCTAATCTGAGCAGAAGAAAGACCAGAACGTCCTGCTTCTTGGAAGTTGTGTCTACCTCAATGAAGTGTGAGATCATACTTTAATCAGAGCTAATGGCTAACATGGATATAGTGCTTACTGTGTGTGTACCAGGTACTGTTCTAAGTGCTTTAAAAATACGATTTCATTTGATCCTCACAGCTCTGGGGAAAGGGTGCTACTATTATCCCCATTTGACAGATGAAGAAACTGGCTTAATCAGGGTCACACAGATAGCAATTGTCCAGGGCCAGATTTGAACTCAGGTCCTCTGGACTCCAGGGCCAATGCTTTACTTGCCAGATCAGTTCCCAAATATTGAGCTAGTGGTTCACTAAGACTCCCAGATATTTTTCATGAAAGCTGCTGTCTAACCAGCTATGCCTTTTTTGTGGTCTAGGGGTGTTGGGAATCCTGAAATTCAAGGGTAAAGGTGTGGGTTCTGTCTCGAGAGAATTCCATTCAAGTCTTCTTTCAGTTAGGGTGGGTGAGATTTTAAGAATCCACTCATTTGTGTCTCTAATGCAAGCAGGCCAGATTCTTAAGAAATCTGCAATTTAATGGGGGAAAGATAGACACTTCAGTACAGGAAGATCTGCATATGGTCAAGGAGTGGCCAATAGTTTGGGGTGTCCAGGAATTAACAGAGAGGGGTCTAGATGGAATTAAGGAGTGGTGAAATAGCCTGGGGTGGAGCCAGGTGTAGATGATGAAAGCCTTGATGAAAGGGCAGTTAAAAGAATACAGGGATGGACCGAGAGTCTTGGACAAATGCCAGGCTTGGTTCAGGGGCTTTGGGGTCCTTTTAGGGGTCCAGCATGAATCCCAACCCCCATAGCCTCCTTCATCTTGTACTTGTTAAGTTCCTTTTTTGATACTATGAGTAAAATTTTGCAATTATCCATCTTGAAAATCATTTTATTAATGAATATGACTCAACAACCTTACTTCTCATGATCTTTATGAATACTAATGTTGTCATCCAGTGTTAGCTATCCCTCCCTGGTTTTGTGCTATCTAAAGATTTGATGAGCATGCTATCTTTCCTTTTATCCAAGTCATTAACAAAAATAGTAAAGAGGACAGATCTTTGATGCAGAAGTCCTGGTTTAGATCCTTCTTCACTCCTACACTGCTTCCCCTCCCCTGCCATGTCCCACCATCACCCATGCTAAGTCAGATCTGACAATTAGTCTGTAACATGACCTTAGAAAGTTATCTGCACACCTAGAGGTTAAGTGATTTAGGATGATAGGATTACTTAGAAGGAACTAGAAGGAACTTTGAGGCCATTAAATCTAATCCCATCATTTTACAGGTGAAGATACTCAGACCTTGAGAGATAGGTAAGGTGACTTGCTCAGGGTGACACAGCTAGCATGTTTCAGAGGCAGAATTTGAAGGTAGGTCTTCTTGGTTCTAAGTGGATAAATCATTTTGTTCCTCAAGAATGACTTGTTTTTGATAAAGGTGCACTAGCCCTTTGTAATAACAGCTTCCTTTCTTAGATGCTTACTAACCAGCTCTTTAATGATCCATTCTAGAATTTTCCCAGGAATGGGAGTCCAGTTCAGTGACATATAATTTGCAGACTCTCTTCTTCTTCTTTTTTTAAACTGGGTCATTTGCCTTTTTCCAGCCTGGTGGGTGGCACTACTCCCATTCTCCTCTTTCAAATACCAGTTGGCTGTGGCTTGGCAACCACACCATCTAGTTCTTTTAGTGCCCTAAGAACCCAGAAGTTTCCTGCTTTTATCCTCTATCTCTTCCCAGGAAGAGTGATTTATCTTTCACTCCATCCTCCCTGGGGAAGCCATGAGGAATCAGAGAGCTGACCAAGCATAACTCCTACCAGTGAACCCTGCAGACCTTCCTTGGCTCAAAGGGTGAGAGAGATGTCAGGAGGGGCAGGGCTAATGATTTAGGGGCTAATGGAGCACCTCCCCCCGGACATGACTATGGGGAATTGTTTCATTCCCCAAGATGGTGAGCTGGGTAGTGCTGCAAAAAGTCCTGGGTTCTGGTTCTGACTGGGTCTACTAAACTGGATAACCATTCTCACTTCACTTTTCTGGGTCCTTAACACAAAGTTCCCTCAGTCTGTAAACTGGGTGTAATCACTCTCTTGTTCCCTGCCTCACAAGATTGTTTTTTGAAATGTAAAAACGAACTAGAAATGGCACCTATCATTATTATTCCCCACCTGTTTTACCCAATCTTCATTCATTCAACATTAATTACTTAATTATTAAATGCCAGCTCGGAATATAAAGCAAATTTAAAAACCACCATAGTCTCTGCCTTCAAGAAGGGGTGTGTGTGCCTAGGGGTGTGGAGAATGATATACACCCAGAGTGATGACTCATACATAGATGAATAGAATTCAAAGAATTCAGAAAGGAGAGGATGATGATGGAATTTGGAATAGAACTGAAGTCATCTGACATTAGACAGTAGTCCAGAAAGAGCATGATAGCCACCAGCAAACAATGTTTGAAAGGCTGTCATAAGGACGATGGATCAGCCTAGTTCTGCTTGGCCCCAGCTTAACACTGGAGCTGTCCAAAAGTGAAATGGGCAGGCAGTCTTGGGAGTGGCTCACCCGCCCCTCCTCTTCCCACCCCTCCATCATAATGTTTAATAACAACAATGATAATGAAAATATAAGAATAAAAGCTCACATCTATATAATGCTTTAAGGTTTGTAAAGCATTTACCTGATACCTCAAATAATCCTCACAACAACCCTGTGAGATAGGTGCCTATGATTATGCTCATTTTACAGAGGGGGAAACTGAGGCCAGAGAGATTAAGTGACTTGCTCATGCTTGAGGCACAGCTCCAACTCAGAACTTCCTGAACTCTTGTCCAGCCCTCCAGCTACACAGCTGCCTCAATGCTCTGCACCTAAAGGGTAGATGATTTTGTAGTTTGTAGAGGCAATTCCTATTTGAGAACCAATTTGCCTAGATTGCACCTGAGGTCCCTTCCAATTTCAGAGATTCTGTGATTTTGCCATGGAAAAAACTCTGAATTTGGAGTCCAGAAGACCTCATTGTCCAATCCTGGCTCAGTCCCTCCGTGCTCGGACAAGAACAGTGAAATAAGAGGGTTGGCCTCCAAAATCCTTCCAACTATAAGATAAGAAAGTAGCCCAAACCGGTACTATAGGAGCAACAAGTCATTCAGAAGTTAAATTAGGGAGAAGAGGCTTTCAAATTCATTCTAGCGGAATGGAAACTCCCAGAGGGTAGGGACTGCATAGTTTCAGTTTGGTCTTTGTCTTTGTCTTGCCACAAAGCCCTTCCAAGTCAGGTGAACCGATTGCCACAAACTTAATCACTAATCTCCACTGGTTTGTGTTGTATTTGGAGAAAAGGATTGAAGCTGACAGTTTCCAGGTCACTAGCCTAGCCAGTTCTTCTGATTCCTCCCACCAAACATGTTGGTTTTCCTCTTGGTCAGCAACTTCTTCTGATAATGGTAAACTAACTTTCTTTCAAGTTTAGGACTTCAATGATGGGTGAATCTCACCCCCCTCTCCCCTAGGAAAAACTGGATGGATTATAGGCCAAGTTCAAAAAAGTATTCCAGACAGCTCCAATAGAGGATACCTGAGATATTCTTAAAGGGGGGGATTATCTTTGTTTCTGCATCTTGGTGGACCAAAGGCTCTCAGACGCTTTTTACAGGACATCTGTTCTTGTAATCTGAGGGATATGCTATTTTTTTTTACTCTTTTCATTAGTTCTTCATTACACTTTTGACGAATCTTTGCTGTATATTTATCTCTAGGTTTTTGCTAGCTTTGGTTAGTCACTGGAGTCTACAGTATTCTCAGAGATACCATTTAGAATCTTGGGACTTTAGTGGAGTGGGAAAAATATTGGCTTTACAGTCAGAGAGCCCGGGGTTCAAATCCTCGTTCTACAATTTTACTACCTGTGTGACTGTGGACAGGTTGACTGGCCTCAGTTTGCTCACTGTAAACTGTAATACCTAAAGTTCCTTCCAGCTGTATGATTCTAAAAAGATAGAACATGATGTGAATGAAGAAGTGATGTGGAGAAAGTGTTTTAGGAAAATTTGAGTAAGGAGGATCTATTTAAGGTAATGGAAGAAAGATAGGTAGCTATTCAACCTGACTTCTACCTGGTTTCATCTTCACATTTAGGTATAGTAGTGGATAGCTCACTGGAACCATAGGAGGCCTGTATTCAAATTTTAACTCTGACATTCACTTCATAGCTGTTTGACTCAGGAAAAATCACTTTCTGTGCCTTGGTAATATCATCTATAAAATGGGAGTACTTGCATGGTCTATCTCTTAGGGTTGGTGGGAAGAAAGTGCTTTGTAATCCTTAGAGAAATCAATCTAGTTATAATTATCATATGAAGGAATGGGAGGACCCAGGGAAATCCTGCCCTGAGTCACTGGGGATAGTGAGATTGAGGTGGGAGGAGGGATTCTGAATGGATTTGAAGGCATCAACTGACTGGACTCTCTTCTATGGGCCTGAGTGAGATGTAAGATGAGTCACAGGCCAGGGCTGCCTTATATTTCTCCTGCCAGGAACTGAAGCCCAGACTTGGTGCAGGGAGAGCTCAGTGTAAACAGGGCTTTAGCAACCTTAATTACAGGGCACCCCTTTAATGCTGACCGAGGGTTCAGGAGACTTGACCCAGCTTTTTTCCCAGGCTTCTTTAACCCTTTTACCCCCAAGGCAACAGCAGCTCAGACCTCCCTGGCATACAGCAGCATCAGCGACCAATTTCCCCTCCAAGTGAACAACACTTTCCTGCCTCAGAGCCCAATCTAGGTGGGGAGATGAGTCCCATGCCCCTCCCTTATTCCTTCCACAAGTGGGAAATTCTCCAGGAATTCTGTCAGTCTCAGGTTAGGTTTGTGAAGTGGGGATAAGCCTAGGCCAGTTATTGTGCCTAGAAGTATGTGTGCCTGAGAAGCAGAGTGGTGGGTGACATAGGGAATGTGTGTATGTGTGTGTGTGTGTATGTGTAACCTGAGAGTACTAGAGCTCTACAGGATTCTATAGGATATCTGACATGCGTGCACAAAAGTGAGTGAGGTGTGTGTGTGTGTGTACAATTTGCACGGGGGTGAATAAGATATGGTGGCTGCGACTTCAGAGGGGGTGTGTATGAGGCACAGACCAGGGGTTATAAGATGGGAATGAGGGTCATCTGGGAGCCACAAGAATAGAACACAGAAAAGGGTGTGTGTGTGTGTCACTGTGAGAAGAGGCCTTTAAGGGCCCCTGAAACCCCCTGCGGCTAGACCGAAGGGGGCAGTGTAGGTACTGGGCACAGGGGCTGGAGAGGGAAAGGGCCGACTGTGTGGGTGGGTTTGAGTCTGCACAGCCCCTCAAGGATCAGGGTTGGTTATCTCGGCGGGCAGAGGTTAGAGGGAGTGGGAGAACAGTGCCTACCTGCAGCTGCGGCACAGACAGACAAGACAGCTGTTAGGACAGATGCTCCCCGCGGGCAGCCGGGCTTAGGCGGTGGAGGTTTCCGAGTCCCTGCCGCCGAGGCAGACGTGGCTGCCCTGGATGCTCCCTTGCCGAGGCAGCTACGGGACGGGTCATCGGACACGCGCCTCCCCTCCCCTCCCACCACCGGCAGCTAGAACTCCGTTCCAAGAGAGGGAAGGAGGGGCTAGGGCGGGAACTGGGCTGGGGAGGAGGGGGGAGCTGGGAGAAAAGGGGAGGGGGGGCGAGAAGCGTGGTTACTGGAAGGCAGGGGGAAGGGCTGGGGATCCACGAAGGGGCTGCGGGCTTAGAGCAGCCGAGTCTGGGACCCAGGGAGAGATGAGGGGGACCTAGAGGGGATTCTGAAGGTGTCAGGGGCCCGGATGACAGAGGAAGAGGTTCAGAGGAGTTGGCGGGGGGCAGTCTGGGAAGGTGGGGGCGCAGGGAGAGGGAGGGGGTGCCAGGATTGGGTAGGATGCTAGGGAGTGGGCTCGGGTGGAGGGTCTGGAGGGGCCGATGGGGAAGGGTAAGGAAGAACCTAGATGGGCTTCAGGGTGTGATGGAGCCTAGAATAGGGGAGAGCTAAGGGGTATAGGGGACGGCCCCTCGGAGAGCCCTGGTGGGGCTCGGGCGGTGTCTGGGAGCGGGGGAGGCACGCGAAGCTGAGGCCGCCTGAGCAGGTGCTGGAGGAGGAAAAGGGGGGAGGAGGGAATGGCTAGGGGGAGCCGGCCCGGGGTCCGTAGGAGGTGGCGTTTGAGCCTCTAGGAGCTCGCTGCTGGAGCTTCGCCGCTGACTAGCCTCGGCCCCGCCCCGTCCCGCCCAGTCCCTCCCCGTCCGGCCCGGCCTCGGGGCCGCCTCCACTCACATCGCTGGGCGGGACGCTGGCGGAGAGCCCTACCCCGAGGCCCCCCATTCCTTGCCCGCCCTCTCTGGCTTCCAGGGCTCCTCCTGCAGCTTCCGGGAGCCAAAGCCTGCTTCTCCCCTCCTCCACCAACCCAGCTTCCCCGAAGCCACTTCAGTCCGCCCACCCTCTGCATCAGATCCCCTCTCCTCCATCCCCATGCACAGGAAGGGAAACATGGGGGCGCACTGCCAACCTCTCCTGGACTTGTCTCTTTTCAGAGACACGAGAGACACCAGCGGGCCCCCAGGCTCCTGAGCCCTCCATCCACAGACAAATGCCACATGGCCCTCCCACCTGTGCAGAGCCTTTCCCGACAAGGCTCGCCGCCCCTCTCACAATCTTCCCCGCTACTGTTAGAGGCGTACACGCGCACACCCTCATTCTGACAGTCGACTTGGCCCAGGCCCGATCTCGCCTATCTTTTTCTTTCTTATCGTTCTTTGAACTTTGGAGTGCGTGTCTGAAGCCGGCAAACCGCTGTCTGCCTCCGTTGTTTACAAACCAGACTCACAGACACAGAAACGCGGTCTTGTCTGTGTATATCCCTCTCCCCGCCCCCATTTCTGGCAGGGGCAAGATCCCGAAATTTGGCTTCTGCCCGCCCCAATCTCTGGTGTCTGTAGACCTCAATGTCCAATAACACAATGCAAAGGGTAGCAGGTGTAGAATTAATGTTTTATTAAATTGAATTTGAAAAGAGCCGGCCTCTTCTCTGGGTGGGCCATCTCTGTTGTCAGTCTTCCAGACAGGGAGACAGCAGGGAGACCCGTCCCTGACTTGTAGACCCACATTGAAAGAACAAAAAACCAAAACCGAGAGCCAACGGGTGGAGAGAATAGAACCATTAAAAGATAATTTCCTCTCTCCTGTGAGAGTTGGACTCAGATGTCTTTTAGTCATGCAACCTGACTTTCAATAAATCCAAGTTTGGCAGGGTCCAGAAATGTGCTCACAGACTACACAGATTACTGAGAAGGGAGGAATGCCCAACGCCTGAGGCTCCCAGGAAGAGATGCGACTTGAGTAAAGCGAGAGGTGGGGCCTGGACCCAGGGAACATGCCCCAGGCTGGAATCCACGTGGCCTGTACACCTTCAGGGCAAGGCCGAGGTCTGTTCTGGGAGCTGGGAGAGAGCAGCTTACTTAGAGAATGGGGTCAGACTGGAAAAGCTCTTGAGATTTCAATCGGATGAATCGGCTCTTTTCCGTAGGGTCTGTTCCAGAGAGGAGGGTGGGCAACCACTAGTCAGTCACTAGTGAAAAGAGCATCTGAATGAAGATCCGGGTTTGAGTTTCAACTCTATCACTTTTTGGGTTCCCATTCATCTCTGGGTATCAATGGGGTGACAACATAGAAGAGGGGAAAGAAAAGTTAATCACTAGTCAGAAGAATTTAAGTCCTGCCAATTACTAGCTGTTTGACCTTGGTCAACTCATGTTCCTTCTCCCATCCTCAGTTTTTCTCTTTAATCAATTCAATCTTTCTCAATCCAAGGGTTGGATGAGTTAATCCCTAAGGTCCATTCCAGCACTAAACCCTAATAATCCTTAGAGTTAGTGGGTAGAAGGACAGTGGGGGATGGTGAGTGTTTCTATGAAGCATATGAGTCTCAGCCTCTTTTTTTTTTTCTCAGCCTTCCCTCTCTTCTCTCCCGCCTTACCATATCCAGAAAGTTTCTACGTGTTGTCAGGGTACAGGGGGTGTCTGGCGCTTTAGACTGTCCCCTCTATGTATGAGGGCCGGGGGCCAGAGATCAGAGAGAGGAGGTGGCTGCTTTGACCAGTCAGTCAGTAGCCATTGTCCCCAGAGATCAGAGAGGCCACTGCCACTGGCTTAATAATCTGTTCCTGACTTTATGATTGTTTATTTAAATCAGTCAGTCAGAGATAGTGGCAGTAGAACAGAGAGCCTTAAACCAGGAGGCAGGAGTTTATTAGAAACAAAAAAGTGGTTTGGCTGTGTGGTCTGGGGGAAAGATATTTCCTTTCAGAATTAAAATTTCTACTTCAGGACTGGCAGGACAGGAGAGGGATGATAAGGATAGACAGGTATATCTAAATGCTATTTGTAGAGCTTGGAATGTCAGAGCTGGGAGAACCCTTAGAACAGAGAATGTCAGAGCTGGGAGAACCCTTAGAACAGAGAATGTCAGAGCTGGGAGAGCCCTTAGAACAGTGGTGTCAAATTCAAATAGAAATGGGGTTAACAATTCTATATATAAGTATCTTTGTGGGACACATATTGGCTTAGTTTTAAAATGTAACATCTGTTTTATTATATTTTTATTGGTTTTGTTAAATATTTCTGAATTACATTTTAATCTGGGCAGCCCCTGGGAGTGCTGTGTGCTGAACTGAGGATTGTTTGTTTGACATCCTGCCTTAGAGCATAGAATGTCAGACCTAGGAGAGTCCTTAAAACAGAATTTTGAGCACCCTCAGAACACAGACTCAGTCAATGAACATTAAGTACCTACTATGTGCCAGGTGCTATGCTAAGTGCTGGGATGGGGAGAACACAGAAAGCCAGAGCTGGGAAGAAACTTAGAACAGAGAATGTTAGAGCTAGAAAGACCCTTAGAACACATGCTTTTTTAAAATGTAATTTTTCTCTTCAGTTCTAAATTCTCTCCCTCCCTTCAGCCTCTTCCCTACCTGATGGTTGGAAATACAATATCTATTAAACATATGATGAGATACAAACCATATTAGCATTAGAATGTCAGATCTGAGAAGAACTTCAGAGACATCTGGCCCAACTTTCTAATTGAACTGAAGTTCAGGGAGGAGAGGTGGATTTGCAGTTGAGTGGTAGAGCTGCTCCAACACTGTACCTTTTACTGTCTACTTCTAGACACGTGCTACTTCTACTTCCCCTTAGAATGAAATCCCAAGATACTGGAGTGATTTGCTTTGCCATCTCACATCTAGTATCACACAGCTAGTGTCTGAGATGGGATTCGAACTCAGGTTTTCTTGACTCCAAGCTCAGCATTCTATCCACTGAGCCACCTATGAGTCTAACACACACACACAAAAGAGAATGCAAGCTCCCCCTTGGGGCCCTTTCCTGGGGCTCTGTATACAAAATTCCTGGAGCAACCAGTTCCAGTTTTTACAACAAAGCCTTCTGGAAAGGGAAATCCTTCCTTCTGTCTGGCATCCATTCCCTTCCTTCTTCCTTTCTCTCCTCTCTCTTTTACTTCTTCCCTCCCTCCCTTCTTCCTTCCTTCCCATCTTCTTCAAGAAGCCTCCCAGAGTCAACTTTGTCCCATTTTCGAGCATTCTGCCTGCAGAACCCACCCTCCCCCATTTAGTAGGCTCTGCCGCTTACTTGCTGGGGGTAAGGGTGGGGTGGGGTGGAACCTACCTGTAAAATGCAGATAAAAATTCGAGCTCAACCCCCCCACCCTCACAGAACTGATTTCAGGAAAGTGCTTTGCACAAAATACTCGAATATTTGCGGGATTTAATCAAATTTTTGTTCTTTGATCTTTTCTATAGTTTGAGATTGGGGTAGGGCTCCTTATTCTCATTTTCCAGTTGGCGAGACTGATGCTTCTTTGAGAAAAAAAGGAATTGTCAAGATGGCCCCAGACTGGAGAAGCAATTAAGAGTATACATGAAAAAAAAAAAGAGCGTAATGACTTGGGGAGAATAAGGGCCTTGCATCTTGCCAGTTCTACTTCTCCTTCACCTACCCCAATAATCATAATGAGTGACTTGGGCAGTGTAGGTCTGATGGGAAGGAGTGTTGCTCACTAAGTAACCCTGAACTATGATTGTCTCTTGAGGGGAGTATATGGGCTGATTTTTTGCTTTATGTGCTTTTTTATATGAGTTTATGAACTTTGTAAGCCCTTGAGTGCCTTCTGTGTTTTCTGCATCTGTTAATAGACTTCTGTGAATACTTTTCTATCTTTTCCATTTTCAGCTGGGTGAAGTAAAACTTCCCTGTATCTAATACCTGTATTACATTGAATGCTTATATGGGAACTGGGGAATGGACGCTCTTTGGGAACTTGTGTTGTTTGGTTGTGTCCAACTCTTCATGACTCCATTTGGGGTTTTCTTGGCATTACTGGAGTGATTTGCCATTTCCTTCTCTAGCTCATTTCATGGATGAGGAAATTGAGGCAAACAAGGTTAAATGACTTGCCCAGGGTCACATAGCTAGCTGGTAAGCATATAAGACCAGATTTGACCTCAGGAAGATACATCTTCCTGCCTCCAGGCCCAGCATCTATCTATTATGCCATCTAAGTGCCCTTGGAAAAAAACTTGACACAAGCATTTCTAAGCAATAGAATTTGGATATTGCACTATAGTAAACTCTGAATTGGGGCATAATGAGCCAAAGGGAGAAAATAATTTGAGTGAAGGGGTTAGCCTCCAGGATCAGACCAGAAATGTGTGAACTCACAATTCTTTAGGAAATTCTCTGCCATGGGTTGTACATAAAAGATAGTGAATGTCATTGAGATTTATAGACAGATTTTAGAAACGATGTGGTCTAACCCATTTATTTGAGAGATGAGGCAACTGAGGCCCAGAGGGGGTGACTTGCTGACTAGGTCACTGGAACTGGACCAAGTCTTGGATGTACCACTTTTAATGATCTTAATAATACCCTAAAGTTACAGACAGCCCCAAACCAATGCCTTTCTGAGACACCCAGCACAGTCTCCCTAGCTCTCTGGTTGTTTTTGTATCTGTCATTTTCCTTAATGAATTTAAGCAGAAGCAGGGCCTGGCACACAATAAATGCTCAATAAAGATTTGTTTGATGAATGGAAATGGATGGATGATCAAATATCATGTAGGCATATAAGAATTTCTTCTAGTGGGAATAAGGAGATTCAGTTAAGGAATCACCTTCCACTTCTATCAGGAGAGAAACGAAAGTTGGCAAAGAAGAGAATAGTAGAAGTGATTGTTCTTTGTGATGGAGCATAGAATGGAGCTGATGACTCTACTGTATCCTTGGTGCAAGTCATCATAAGGTATTCTCTCAAAGGGTCATAGGTTTATTTTGAGCCTTGCAGATCAAGTTTGACCCTCAATTTGCAGGCAAGGAAACTGACACAGATGGTAAGTAATTTGTCTAGCATCTCACAGCTAGTAAGTATCTGTATTAGGATTCACATTCAGGTCTTTTCGACTCCAGGTCCAGTTCTATTCACTATAACACATTGACACTTTGCCTCTCATTAAGTGGAAGGTGCATTCTCTTTCAGCTTCAGTCTCTTTTAGTTTCTTTTGCTTTTCAGTATTTAAAAGATGCTTAAAACTGTGTTCATCATGAAAATCATGGGACAGCCTGGGGAAGGGTGATACGGTCAGACCTGTGTTTTAGTAATATCAACTCAACAATGTCAATGGAAAAAAAGACAGAAAAAGCTGGAAATGGGAATATTAATTCAGAGGTTATTGCAAGTAGTCCAGGACAGAGGTGATGATGATAAGAAGAAAGTTATGAGAGTAGAGAAAAGAGGAGATATGGGAAAGATTTTGTGGAGACAGAATCAGTAATAATTGGGAACTGATTAGATGGATGGAAGGGGGGTGGGGCAGGGAGGTGGGAAGAAGGCCAGAGAGACAAGGGTGACTCCAAGGCATCAAACCTAGGTGACGGAAGGATGCTCTCAAGAGAAATTGGAACGTTTGGAAGATGGGTAGGTTTTTGGTGGAAGCAGGAGAGTGGAATGTTATGAGTTTTTTGTTGGACATGGGGTTTTTTTTATGGATATTGAGAGCTGATGGATAATTCAGGTAGAGATGAAAAATAGGCAAGTGACAATAGATTTTAGAAGAGAGATTAGGGTTTGGTATAAAAAGCTGGGAGACATCTGAATAGAGATCATAATTGAGAGGTTTATGAGAGAGGATAAAGACACTGAGAGAAAATGTAGAGAGGCAATACATGACCCAGAACTGAATCTTGAGGGATTCCCATACTTCCTGGGAGAGAGGAGGAGATGAATGAGCAAAAGAAGATAGAAGAGTGGTCATACAGGCAGAATGAGAACCAAGAAAGAGCAATGTCACAGAAACAAAGGGATAAGTGTCCAGGAGGAGGGTGGTTATTTGAATGCAGAGCTGGCAAGTGGAATAAGGACCTAGAAAAGGTCATTGAATATACCAACCAAAGAATCATTGGCAACTTTGGAGAGATCAGTTTCAGCTTAGTGGGGTCAGAAGCTTGATTGCAAAGTGAGAAGTAATTGAAAATTGGGTGGAAAATGAGCAAAGGATGTAGCAATTGGAGAATATTTTCTAGGATTTTGGTTGTGGAAGGAAAAAGAGATGTAGAATGACTGCTTTTGGGGATGGGTCAAGTAGGGTCAAGTGAATGTTTCTTTTAAGGATGGCAGAGACATGGACTATGTTTGTAAGCAAGAGAGGAGAGAGTGAGAGAAAGATGAGAAAAAGAAAAGAGCAACCTCTTAAGAGGAAACAAGAGAAGATGGGATAGAGGCCCAAGTGGAGGGGTTAATCTTGACAAGAAGGGCCACCTCTTTTTCAGAGACTTCAGCAAATAAAGATAGAGAATAAGGGATGATGGAGAGAGGTTCTGAGGTATAGAGTATAGGAGAAGAGAGAGTTTGCATGGTGTAAGGCCATGCACTAGCAGATTCCCAAAAGAATGCTACTGTGAACAGCTTCTAAGGTTCAGATTACACAGTATAGTCAACACTCCATTTATCCCATTACAAATCAAGGCAAACATTCACAACAAATCACAATATAATATCCACAACATTACACTTTATCACAGAAAATCACAATATAGTGTTCACAACAGCTTAACATTAGAATGACCACATAGTTTTCACTACAGTGGCCACAATATTTAGAACAAAGAACAGAAGAATAATCATCTGGTTTCCCCAAGGGGGGAAACCCTCCTTACTTAATCATTCCATCATTTTACAATACAATAATCAATCTTCCACTCACGGGGCAATCATAGATAAACTTAATCAGTCACTTTTCTAACAATCAGTCACTAAGTATCATTAATCACTAAATACAATCATTAGAAAATTACACAAACCCTCCACCCCTTGGTATCTAGTACACTTCAATTTCATCATGCATCCAAAGGGAGGCCTTTTCTTCATCTTGACTCGAGGTGGTCTCTCACGTTCCCTGGATCCCCTTCCATGGTCCCAGTTCCTACTTGAATCCACCAAACAGTCACCTGGATTCAGAGGCTGGCAGCTCCCAGGTCCATGTCCAGTCCTTAGGCAATTCTTGTTACACACTGAAGTTCACAAGGTCTAGCACATCTCAAACCCTTCACAGCTTCTGTTGTTGGGAACTCAAAGATCAACCAAGCCACAAACAAACAAAGGTATCCTGGTCATGCTTCTGATTCAGCCCTCCAGTTTGGCTGGCCCTAGGACCCAGAAGGAATCTCAGCCTTCCAGGAGGCAGCAACTTCATCCTTCACCAGATTCTGGTCTCAAGAAAACTCCAACTCAGTTCTCAGTTAGCTTACAGATGCTGGGAGAGAATGCTGGGAGAGAAACTCCCTTCCTCCTTCCCTCCCTCCCTTCTTCTCTCTCTCTCTCTGTCTCAGCTGGCTTAAGTCTCCATGATTCTTCCTCCACCAGGAGCTGTCCAGGAGGAAAATTCTTGATTCTCTGTCCCTGGGACTCTTCTTACACACACATCCACACCCACACCCACACCCACCCACACCCACACACATTGGCTTCCTGTCTCAGTCAACCCCCTCCTGCCATGTCAACAACAGGAGACAGAGTTCACGCCCTCTATCTCTTTCACAGAAGTACTTAGCCCTTAGTTACTAAGGACCAAATACCTGCTAAATTAATTACTGTTACACATGGATGGCTTCTATTTGTCAGTAAAGTAGGAGGGAATAATTCTGTCAAGAAGACCATTATACAGGCATGTAAACAAATGTTTACATTTGCAAACAATATATTTGATGTTGAATGTAACAAATGTGGTATTTAGTCATTCGACAAACATGTATTAAGCACTTACTATGGGCCAGGCACTTTGGCAAACTCTGGGGACACAATGAAAAACAAAACCACAGTCCCTGCACTCAAGAAACTCATAGTCTTTTTTTTTTTTTTTTTTTTTTTTGCT
>CM053594.1:41550579-41577627 GCA_028646575.1 Pseudocheirus occidentalis
TATATATATGTACATAGAGGGCACAGGATCAATTGAATAGGAAGGGATGATACTTTAAAAGGTGAAATTCTGAGGTGGGAGGGGAATAGAATGAGAGGAGACAGGGAGAGACAGAATGGGATTAATCATCTCATATAGAAGAGGCAAGGGATAACTGTTACAGTGGAGGGAAAGAACAGAAAGACAAAAGGGAAAGGAGCAACCTTACTGTCATTGAATTTGGCTTAGGGAAGGAATGACATAAACTCTAAACAGAGTATCTTGCCACACAGGAGACTAGGATGGATGGTGATGAGAGGGGTGATAATGGAGGGTGGGGGCGGGGAGAGTTGCTGTCACACTTCTGTAAAGGGACAGGGACAGGGTAGAGAATAGAACAAGAGGAGGGTGGGATAGGAAGGAAAGACATATAATCAGTCTCTCACAATATGTCCATTGTGGAGATGTTCTGTGTAACTACACATGTATAGCCTATATTGAGTTGCTTGTCTTTCCAGTGGGGGTGGATGACAAAGAAGGAAGGGAAAGAATCTAGAATTTAATCAAATGTTAAAGAATATGTATATATATGTATATAATAATTATTATTATTAACTACATGCAACTGGGAATTAAGATATATAGGCACTGGGGTAGGGAGATCCGTCATCCCAAAGGTTTCTTCTTGTTTTTTTTTTTTTTGTGACAGCCATCCTGGGCTTGGTATAAAACTTGACCTGGAACACTGGAACAACAGAGTGCCTTCTTGAGCTTTAGAAATTCAGGATTCTGGAGGTAACACTAATTTCACCTAACACAGGAAAAACCCCAAAACAAATGCAGACACCAAGAATCAAGGTCCATTTCTTGGGGTCACATGTCCTTAAAGGGGAGAAATTCCCAAAGCCTCTCCCCTCACATCATGATCTCTTTCCAGGCATCTACTTGAAAAGATTTATGCCACTAGGAATAGAGAAGCTGGAAGAAATAAGACCAGAGACACTATGCCTCTGAAACCAATCAAAGACTCTCCCAGTCACCTTGTGGTCAGTGGACCAGAACTAGCTACAATGTGTGCCCTTTAAAGCAGCTCCCTTACATGGCAGTGTGACTCTTCCATAAACAATCTCCCCAACCCCTCCATGTGAAGAGATGCCATCTAAGACACTCTGTACATGTGCAAAACCCCTGTTCCGCTTTCCCCATTTGAAAAATTGGCTTCTGGGGGTCATGTGGTAGGTGTCAAGTCATGATCATGATCATGATGATGGAGAAGGGGATATGGATTTCAAGGGAGACCCAGAGGCAATACAACATGTGGTTGACCACAAGATCACTATCTGGATTCAAGCTGGAGAACTGAAGATAACCTCATTCCTTGGACTCTGGAGAGAGAGCTGAGAACAGGGCTGTCATCCAGAAAATGTTATTGGAAGAATATTATGTCTAACAAATCACTTCCAGACAAATTCTGACTCAATAAAAAAGGAAAGTAATAAAAAGTACGTGAAAAGTCCACAAAAAATCTGGGAAACACATGATAATAGTAATTTCTAAAACTTGTCAGTCACCCAGTCAAGTGGATGGTGAGAAAAAAAGCTAGTTGAACAAGGTCTGGACAAGTTTGTCTGGAGGCGGACAAAAATGGCAAAACTAAGATGTGGTTGCACTGTTTTACAAGAGTTACAGCAGACTACTTTTAACAAGACAAATTAGACGGTCTGGAAAAAGGCCTGCTGAAACAAAAGAGCAACAGTCATTTTCAGGTCCTAGATGAATGTTCAGGGGAGAAGTCCTGGTCTTCGTTAAGCTTATGAGGGTGTACTGAACCTAACCTAAGTGCTGTAAAAATTGAGACATCATCTGATGATGAAAAAGTGAACATCTCTGATGAATCAGATGAATTTTTTCACACACACCCCCCAAGGAATCCCAGCAGTATTCTTTTATTTGATGTTCTCAATAATACAGACCATAAAATGGTCCCCAAGGACTCATTCCTCCCAACGGACAAGCCTGTGTCATTTCTGGAACTCCCAGGAAGTACCTTCCTAGAGCTTCATAAGGTTGGAGTGAAGCGCGCTCTATCTTGGGAATTGCTTCTTGATTGCAGAAGTTCAGTTACAATGGCAGGAGCTCTGATTAGTCACTCAATGAGACATCTAATCTTGGTACAGAAGGAAGTACCACACAGGATGGAAGAGGAATGTTGGGGGACACCGAGCTCTATCTGGAATTTGGCAGAGAGTAAAAGGATGGTTAGTGAGGTGCTTTTTCATCCTTCCTGCCAAGGGGATGAGACAAACCACGAGGATGGGCAGGAGCTTAAATGACTTGACTAGAAGATTGAAGTAAACAGAAATGCCTTTCAGGAGGCAGAGAAGTAATCCATCCCTGTATTTTTTAAGGACTACCAGAACAAGACACCAGAATGATATTTGAAGACTGGGAATTATTTGGGATCAGTGGGAAAGATGCACCCTGAAATATTTGAATAAGACCTGAGTGCATCCAGGACTGAAGAACTGTGTGTAATATTAACTATAATGGATGGATAACCTGTAGTTGGAGTGAATAGGGCTGATCAGTTCTGGATGTGAGCTGGCTTTGTATAACAGAGCTTAGCCAGCTGATAAGACATAAATCAGGGAAGGAAGAGATGCAGAAGAAGTGTACCAGATATACCATTGATGCTCAGGTGACAAGTAGGAGACTCATGAGTGAACTGATATGATTCAAGGGACTTAGAAGGAGAGATATTTGAATATTTCTCAGCTGAGGAGTTAGCTGGAAGGAAGATGGAAACAAACCAACCCAAATCCATGAAATCTCCCAAAGTGCCCAGGCAACTCAAAAGTTCCTTTGACCCCTTCCAGCTGATTTCTTGAAGTCTCTTCAGTGAAGCAAATTTCAGGTGTAAGTGGCTTCAGAAGCACTTCTAATAATAGATTTGCATGCTCATATTTCTATGGCAGAAGTGATTTGTCTGTTAGAAGAAAGACACTCTGAAGTTAGTAAGGTAGTTTATATCTGTGCAATTGAGCCTTATAATAGCTTTAATATAGGACTGTGGTTTGAGATGGACCTTGTATCCCAAATCCAAGCTTTAGAAACCTTGGTTTCCAGAGGGTACAACATGATTAGATGGTACCACTCTTACCCTACCTTTGATCTGAACCCTTCACTTCGGGATAGAGACACTGGGGCCAAATATTAGAATTCTTTTTCCAGAGGTGGAGCGATGTTCATTGGCATGATCATTTGCCAATACCATACTCCCAAATTACATGACTGATTATAAGTAGTATAATTAGTTCAGGGGATTCCTACTCTGTACATTTCAAATTTGAAGTACAACGGAAGTTGGGAGAACCTTGTGTTTGAAAAAACAGGATAGATGAATGAAAAAAAAAATTGGCTATCTCCTAGAGGAATCCCTCTGGATAAAATCTTTCACTGTTATTCTGACCTGACTTGTATGCAGAAACTCTTGGAGTGTCTGAGGAAGACTGCATGAAGTAACCAGCTGCCGCATTGCTGAGGAATTCTTGACTCAAGTAGAGAATTGTTTCCATTCCCATTACAGAAACCAGAGAAAGGCACAGCTGGAGAGGGCTATGTGTGTCCACCACAGCCATCCCTGTGATAGTTTATAACTGGACATTTTCATTTTAAAAGTAAAATGGCCTTTGTAAAAATCCTACCTGCAAAGTTTTTGCTTTTCCCAATTTTCCAATACACTATTCAGGCAGTAATGGTAGCTATGATATCAATGTTTTATATAGTTAAAGAAATCCAGACTATAACATATAAATCAATCGTGTGTAACCACAGGCAGCCAAAGAACTTTGGACTCTCACCTTGAGGCTGCTTGTTAAAGGTGGTCTTTTGTGGGCAGTTGCCCAGGTGGTTGAAAGGTTTATCTATTAGTGTCTTAATGTTGATGGTGTAGGAAGGTTGATTCTACCCTCCACTTTCATTAATGCGTGAGTTTCTTTACTGTTTTTTATGCAAACCACCATTGTTCTTTTTTTTTTTGCTTTTTAAAAAAATTATTTATTTATTTATTTTTACCATTGTTCTTTTCATTCAGTCTCATGGTTTTTTTTGGTCTTGTTTCCAGTAAAGTATGGGGCAGGTCAGTGGTGGGATGGAAGATAGATGAGCAAGAGATATAACATATAGAAGAACCATTACATAAAATAAAGGCATTTTGTTTTATAAAATGTCTCATTTGGGATTGAAAAAAGTTGAGAGCCAAAGAGTTAGAATGTATAGCAATCTCCTGTTAAGAAAAAGGGAAAACTAAGTGGCCTTGAATGAAGTTGGTTGTTGGCTATGGAAGCATCTCATTTCAGACTCTTCAAACTTGAGTTCTCCTTCCTGTTACTTAATGACCTTAAAAACTAACTATAGGTTCTCTTTGTAACAAAGATCATTCCCTGTCCACAAACTCTTCACATAAAGACAAATATTTTCTTCCTTGTTGCTTTTAAGCCAGGGAGACAAAAGACAGAACGGGTACAAATATTTTCTTCCTTGTTGCTTTTAAGCCAGGGAGACAAAAGACAAAAGGGATATCAAGGTAAAACAAAAAGACAAAAGCACCCAAACACTAATTATTCCTAGCTGACTCTCATGTCAGCTCCTTGTATGTATGTGTATACATATACATGCATACTGCATGTGTACATGTACATTGGTTGTCGTCCTTCATTCTTGAAGAGAATCAAAATGACATTATGCTGCTTCAATGTACATAGATGCACAATATATACACACACATGAATATATTGGCACACGTGTTTTGTATGTACATGCACACATACACACAATACACACACATACATGCACAGGAATGTGTGCATAGTTGTAGTTTTCCCCTCATTTCCTATGCTATAGACAGTAAGATTATCTATCATGACTTTGACAGACTAGATTAGCTATTTTATCATAACAGTTGCATGGTTGAATGATTATGTGCTTAAGTTATGACATCTATTCCATGACTGGCTAAATGGTGATTAAGAAGTTAAGATAAAATGAGCACTATGTTGGTGTGGATGTTGGAATACTGGTGTGAAATGATGGACTTAGATGCCTTTAGGGGGATCATATAATAATGTATTTGAATATACAGCAGGACAAGGATATTGAGTATGCTCTTTAAGATACTGTGGGAGATTTGGGGAAGAAGGTTGGTACTAGTCAGAACGTACAGAGGTCCAGACAAGGAACTATTTGTGTTTTGTAAATTGTTTGAAGCAATGGTGCATTCTAGGATTTCTGCATAGTTGTTCATTAATTTGATATTACAGGGCATGAAAGTTCTTTCTCTCCTGCGGAATCCTTTACAAAGCTCCCCCCTGGGTACAACATCTCAAATGGGTGGGTGACTCGGTTGGGTTTCTAGGGTCTGCTCCTCACTGGGCACAGTGACTCACTAGTTCATAGCTGACTGGTTTTCTTTTTTCCTGCCGGTAATTATGCTTCCTGAAGCTGCTTCTGGCCTCTGGTAACTGTCTCTCTGTCTGTCTGGGCAGTGTGTCTTACTCATTTGTTCCTCAGAATCTAACTTCTCAAAGGCATGTTTCTTTTTGTGGCTAGATATCATCACACCTTCCCCTCAAGAGGTGAGGAGCTGGTTTTTTCCCCCCTGTTATATTTCTCTTTAACTGCCTTGAAATCTCAAACTATCTTTTGAGAATCACCAGTCAGTTACTCAGGGTTCTCTTTCTGATTCACTAGGAGAAAGGGGTGTGAACTTGGTAGCAGGAAATGATTGTTTCCTTCTTACATACAATCATGTCTTTTCACCTGTGATTTTTTCAGCCCCTCCTTCCCCCTTATCCAAGATTAAATAAAAAAATGATACTTTTATAATTTATATAATCAAATAATGATGACATTCCCAAATCTTGTATACAAGACCTAAGAAGGTCCTTTTCTCTCCTTAGCTCACTCTATGGTAAATCTACAAAGACAGTTTCTGACAGTTTTATTCCTCTCTGGGCTCCACTCCTGACCTTCTGGATTTTCTCCACCATACCACAGTAGCCTCCTCATCCTGAAAGTACACTCTGCTTCTGAGGCCCTTTCCTCTGTTTGTTCAGCTGTCTCAGAATGTTGAACAGGGTTATTTGTTTTTATATCTTCTAAGAAATTCTGAATGATTTTGATATTTGGGTAGGAGGCGTCTTGTTGTAAAGCAGCCTGTAAGTTGGTGTTTCTTTCTACTGAATCCAATGCTTTTTTGTTATCATCAAACAATAAGCACTGGGAGATCTTGGGACAGCTAAGCTATACAGTGGATAGAGCACTGGGTTAGGAGTCGGGAAGACCTATGTTCAAATCTGGTTTCAGCTATTTACTAGATGTATGACCTTGGGCAAGTCACTTAACCACTGCCTCAGTTTCTCATCTATAAAATGGGTTGTTATGAAGTTCAAATGAATTAATAATTGTAAAGCACATAATATGGTATCTGGCACATAGTAGGTACTATGCAGTTGTTATCTATGACTATTATTCCCTTAATTTGTGTATCAATAACTCTCATAACATACCCATTGGGTAGGTAGTTAACGATGTTCTCTTGATAACTTTTCCTTATGGTTCCATATTTTTTCCATATCTTTGATACATAAAACATCCCTCCTTGCTCAGATTTCTTATATATATGGGCCTCAAAACCCTCCCACAATTGTATTATTTCTGTTATGGATTAGTTCTGTGTGGAGTTGGTCAAATCTGACTGCTTTTCCTGTTTCTGTTCCATTTAGTTTGATTTCTTCCTCCTCTGTAAGAACTTCTGGGGTTGTACTATAGTGGTTCTACTGTCCTTGAGGGAGAATTTTGTTTGAATGATTTCTGTCTATCTTTTCTTCACTCTGTCATCTTCCTTCCGTTTTCATGCTTAAATGCCCTTGGGATGACTTTGTTCAACTGAGACATCTTGCCAATCTTTGTTTAAACTCTTTTTTGGGCTTCTGCCACTTCTCTGTACTTTATGAGAAGGCACTATTCATAATCACCCATCTGCTGTCCTTGCAAAAATCTTCAGACAAGTTTGTAGTCTTTTCAAAATTGTTTTTTATTTTTCAAGTAACAAGTACTTTATATGAATTTGCCCCTTCCATTAGTCACCGCTTCCCCATCTCCCTTTATTGAACAAATAAAAAAAAATCCTTCAATGCATATTTATATGGTCCGGCAAAACAAATTCCTACATTAGCTACGTCCAAAAATGAGTATCTCATTCTGCATTTTAAGTTCATCACCATTTATCAGGACCTGAGTGACATGTTTCATCTTCATTCTTTTAGTCTTATGGTTTATTATGATATCGATCAGAATTCTAAAGTTTTTCAAAGCTCTTTTTCTCTGCAATGTCATTGTAGAATTTTTTCTCCTATTTTGGTTCACTTTGCTGTGCATCAGTTCATAAAAGTTTTCTATGAAATTGTTCATTTAATTATTTCTTATGATACTCTAATATTTCGTTATATTCATATACCACAATTTGTTTAGGCATGCCCCAAAAGGAGAATGGTCCCTTAGTTTCCATTTTTTTGGGCAAAATGAAAAGAGCTGCGATAAATATTTTTGTGCATATTTATCTTTTTACACTTTCTTTGATTTGTTTGGAATGTGGACTTCAAAGCAGCATCTCTAGGTCAAAAGGGTATGCACAATTTAATAACTTTTTGCACATAGTTCCAAATTGCTTTCTGTAATGACTGGATCAATTCAAGGCACCATAACAGTGTCCTCTGTTTTTCCCATAGGCCCTCAAACATTTGTTGTTTTTTCTCTTTTGCTATCTTTGGCAACCTAATAGAGGTGAAGTAGAGCTTCAAAGTTGCTTTAATTTGCATTTCCTTAAGTATTAGTGATTTAGATAACTTGTGTTTCTTCCTCTGAAAACTTTCTGTTCAAATTCTTTAACCATTTATCTATTATGTAATGGCTTTCAGTCTTATAAATTTGAATTAATTTCCTGTACAGGGTTTTCCAAAAGTCTTAGTGCAGTTACATAAGACCTATTGATAAATGATCAAAGGATATAAACAGGCTGTTTTCGGAGGAAGAAATACAAATTTTTGAGAGCCATATGAAAAAATTCTCTAAGTCTCTAGCAAGTAGAAAAATACAAATGAAAATGACTTTGAAGTACTGCCTCTCACCCATCAGATTGGCCCAGATAATAGAAAGGGGAAATGACAAATACTGAAGAACATGTGGGAAAATAAGTAGACTAATGTATGGTTGGTAGAGTGTGAACTAGTTCCCTTTTTTTTTTTTAAATTTTCAGAGGGCAATTGGGGTTGAGTGATTTGCCCAAAGTCACATGGCTAGTTTTTGTGTCAAATGTCTAAGGCCGGATTTGACCTCAGGTCCTCCTGACTCCAGGGCTGGTGCTCTATTCACTGTGCCACCCAGCCGCCCCAAACTAGTTCAATTATTCTGGAGAACAATTTGAAACGAAACCCCCCAAATCTATTAAACTGTATATACCCTTTGACCCAGAGATACTGCTATGAAGTCTATATCCCAAAGAGATCAAAGGAAAAAGAAAATGACCCATAAGTCCAAAAATATTTGTAACAACTTTGATAGTGGTGGCAAAGAATTGGAAACTGAAGTGATGCCCATCAATTGGAAATGGGTGGACAAGTTGTGGTATATGACTATGATGAAATGCAATTGTAGTGTAGGAAATGACAGACGGGATAGTTTGAGAAAAACCTGGGAAGACATCTATGAACTATTGCAAAGTGAAGAGAGCAGAACTAGGACAATTTGTAGAGTAATAACAACATTATAATCTACTTCGAAAGATGTAGATAATAATCGACTATAATTCCGAAGGACCGCTAAGAAAACATGTTCTCTTCCTCCAAATAGAGTTGATGGACCCAGAGTGAAATATATTTTCTTTTCTTTCTTTTCAAACATGACTAATGTAGAATTTTGTTTTCCGTAACTACGTATGTGTAATGACCTTTATGTTTCTTGTCTTCTCAATGAAGTAGGGAGGAGAAGTGGAGAGGGAGACAACTTGCAAGTGAAAATAAAATAAGTTACAAAAAAATTCAATGAAACTTTATCGGAGAGATTTGTTGCAAGTAATTTTTCCCTCTACTTACCTGTTTCCCTTCTGATTTTTATCACATTACATTTGTTTGTGCAAAAACTTTTAAATTTTATATAATAAAAATTGTCCATTTTATCTTATATATTTCCATCACTTGTTTAGTCACGAAGTGTTCCTCTCTCCATCAACTGTAAATGTAATTTCTTCCTTGTTCCTTGAATTTGTTTATAACTTTGTGTCATGTATCAATTTGCAAGTTATCCTAGTATGTGATGTGGTATTGATTGGAACCTAATTGCTATTGGACTGCTGTCCAGTTTTCCCAGAAGTTTTTGTTGAATAGTGAGAACTTTATCTAATAACTGGAATCTTTGGGTTATTAAATGCTAATTTGTGTTTGCTTCAGTATGATGTGTATCTTGGCAGTATAGTTTCCTGGGATGTTCACAAAGATGATGAGGTTGAAGCATGCAGTGCCAGAGCTACTCAGTGTTTGGGAGGCTCAAAAAGAAAATGTGGGAGAGATGAGGTATTAGATTGCCTACCAAACTGAGCATGACCTAGCAAGACACTCTTTTTTGAGCTAAACTGCCAAACATTCAGACTGTTCTGCAGGGAGCACAATTCTTTTTTTTTTTTAAATTGACTGTTTACTTTTAGATTACAAGATTCAGTTCCAGAATCACTTGAATTTCAGATTTTTTCTCCCCTTCCTCCCCACCCCCTGCCAAGTATAGGATCTGCAAACTCTTTCACATTGTACAATAGTCTGGTTGTATAGGTGTTGTAGCCAATGGAGTGAACAATGAGAAAAGAGAAACAAAAACCAAACACAGAAAAGAATGATAGCATGCATTGCTTCAGTCTCCATTTAAACTCTGGTCTTTCTGGATCTTTCTCTGAATGTAGACATCTCCTTCCATCCTGAGACTTGTAGAGTTGTCTTTTAACTGTGTATTCAAGGAGCACAATTCTGATGGGCTGGTCAAATGCAGGTTTACCTAAAAGACTATTTTATGGGGAACTCACACACATAAGGCAAGTACTTACATGGAGGTCAGAAGAAACAATACAAGGATTCTCTCAGGGTCTCTCTGAAGAACTTTGGAATTAATTCTGTAACGTGGAAGACATGGGCAAAGGACTGCCCAGCATGGCCTACCCAAATCCAAGAAGCCAGGGAAGTAAAATTACAGCAGCTCAAAAGAAATGTTAGATAAATTTAGAGATATCCCTACTCCAAATGTTCACATGGACTATTTATGCCTAACCTGTGGTAGAAACTTCTGAGCTTATATTGGTCTGGTTAGCCACGGTTGGACACACTGTACCTTGACTCCAACACAGTGATGTCGTTTTGGTAATTTTTGAGAATGAAGAACAATAACCAACCAATGTGTACCTAATCTATTCTACTGATCAACCTCTCTCTCTCTTTTCTTTAAATCAACACCAAATCCTTTTTAATCACTACAGTTTTCAAGTGCAGTTTAAGATCTGGTATTGGAGGCTGACCCTCCCCCATGTCATTTCCTTTCCACTTTTTTCATTAATATCATTGAGTTTCTTGACCTTTTGCTCCTATATGAACTTCATTATTATTTTTATAATTTCATAAAATATTCTTTGGGGAATTTGATTGGCATAGCACGGAGTGAACTAATTTAGATCTAGCTATGAACAACGATTTTAAAAAAATATTATTTATTTTTGTCTTTATTTCTACAAAGGACATTTTATGGTTCGATTCATATAGTTCCTGGATGTATCTTGTAAGTCTATCTTTTATAACTCATATAGTTATTTTGAATGGCCATTCTTTTTCTAGCTCTTCTGGCTGGTTTTGTTGGTTATATTTAGGAAGGCTGATGATTTATGTGCATTTATCTTATATCCTGTAACTTTGTGGAAGTTCTTTCAATTAATTTTTAGCTGATTCTCTAGGTTGTGTTATGAAGATATAAAAATTAATATTACCTCTAGTCTCTGCTGTATGGATTTCTATGGTATTAATTCTACAATGCAATTGATTTTATGCTGTACTGATTTTATGATTGAGTCTGCCTAAAGCTGCCTTGCTATATATCCTTGATTGAGTTCAAGAATTAAGCCCTCCCTCTGAGTTAGCTTAAAGTTTAAAGGAAAAATTCTTATCTCTTATGCTGGTATTCTTTGGGATACTTCCGGAATATCTGTTAAACCCCCCAAAATTACCATCCTGAAAAATATATCATCTGTCTTTTCCTGTTTTTGTGTAGTTGTGTAGTTAAGTTTTTATCTCTTCCAAGGAGACAGGAAGTCTGCTAGTTATGATCTTTCAGCAAAGACTACAAGATGGTTCCTATAGAATAATTGCTAGAGAGGAGTGTGATTAACTTTACCTGAATGCTAGCCTACTTTCCTCAGTATAACCAATCAAAATGTTCCTACCTAATTCTACAACTATGACCTTTTCTTTCATAAGTGCCGTCTTAAGACCCCTTTTTTGTTGTGTGCCAATAACGAAGTTACTCTCCTTCTCTTGGGGTCACTGGTTTTGCTGAGATTGCCAATGTGACCCACTTTGTTAACAGTTATATATGCCAGTGTTAATAAACTGATCTTGGAGTCTGTTCCTCAGTCTATTTTTATTAGATTTATTTGAGATATGAAATATACCATCGTATCATCTGCAAAACCCAATACATTAATTTTCTTCTTGCCTCTACTTATTCCCTTAATTTCTTTCTTTGTCTTATTTCCACAGCTAGCATTTCTAGTGTCATGTTAAAAAAGTACAGACAATAATGGGCGCTCTTGCTTTACCTTTGATTTTATTGGAAAAGGGAACTTTTCTTCATCACATTTAACGTTTGCTCTTGGATTTAGGGAAATACTGATTACTATATTAATGAAAGGTATATTTATTCATATGATTTCTAGAATTTTAAAAAAGAAATGAGTATTTGATTTTGTCAAAAGTCTTTTTTAGCATCTATTTATATATTATTTTTAACATGGTTTATTCTATTTATGGTATTCCTTATATTGAACCAACTCTGGATACCTGGTATGAAGCAAATCTGGTCATACTTCATGGTCTTTTTAATATGCTAGTTTAGTCTTTCTGTTAATATTTCATTTTTTTCTTTATATCCATATTAACTAGGGATATTAGTCTGTAGTTATTTTCACCCCTCTGTTTCATCTCTCCCAACTTTAGCTATCAAAACTGTATTTATATCATGTAAATATTATTATTTGCAGTACATAATTATTATTAAATTATTGTCGCAAGAATTTGAATTGTTTTTTGAATGTTTTTGGTAGAGTTCATTTGTGAATCCATCTGGTCAGAGGGACTTTTCCTTTGGGAGTTAATTTATATCTTATTCATTTTCTCCCTGACGTCGTTATTTAAATAGTTCATTTTTTCTTTTGTTAACCTGTGTATTTTGTATTTTTTCAAGTATATATCTCTTCCATCTAAATTATGATAGTGTGTATTTTGTTAAAATAGTTTATGATAATTTTCTTTATTTCCTCTTCAATTGTTGCATATCCTTTGTTCTCATTTTTGATATGAGCAATTTGGTTTTTCCCTCTCTTTTAAAAATGAGCATAGCCAACTATTTATTTATTTTACTATTTCCTTCCCAAGACTCCCCTCATTTTGTTTATCAATTTGTTTTATTTTTGTTTATATATTCAATAGTATTTTTACTTTCAATTTTATAAATTTTTTTCTTTAATTTTTCAGAATTCTTAATTTGTTATTTACTTGGCTTGTTATTAAAATCTTTTAAATATACCTAGTTTACTGACTTGTTATTTCTCTCTTTTGTTAAGTGACTTCAGAAATAGAAATTTCCCCCTTAGAACTGTATCAGATAAATCCTGCAAGTTTTGGTATGTTGCCTCATTATTGTCATGTTCTTTGATGAAATTTTAAAAATATGTTTATAACTTATATTTTGACCCACCAGCTCTCTAGAATTATTTTCAAGTCTCCTATCACTTTATTTTTTCCTAAAGCACCCTTTATTAAATATATTTTAAATTGAGTTATGATAACAAAATCATATATCTAATCTTTCTACTTTTCATTTTTAGTTGAGGCCTTTATTTGTAAAGGTCCCATATAGATATCTTTGTTGTTGTTCAGTTATTTCAGTCATGTCTGACTCTTCATGACCTCATTTGGGGTTTTCTTGGCAAAGATATTGGAGTGGTTTGTCATTTCCTTCTCCAGCTTATTTTACCAAGGCAACCTGAGGTCAATAGGTTAAGTGACTTGCCCAGGGTCAAACATCTAGTGAATGTTTGAGGCTGGATTTGAACTCAGGTCTTCCTGACTCCAGGTCTGGTATTCTATTTACTGCATGCATGCACTTACACATACACATGTCAGATATACATACATACATATACACACATATGTATATATATATTCTATCTATCTATCTATCTATCTATCTATCTATCTATCTATCTATCTGTATGTATGTATGTATGTATGCCAATTCCTTTTTATTCCCATTCAATAATCACCAGAGATTCAATTATCTTTAATTTTTCTAAAGTTTTATTCATTTCTGATAGAAAGTGGGATCTACGGCCCTAATCTCCTAGGACTGTCTCCTGTAACACGACGGCACCTGGTTCTAGTTAGAATTGACTGCTAAAATTCTCTAGGAAGCTTGCTGATGTAGCATAGTTAAAATGGCAACTTTCTCATCCTGAGTAGACCCTCTTAGTTAAAATTTTGAACTTCTACATTTTGCTATTGGTTCATGCTCCCTGACTTCATCATCCCATCACTGAGGCGATAGCTTCCATAGCAGTACTTTCATCTGAAAATTCTGAGCATTCTAGATCCTCAGTATCTCCGGACTTTTGCCTGGAAAAGGCATCCCATTTCTCATTTGGGTCATCATCCACAGCATGTCACCCCTTTGGATGGTATGGATAAGGAAGGTCTCATATGACTCTATCCCTGACTTCATATATCCACACCCTCCTAAGCTGCACTTGGTTATGATAATCAATAAATCATTCTAACCTAGTGTTGATGCATTTATCAAATGTTATATTAAATTGGCATGACAAAGTCCTTAACTTCACTCTTATTTATCTTTTGGCTAGAATTTTCTAGATCTGAAATGGGCATATTAAGGTCTCCCACTATTATAGTTTTATTATTTATTTCCCCCTCTTCAATTCAATCAATCTTTCATTTAAGTGAATGTTATTAGGTGCATATATATTAAATATTGATATTTATCTATGGCACCTTTTAGCACAATGCAATTTCTTCGATTATATCTTTTTACCATGTCTATATTTACTATAGCCTTATCATGTTTTTTTTCAAGTTCAGATGAAGTAAAATAGATTCAGCCTCAGCCTTTCATTTTCACTCTAGGTGAATCTTTGTGTTTCAAGTGTTTGTAGACATCATGTTGTCAGATTACTCTTTCTAACTGATTCTGCTATTGTCCTCCCTTTTATAGGCAACTTAATTCAATTCCCATCTAGAGTTATGATGTTAATTGTATATTTCCCTCTATCTCAGCGGTTCTCAACCTGTGGGTCGCAACCCCTTTGGGGATCGAACGACCTTTTCACAGGGGTCACAAGGGTCGCCTAAGACCATTGGAAAACACATATTTTTGATGGTCTTAGGAACCGAGAAACCACTCCTCTATCCATCTCCAGGTGGGTTCACCCACATGCAGATATGCCCACATATGAGTATTAAAGGGAAGATTGAGAACCACTGCTCTATCTTATACTCTTTACTTTTCCCTTTCTTTGTTACCACCTCCCTCTCAATAAATAAGAAGGTGCTAGAAGAGAGGGAATTTGCTTGACATTTATGATTTTATAACTGAAACAGCTGGTTTCTACTCTGTTTATAGCTCTTTTCCTTACTCTGCCCCATCCCAGGTTTCTACTATTTCTTCCCCCCCCAGTTTTTTTTTAATTCTCTTTTCCTATTTTTCCCTCCAACATTTGATATTACTTTGCTTATAACTGTTCCCTTATCTATCCTGTGCTTCCTTCACCATGGCTACATGCTCTTAATTTTATGCACCTCTATTATGTAGTAGTAATTGCCCTCCTTCTTCCTCCTTTCCTACACAGTAAGCCCCCTGTTTCTCCTATTTTCATCTTCTCTTCAAGCCACTAAAACTGGATAAAACCACATAGACCTACTGTCATTTTAACTCAAATATATTAGGTTCTGAGAAGACATTTTTTTAATCCCCCATTAATATGTAAACAATTCATTCCCATGTATTCCTGTTCAGTTATTTGATTATACAGTCCTACAGTTTCTATGGTCATGGCATTTTTTTTTTCCTCAGAGGCTTTACTTGGACTTATTGTGTGGCCACTATCTTCTTCAGGGATTATTCTTTGGGCAGATCTCAAACCAAGGTATTTTCTCATGGTTGTAGGTGTCTTCTTTGGTTTTCTTATGCATGGGATTGTGCTTCTGCCAAATTCTGAAACTGAATGAAATGAGCAAGTCCTGCCTAGTCCTGAGTACAATGGACTGGAGTAGGCTCCTCCTTTATGGGACTCTGAAGCTTTGTCAGAAGGCTGCCTCTTGTCACCTGGCTCTATGATCTTTCTGTACTATTGACTTTACCTTGAGGGGTGTTTATCTATCTGAGGATCTCCACAGGACTTGGAGGCAAGAGTACCTGGGTAGAATGGGGGTGACTAGAGGTGATTCTCTCCATAGTTTTAGTAGAGTGGTAACCTGGTAGAACTCTTTCAGGGGGCTCTGTTATCTGCTGTATCCTAGTACAATGCCATTTTCCCCCAAACCAAAGTTTATATTTTAACCTAGTATTTCTCTAGGCAGCCATCTATTTCTACCTATCAAATTAAGCTACCTATTTCTGAGTAATAAACTTTTTGGACTCTTGTGGTCTCCTTATTGTGCCAATGAATCCGCATTGTTTGAATTTCTGGACAAAACTTTTGTAATCAGTGTCCATGTCATAATTGTTCATTCAGCTCAGGGTCAAGTTGTTTCAGTTGTACCATATCTTTTCTCATTGTTCTTTCTTGGGTGTGTGGTTTCTTTCTTTTTTAAAAATTAGTTTTGATTTTAGTTCTGATGAATTGACAGCCTAACTGTACACAGACAGCTCACTGAGGGATAAATCCCACAGCAATAACAAATCTCTTCCTGTCTTCTAAAATATCATCAATTTCATTTATTTTCATGCTTTATCCTGTTGATTGATTTTCAAATGATTTATGTATCTCTCAAGCACTGAACACTTTCCAAATTTTAAACTTCTTTGGAAGGAGTAGTCATATTTCCTGTCACTATTGAAGACCTTTCTCAATAGTTATGTTCACTGTTAATCTATTTCTGCAAGAATATGTTCACAATATAAAGGTGTTAGCCTTCTCTTTAATGTACAAATCTCTGACTTCTCTTATTCCTTCTTTCTGAGTAATGCTTTGCTATATATTTCTCTCTAGAAGTCAGATGAACCCAGGTCCACATGACCTTTGAGCTATGGAGTACACATTTCAGAGAGTGCAATATTTTAGGATAGCTCTTGATAAGGGTAGAGGTAATTAGGGAAGATTCTGTGTGTTGCTCCTTTGGAGCACATTACATTAACGCAGAGAGAATATGCTAGCTCTTGAAATAATATTCTGCTTTCTACTGAGAAAGGTCTTCAGTGGTGACCATAAATATGACTTCCATATTAAGAGTGGATCCAAGGTTGTTTAAACAGGGTGATTGTTCAGTGTTTGCAGGATATATAGCTCATTTGAGGGAGGAACTCTTAGTATATGACAGGTATTTATTTTACCCTGAAGAAAATGTGTCACCCCCAAAATACTCAAAGAACAAAATACAGGCAACATAAAACAATCAACTAGTCAGTCAACTCATTACATTCCTTCTCTCCATCAAAGGCAAAGAATTTTGTGGAACTCCCAAATAAATATTTCACTATCCAAGCAACTTATTAGTTCCAAATCTCTTGACAAATCATGGAATGACTTTTTTTTTTTAAACTTCTTTGGTTGCAGGATGATCCTGTTTGAATTGTGACAGTGAATGAGACCATTAATCATTTTAAGTGGAGTTTAATGAGCCAGCAACTGCAAGGGGTGAGTACCACCCAAATCAAGCAGTCCCAAGATGCATATGCTCGGGGCTTATATAGACAAAAGTCACAACATAACTGTTACCAGGGAGAAACCACAACTTGACAGTTACTATGAGCAAGTGGGAAAAATATAGAAGCCAAAAGGTAGCAATCAGTTAATTGCTTAATGATCGTTGCCCATTGATCAGTTTGTTGCCCAACTGGAAAGTTCCCAAGTTTATTCTGAGAGCTAACCAAAAGTGTGTGTGTGTGGGGAATCTATGGATTCCAGGTGACAGATTTGGGCAGGTTTATTTGGCAGGTTTGCTACATAGGCAGGTTTTGTTGGATTTGGGCAGGTCTCCTAGGCAACTGCTAGGTGAACTTACTGAAGTTGGGAGGGATGGAAGATGTGCCCAAAATGGAGGTTACAACGCGTGGAAGTGTCCCTCTTCTCTGAAAATTTTCCATGTCAGAATTATCCTACTTTTTTGTTGATGTGATAACCTGGAGCTCAAGAACTCTTGACCCATGTCATTACTGCTAAGGCTGGAAATGTCAGCTTAGAATTGCTAGTCACTGACTTGTATTCACATAAAGAAACAGGGACATAAGAAGGCAGCTGGGGACTTAGGCTCATTAGCCATACATATTTCCCATTGCCATATGTTTATACTGAAAACTGCCCTTGACACTGATGAGGAGACAGGTGAGATACTTGCTCCAACCCCCAGCCCTTGCTGGTATAATTCATAGGAGAAAAAGTGCTAGGTAACAAAAGGGGGTTCCATATAAAGGAAGAACAGATCTTTTCTGCACAGCTCTTATAACTGTACAAAGTTCCAGTCTCATGAATCTGTCACCAGTCACCAACAATGCTCCAGTCACTGGGATCCAATAAAGAGTCTGTGTCATCATCCCAGCAAAGTACACAACCACAGTAAGGAGCCAGAGGGCATGTCCTGCTCCATGGGAGTTTCCCCATTTCAGAATATTCAGAATATCGGGGACTCCTCTAATTGTCTCCACTATAGATGGAAGGTCACAGGAACCAAAAGGACTGAATAGAATCATCACAGATACCTGAATTCAGTCAGTGTTCAGTCAGCCAAGAAGCATTAGTTGTTGTTCAGTCATTTTTCAGTTATGTTTGACATTTTGTGACCCCATTTGGAGTTTTCTTGGCAAAGATACTGTAGTGATTTGCTGTTTCCTACATCTGGTCATGTAACTGAGGCAAACAGGGTTAAGTGACTTGCTCAGTCTCACATAGGGTCTGAGGCCAGATTTGATCTCAGGAAGATCAGTCTTCCTGACTCCATCCCCAGCACTCTACTTACTCTGCCACCTAGTTGCCCAAGAAGCATTTATTAAATGCCTACAAAGTGCCAAGCACTTTGTGCTTGTGCTAAGTGTTGGGGATAGAGTGAAAGGTACTCCTCACCTCGCCCCCCCCCCCCCCAAATCTCCACCGATCCAATCCATTTTCTCAAGAAACTCACAGTCTAATGGGGGAGACAATATGCCAGCAACGATGTACAAACAAGATATACATGGGACAAATTGGAGACACTCAACAGAGGGAAAACATTAACATTAAGGGGGCTTTTTGTAGAAGGTGAGATTACTGATAGGGGGCTTAGTGGAGGAGATGGGGGACGAGCTGTATGTACAGGAACCAAGCTGGGCCAATATGCCATGCCATGAGTCCAGTAGCTCAGGAGCTAGGAGCTTTCACTTATTGGATTTTGGCAGTGGATATTATCAGATCTCAGTGGCAGAGGAAGAAAAGGGGCAGATAGCTTTCATCTGATTTACATGATTCCACCAATTAGAGCATTTTCTCTAAGGATCCACTGGTTGTATCTTAACCACTCATGGAGAAACTGTTCAGAAACTTGAACTACCCAGAGCCACCAACGTTTATTGTTTTTGGAAGGACCTCAGGGGGAACACGAGAAAGACGTAAATCAATTGTTAGAATGGCCACATGCTGCTGCTGTAAAGCTGTCTTTTGACAAATGAAGGTCAGCAGAATCTCTGCCAAGTGTCTAATTCACATAATTTCTCAGCAAGCAGCAAATCCTGACCTAGAGAGGAGAAGACTTCTGGTTGGCTGACTCTGTTCAGTGGATCTTTAGAAACTAAAGACTCTTCAAGGGTCTGGTAGCTATTATTTAAAACTTGTGAAGAATTATGCTACCATCATCAAGCCATTGAGTGAGCTTGTTGGTAGTTAGAGGAACTGAAAGAGGGGTGGAGAGGAAGGTCAGTCTGTCCTGACCATTTTGACACCATTTGGAGGAAATGTCCAAATCCAGATTTGAATTCAGATCTTCCTGACTCAAAGCCCAGCATTAGTAGGTCACCCAACTGAGACATTTGACTAATGATCAGCTAGACCACACAGCACCATGAATTGAATGTTGGGTTTAAACTGGGATCTGAATTTGAATCTTACCTCAGATGCTTATTAGTCATCGAGTAAGTCATTGAACTTCTCTCCTTTCCGGTTTCTTCGTGTATAAAATGGGGATAATAATAACACCTATTTCACAGGATTGTTACGAAGATTAAATGACATAACAACTTTGAACTTTGGAAACCTTAAAGCCCTATATGAATGTAGCCCAGAGCTCAAGCCTATACATTTGCACAATAATTTGCATGATTACTTGATGCTCTATTAAATGAGAGGTGTGGAAAGCCTTTAGGAGAGGAGAGGTTTTCTTTTTCTTCTGACTTCAGGCTTCTAACCTCAAGGAAGACAAATGCAGTTCAAGGCTCTCTTCATCAGGAGGCTTCTAAAATGAGAAAGAAAGACTTTGGGCTACTATATAGAGGAGCCAGTGCCTTGAGCAATACCATTTCCAGCTTATTACACTAGAGACTTTGGAGAATTTTCTCGGGAGTGAGATTTCTATCTCTGCTAAACCAAGACATCTCACTCCCAATGAGAGAGCTCGTTTATTCTATATATTGCTTAGTAAGTTTTAATCTACAGAACTTCCCTGACTTCTGATTGCTATTGATTTGGATAATTGGGTTTACTTGCTCTTCTCTATGTGTGATGGCATTTATGTGGTTAGTATTTATTTGGAAGGGAGTCAAGTTTTTGGATACAATTTGGAGCATTCATTTCCTTATTAAGCTATAGCAATCAGGAAAAGTGACCTGAATTCAATTCTCCCTTGACATGCAATATTTTGGGGACCAGATAGATATATTTGTAATCTGTATGCTCTCTGTGAGGACAGCAGAGCAAACTGACCTTGTGGTCCCTTCTCTTGCTCCCCTTCAGGTATGGAGGAGAGTAGGTGAAGTATATCCATGCCTCCTGCATTTAGACAGACCCATATGAAAGTGCACCTAACCTACAAGGGAAGTAATGCACCCTACATAAACTCTAGCTATTATTATAAAGGATTTCCATTAC
Organism: Pseudocheirus occidentalis; assembly: GCA_028646575.1. NCBI lineage: Eukaryota > Metazoa > Chordata > Mammalia > Diprotodontia > Pseudocheiridae > Pseudocheirus > Pseudocheirus occidentalis. The sequence continues at coordinate 41,571,203 of CM053594.1, forward strand.
CTAATTAGGGCCCTAGTTCAGAAATATGGTAGAACATGATCTCTGGATATTTCCCCTCCATTTATGTTATGATGCCACAGGAATAAAAGTGGAAGATGGGGTGAAATGACTCAGCTTCTATAAAGGAACAAATGAGACTATGGAAAAAGGCCACCATTATTGCATTGAGTGGACGATTTAAAGCTGAGAGAACAAACAGACTGCTTTAGTGTGTCAATTTTATAGCATGCCAAGACATCGTGTCAGGCAACTTTGCCAGAGGAGCATACCAGAGAAAGACCAAATGACAGTGGATTTACCATACGCAGATTTTGGATAGGGTTCTATGACCTGATTTGTCAATTAGTGTTTAGTAAGCACTTATTGTGATAACCTCTGGGGACAGAAAGGTAAAAATATAGTCCCTTAACAGAGACAATAGCTTCAGCAAAGTTGTAGGTTGTAAAACAAACCCTCAAAAATCAACTACAAATACAACAATATAAAAAAATACAAGAAGCAATAATAGAAAGGGAAATCCCATTCCAAAGAATTACAAACTGCATAAAATATCTGGGGATCAATCTACCAAAGCACACAAAAGACTTATATAGATTCAATTATAAAGTACTTCTTAAAGAAATAAAGAACAATTTAAATATTTGGAGGAATATTCAATACTCATAGCTGGACTATGCCAATGTAACAACAATGATAATAGTGCCAAATTTAATTTACAATTTTAATGTTATACCAATCAAGTTATCAAAGGGATACTTTATAGAACTTGATAAAATGATCACAAAATTCATTTGTAAATACAAAAAAAAATCCAATGATGAAATGATGAAAAGAGGTGGGAATAAAGGAGGAATAATACTTTCAGACCTCAGAGTATAATATAGAATAGTAGTCATCAAAATCATTTGGTATTGATTTTAAAATAGAGAGATAGATCAATGGAAGAAATGACAAAGAAGAGTCAGAAAAAATGGAATCTAATAATCCAGTGTCCAGTAAAGTAGAAAATATAGATAACGTAGAAAAGCATTCCCTACTTGATAAGAAACTGCTGGGAAAACTAGAAAGTAGTCTAGCAGAAATTAAGCTTAGACCACATTGTTACAATATCTTCTAAATGGATAAGTGATATTAATATTAAAGATTATACTATAAAAAAACTATAAGAGGAACAGATCATATACATTTTGCAGCTGTGAGTAGAAGAAATATTCTTAAACAAACAAGAGATAAAAACAAATTACAGAAGATAAAATAGATAACTTTGATAACTGAAACAGAAAAGCTTTTGCACAAACAAAGTCAATGCACCTAGGATAAGAAGAGAAACAGTTTAATGGGAAAAAAAATCTTTGAATCAGATTTGTCTGATAAGGGTTGAGAATCGAAGATATATGAACGATTAGTACACACAACATATATGTGTATAAGCACACACAACACACATGGAGATGTACACATATCTGTACACACATGCACACATGTATGTTGTGTGTGTGTATAAACTAGTAGCCATTCTCCAATGATTAGTTGGTTGGTTGGTTGTTGTCCTTCATGGTAGAAGAACACCAAAATGATACCACTATGTTGAGGTCAAGGTATATTAAGTCCAACTGTAACTGGTCAGATTAATATAAACTTGGAAGGTTCTACTACAGGTTGGGCACAAATAATTCATATGATCATTTGGAGTGGAAATATCTTAAAATTTTAGCATCCCAGGAAACTATACTGCCAAGGTAAGGTGAATTTATTAAAAAGTTCTCCACTTGCTGTAAATGATGGTTCCACATACGGATAATGGGGTGCTGGCTGGTGGAGAACCTGTTTCCTTGGTGTTATTTATCAGGCCAAAATTGGAACAAGTGGCAAAGAATCAATCCATACTCTGTTATATCTCAGCTTCAGATGCTGCATTAAGTGCAAATCAACTTTTAACAAAAAAATCATGCACTTTATTTTCTTTGTTTTTCCCTCCACTTTGTTTTAGGTTTTTAGACTTTTCAAGTTAAATAATTTACTTTAGTGTGGTAGTTGACTGTGATGCTGTTTTTGACCTTGTTGAAGGTGTCTGACAACATTGCTGAAAACATCATGCTCAAAAGCATGGGAGCAAGTACGCTTCCTTGCTTTACTCCATTGGTAACTGGGAAAGTTGGAGAGCATCATCCATCATCCAAAACCAATGCAAGCAGGTGGTTGTGAAACTGACATACCACAAAGATGAACTTCAGATAACCAAATTTTGCCATGAGCTTCCACAAGCCCTCACAACCAAAAATACAATTGTGTGCAGACCTCTATTTTGTTCATGGCATTTATCCTAGCATTGCTGGGCAGTAAACACCATATCAGTCATTTCTTGGCCCTTTCTGAAGTCACACTGGCTCTTGAGTAGGTAGCCTTCTTCCAGGTGAAGGATCAGCCTATTAAGGAGGACTTTGCATAGAGATGGACAATGAAGGCATTCCTGTACTCCTTGGGGCTAACCTCCTCTTGCTATATAACCCAGAAGATTTTAATCAGCTTTTTTCACGTGGACTAGAATTAACAACAGTTACTTTGACACATGAGAGAAGTCTAATGACATCAAGAATCTCTTTTTCATTTGGAAGTTTTGGTGAATGTCTTCAGCCTTGGTTGATGATGGTCTGTTGAGAACACTATGGAACTCATCTCTCCAGGATCACATCCTTATCATGATTCAATGTGACATATCTATATCTATATATCTATATGTATGTATTTATCAGTTTTTTCTCTGGATGTAGATAGCTTCTTTCTTAATATGACCTTTATAGTCAATTTGGGTATCTATAATAGTCAAAACAATTTATTTGCTCAAAGTTGTTCTTAAAACAATACTCCTGTTACTGTATACAATGTTCTCTTGGTCCTGCTCATTTCACTCTTCATTATTTTGTGCAAGTCTTTTCTTGTTTTAATAAAATCATTGAACTCATCTTTTCTTATAGCACAGTAGTATTCCATCATACCCGTATCTGCAATCTGTTCAGCTATTCCCCAGTTGATGGACATCCTTACAGTTTCCAACTCTTTGCCACCATGAAGAAAGTAGCTATAAAATTTTAGAACATATAGGTTCTTTCCCTTTTCCCATCATTATCTTTGGAAATAGATCAAGTAATGGTCTAAAGGTATAGGTGATTTAGTAACTGGTCATAATTCCTGATTGCTCTCCAAAATGGTTGAATTAAAGTTCACAATTCCACTAACAATGAATTAATGGCCCAATTTTTCCACATACTCTCCAACATTTGTCATTTTCTCCTTTTATATCATTTATATTTCATGGTTGTTTTTTAATTTGCATTTCTCTAATCAATAATAATTTAGAGCATTTTAATTTTGATTTCTTCATTAGAAAATTGTTTATTCATATCCTTTGACAATTTATCAATTGGATAATGACTACTATTCTTATAGATCTGACAAAATTCTTTATATATTTTAGATAAGAGACCTTTATGTGATAAAATGTATATAGAAAAATTTCCCCAGTTTTCTGCATTCCTTCTGATCTGGCTACATTTGTTTTATTTGTACAAAGCCTTTTTAATTTAATGTGATCAAGATTATCCCTTTTAAACCTAACTTTGCTTGCTATCTCTTGTTTATTCATAAATTGTTTGCCTATCCATAAATCTGATAAGTAATATGTTCCATATTCTTTTGATTTTTTTTGGGTAATATCTCTCTTTATATCAAAGTCATGTATTCTTTTTGATCTTATCTTGGTAAATTATGTAAGATTGTGATCTATGCCCAGTTTCTGCCATACTGCTTTCCAGTTTTCCCAACAGTTTTAAAAAACCAAATAATGAATTCTTATCCCCAAATTTTAAGTCTTTACACTTGTCAAATACAAAATTATTGTGTTTACTTGCTGCTGTAAATAGTATGTCTACTTTATTCCATTGATCTACTTCTCTATTTCTTAACCAGTAAGATAGTTTTGATAATTGCTGCATTATAATACAGTTCAAGATCTGTTAAACCACCTTTCTTTATACTTTTTTCATTGTTTCTATTGACATTCTTGATTTTTTGTTTTTCTTAATGAATTTTGTTATTTTTAAAATTTCACATAGAAGTTATAATTACTATTTACTAATTACTATAGACATTTACTAATATTTTCTCCTTGATCTGGGAACTGCAGAACCTGGTTACAATATTCCCAGGAGTTTTCTTCTTGGGATATTTTTCAAGAGGTGATCAGTGAATTCTTTCAATAGTAAAGAATTTGAAACAAAATAGATGACCATTGACTGGGAAATGAGTAAACAAATTGTAGTACATGAATATAATGGAATATTACTGTATTATAAAAATAATTTATGTGATGGAAAGAGAAATATAGAAAGATATATTTGAACTGATGCAGAGTGAAGTGAGCAGAGCCAAGAAAACATGTACAATGACTACAACAATGAAAGGAATAACCACACACAAATGAATCAAAAGTGAATATTGCAAAATTAAAAAGATCACATATGAGTCAAAGACTTTCCATATCACCCCTTTTAGGAGGTAGTAGGTCCACAGATGCATATTGCATATATTTTTGGAGTTCTTCAATGTATTGACTAGTTATGTTGATTTTTTTCCCCTCTTCTTTTCAGTCTTAAAAAATACTATTTGTTATATGGAATGGGAACCAAAGGGGAAGAGATACTGGGGAAAACTATGAGGTTGTTAAAAAAAAAAAGACATTAATAAAACAAACACACACAGTCTCTCCCTTCAAGGAGATCACAGTCTAATGGGGAAGACAACATGAAAACAACTTTGTGTATATAAAAAATACTGTACATGGGAGGTAATTTCAGAGAGAAGGCACTAGCAGTGGAACAGGGGACCCTCTCACTCTTTTCTTTGGGGCACCTGGAATATGTGGCCAGAGAGATTGCTGGTGCCGGGACTCATGAAAAGTTCTGCATGAATCTCTATCAGGACGGGGAGTTTGCAGAATAAGTTTGCAGTACCTGCAATCTTGAGATTTAAGTTGGAGATTTCTGAGGGAAGCCCTTCGGTCAACCTGCTTTTCTCAGAGACCTTCCAGCTCCAGAGTTCTTCTGGACCTTTTTCAAGAAAAAACAGCTGCTTCTACAGTAGTCAGAATGGGGTTGCCATGTGAGCTATGGGTACAGACCATCCTCTTTTGCTTCTGTCTCTGACTGTGATATTGGCAAGGAATAATTTCGTAGCTTTCTTCTGCCAACAGCCTCAGGAAAGTTTTATTCTATTCATGAAAAAGAAGTTACAACCCAAACTGAGAAACCAGATTTCCTTAGCAATAGCAGATTTATAATATTGTATCTTTTAAATGCAAATTTTGTGTGTTCAGAATTATGCTGTGTGCTTTCTTTTTTGAGACATGGAAAATTGGGAAGGAGATAAGTATCAATGGGAAATATGAGCCAATTATGACAATATGGTCACATGAAATATGGTATGATGATATATTTTAAGCCTTAGATCAAGCTCAGCAAGGAATTTGAGCCAAAGCATAAGGACACAGGGATTTAGATGTACTTCTGAGAAGTACATGGGCCTTAGTTCTTACCCATCTGTCTTCTGTTCTCTAATGCTCATAATAGGGGAAGGGTGAATGGAGGAGGTGTAGAGGAAAACTTCCTATATCTTATATACCCCAGGGAGGTACCTGGGGGTGTTCTAGAGACAGCTAGTATAGGACTTGAGCCAATTGTTATGGTTACAGAGTGATCATTTATACCTTGGCAAACACTATTTATTTATTGTTTTGATAACCAGTGATATCAAACTCAAATGGAAATGGTGGTCATTAGACCATCCCTAAGGATCTCTGATAGTCCCCTATTAACTTAGAAAATCACATATCAACATTATTATTCTATTGTATTTTTATTTATTTGATTAAATATTCCCCATTTACATTTTAATTTGGTTCAGATTGCAATCAGAAATGTTGCAGCCTGTAGTCCCATGTTTGACACCACTGGTCTAGTTTTAAGAAATTAATTGAGAAAATATTAATATTGCAGATTAAGTTTAAAGCATGTCATGTGTAGTTCCCACCTCCTCATACCCAATCAGTTGTTAAACATTTACTAGCATACCTTTGGGGTTATCTAAGCTCCTATATAACAGTAAACATTCAAGATATGTAAACCAAAACAATTTTGAGGTACCACATCTCTCTAGCCAGATTGGCTAAGATGACAAAACAGGAAAATGACAAATGCTGGAGAGGATGTGGAAAAATTGGAACACTAATGCATTGTTGGTGGAGCTGTGAACGATCCAGCCATTCTGGAGAGCAATCTGGAACTATGCCCAAAGGGCTATAAATAATTGCATACTCTTTGACCCAGTAGTACCATTTCTGGGGCTGTATCCCAAAGAGATCATAGAAGTGG
>CM053594.1:41577727-41592965 GCA_028646575.1 Pseudocheirus occidentalis
AGAACCAGGAAAAATTTGTACATAATCACAGACACATCGTATGTGTGATGACCAGCTTTCATAAACTGGACTCTTCTCAGCAAAACATAGTTATAAGACAACTCTACAAGTCTCAGGATGGAAGGAGATGTCTACATTCAGAGAAAGATCTAGAAAGAACAGAGTTTAAATGGAGACTGAAGCAATCCACACACTAGTGTTCTTTTCCATGTTTGGTTTTCTTTCTTTTCTCCCATTGTTCACTCCATTGGCTACAATCCTTCTATACAACCAGACTATTGTACAATGTGAAAGTATTTGAAGATCCTATACATGATTGTATGCCTCCATGGGGGAATGGGGTAAAGAAGAAGGGGAGAAAATTTGAAACTCAAACAACTGTGGAAATGAATCTTGTAAACTAAAAGTAAATAAGTCGTTGAATATGTTGAGCCAGAAAAAAACATAAAAAAATAAAAAATCAAGTAATAAATAAGAAAATAGTGTGTTTGTTGAAGGGTTTTGATTAAGGCAACTCTGATCAGTTGATTCCCCTCAATCTTATTAACGAAATTACAAGGTATAAAGGGCAGATATCAGAGACGAGATATGAGATGGTACTTTCAGACTCTTAAAGAGTTGAATTTGTGGTTTGTAAGAGTATGTCCTTTGTCAGACTCTGAGCGAATTATTTGCCTGTTTCTGAGGGAAGCCCTTCAGTCAACCTGCTTCTCTCAGAGATCTTCTAGCTCCAGAGTTCTTCTGGACCTTTTTCAAGAAAATGCTTTTTGAAAACAATTTGAATGTGTTCAAAGTGACTAAAATGTTTGAGACACAAAATTCCATTTTTTTTTTTTTGCTTTTGCTCTCAGGATACTAAGCTGAGGTGTCAGAGATCATGGGTTTACCTATAGCCTTTTCTCTCTCATTGATGTGGGCAAATCAGAGACTAAGAATTTAAAACAAATAGAGCTTTTTCAGCTTTTCTCCCAAGCTCAGTGCCAGATTCTGCTGCTTTGGTCATATCCCTGAAACAAGATGGTGAAAGTTGGAGTCAATGGATTTTGCTGTATTGGGTGCCTGGTGACCAGGGTCTACATTAATCACAGATGGAGTAGATATTGTGGCCATCAATGACCCTTTCATTGACCTTAACTACATGGTTTCTATGTTTCAATATGATTCCACCCATGGCAAGTTCAAGGGCACTGTCAAGGCTGAGAATGGGAAGCTGGTGATCAATGAAAAAGTCATTACCATCTTCCAGGAATGGGATCCCACCAATATTAAATGGGGAGATGCTGGAGCCGAGCATGTTGTAGAGTCCACTGTAGTATTTACTACCATGGAAAAGGATGGGGTTCACTTGAAGGGTGGAGCCAAATGGGTCATCATCTTTGCCCCTTCTGCTGATGCCTTATGTTCATAATGGGAACCTAGCATAGTTGGTAGGCACTAAATAAATGTCTATGGATTAATTGATCATCTTTCCCCTCTGCTCATCATATGGGGAAACTGAATTTCAAAGAGAAGATGTAACTCACCTAATGTCATGGATATGCAAAGGCATAATCAGGCTAGAACATCTTGACTCTTGAACATGACCCTTTCTACTCTAACGCCAGCTGCTGCCTTTGGCTTATTGAATTCAATAAATAATGATCAATTCAGGGAAAGAAGTACTAAGCCAGAGACAGTGTCTTCTGCTTACTGACACTGACCACTGATGTGGTTTAGAACAGAGTTCCTCTCTGATCTTTTGCCTTCACATATAATGGTCTCTTCTAAAAGGCCAGATGTTTACTTTTGCCCTACTTTACCGACACTCAGTGTTTACACGAGTATGATACAGTAGAGAAGTGCCTGGCACATAGTAGTCACTTAAAGAGTGTTTATTGACTGATATAACCTAGGTTTGCCAAGACCCAGGAAGATTCGGGAGGACCTCGACTTTGGAAGATGAATAGTCAAAGAGACTTGGTGGACTGGAGTGTGTGGGTACACATTTTCCTAGAATCCTCAGGTTTCTAGTTTCTTTTCCCTTGAAAGACCTTTAATCCAGGATTCTTGGTGAGATGGAAAAAGGAGAGTTACTCTGGAGCTCTCTATGTGTGTCCTGTCATGTATAAGAGTAACATCTACAATCTCATTGGATGTGAGCAGGTGAAAGTGGAGGTGAGGAAACTTAAGGAGATACTCTCTATCTTACTCTCCACAGCAGCTCTTGCAACCCTTTTATCCCTCTTCAAACCTGTCAAAGGGGCTGCCATCCTTCCTAGCCCCCCAGACTTGTCACCTAGGTATCATCCTTAACTACTCACTTTCTCTCACCTCCTTACCCCCATATCCAATCTATTGCCAAGGCCTGTTGATTTCTCATATCTCAAATATGCTCCCTTCTCTCTTCTGTTGTTGACACCTTGTATAGGCTCCCATTACTTCACACTTACACGGCTACAATAGTCTTCTGGTTCATCTGCCATCTCTCCTCACTCTAGTCTCTCTTTGGTCATGAGAATTTTCAGAATCTTTGCTAACTACTGCCCTAATAAGCCAGCAGAGGATACAGATGTATAGGTAAACAACAGTTTATTTACTCGAGTGTGACACACACCCTCTGTAAGTAATGGGCATATGTCTCAAAATTCAGATTTTACACCACACACACATGCACACACATTATATTCCAGGCTTTACAAATATTATCTCATCCTGTCATCACAATAGCCCTGGAAGACAGGTGCTATTATTATTCCCATTTTAAAGTTGAAGAAACTGAGGTAGACAGAGATTAAGTGACTTGCCCAGGGTCTTACACTAATAAGTGTCTGAGGCTTGAATTGAATTCAGTCTTCCTGACATCAGGCTTAGCACTCTTTATTTGTTGTGCCATCTAGTTTCCTCTAAGGAAGATGGCAGAAGGCATTTATGCCGTGATGGAAGAAATAAATGAATCCAGTCCCCAGACCAACTCAAATCTTAGAGTTGAGTATTGTTTCTAATCAGGATTCTTAGTCACAAAAAGCTAGACTTGATTCTGGGCGGAGTATACCCACACACTTAGTACTCAGGGCAGCTCTCCTTGGGAAAGCCATAGATAGAACTGTGTGTTGGCAGGGTGGTGGTAACCCATAGGGCTGTTATGTTGTTGGGAGTTATGCTTTTGGGAGGTTTGGGTGTTTGCTAAAGGGTCAGATCCCTCTTACATGCAGCTGGTCTTAGCTGCAAGCTGTACTAGCTGGTATTTGAAGTGCCTTCTGTTACTGACTTATCGTTTCTGGGCTAACAGCTGTTACATTACTGTACTTGATATGAGTATTTCAGCTAATATGAGAAGTATTGATTTTTAGTCCTTAAAAGATTGATACCCACTTGGCAAATGTTCATATTCCTTCTCCTTCTGAGATATGAAGCTTGACTTTTTTTGTCTTTTAAAGTCAATGATTAAAACTGAACAGTATGTATGAATCCAGAATAAAGAAGGTCCTTCATAGGAAAGGAAGAGGGGGAGGTATAACAGACCTGTACCTCTTGGTATCTGAGTAGAGGAACCCCAACTTGGGGAAGAGAGAGGATAAGGACATCCCAGTCACCTCAAATGTAGTAGACCAAGGTTGTTATATAAGTACCAAGTCAAATAATTTTGGGTTTTCTCCTAAAGGGTGAAAAGCTGACTTCCAGTCACCCCCAGGCCCCAAATCTACCACATAATGGTGATCTATCTCATTATTGATTTCCTGTGGTCCCCCAATTTCAGCTCTAACCACCTTAACTTCATGGGAGTCAGGGACAGATTCTCCCAACCTGCCCACAGGTGTGAGCTTGTCCCTCTTTCCCTCTTCTCCTTTATTTCCTAGAACAAAATCCAGGTTATTTCATTCTCTTGCTTATCTAAACACTATAAGGAGTAAACAGTGGCTGATCTTTCTTGAAGCACCCTCTTCTTCTATGCCCTTCTCTTTACAGTTCCATTGATTCCATATATCCTCAGATTCAATGGGATATCTTTCTTAGTCCCATTGATGGGTTTTATTCCACAGGATCCATTGTTCTTTAATTGGATTATCCTATATACCACCTAGAGGCCACTAGATGACAGAGTGGATCCAGTGCTACTTCTAGAGACCAGAAGACCTGAGTTCAAATGTGGTTTCAGACACTTACTAGTTGGGTGACCCTAGGCAAGGCACTTAACCTCTGCCTCAGTTTCCTCACTTGTAAAAGGGAGACAGAGAATAATAGAACCTACCTCCCAGGGCTGTGAGGATCAAATGAGGCGGTATTTGTAAAGACCTTGCAAACCTTAAAGCATTAGAGAAATGCTGGTTGTTGTTGTTGTGGTCATCATGGTCATTGTGGTTGTTATTTTTATGCCTTAGTAATTTGGAGCATCATCCTGACTTCCAACATCTCTAAACCATACTGATTCTACTCCAGTGGATTTCAGCAATGATCAGCTCTTGAAGTATCGTGTGACTAAGTAGATAAGAAAGCAATTATTTTGTACAAGACCTATAATCCTCAGGAAGGGATACAACGATGCAGATGCTATGACACAGCAGTCCTCTTACGGTGAGTGCAGCATCCTTTCTTCTGCTACCCTGTGAAGATGAACTGTGTGAGACCAGGTGGAACTCTCAGGTCTCAGAAGCTGAGGAGGACTAGAAAGGGTGGCCCTCACTGGCTACTTGGGCAGAAGGCCAGAGTCTATTGGGATCAACAGGACCTGTGTCTTGGGTCATTCCACTGGGGGAAAGATTCTTACTGGCTCCTGCTAGCTGTGTTCTGTAGTCTAACTCACCAGAATCTGACTCAGTTCTCTACTACAGTTTGTGAGGGCATAGGATGGGCAGATGTGGTCTAACCTGTATGTTTTGAATCTTTCTCCTGGTTGTCCGTTGGGTTAGAGCTTTAGGAAGAAATTTTAGATGAATCAGATCCTTTTGGTCCCACCTTTCTTGTTTCTTTGTTTTGATGTCATACTCACTTCCTGATAAGTTTCCCTTCTTTCCTCTTTCACCCTTCAAGTGACCCTCCTTTGTTTAAAAACAAGACCAAAAAAAAAAAAGGAAAAAAATTAAGTAAAAGCAACAGACACCGAGTCTGATTGGGTCCAAGCAAAGACTATTGTACTTCCCCCTGTCCTTTTCCCACTTAAAGGGCTTCCCTACCCATCCATATGGCTTAGTTTAATTAATCATTGACTTTAAAAGGAAAAGAGTTAAGCTTCATATCTCGGAAGGCAAACTTAATACCTACAGAGATTCCAGATCACATGGGACTTTTCTCACAGGATTAGGGATTGGGGGTTGACTGGCAGTCTTCCCTTCACCCTCAAATGAAAAACCAAACTAATTTTGCTTGGTGCTTGAACACCAGCTCTTCGAGCTGTATGTAGCATTTGGGACACTTTACTCTTTCTTTCTTTAAAGGGCTCCTCCTCCCCCATTCTGGACCCACACTCAAAGAGCTGATTTAATTATGTAACTTTCCTTTTTGTCTCTGCAACAACATGGGATAACCCAATGGGCAACCCATCTCAGTTGGGAGGACAGAGTAGGCAAAGGTCTCCTTTGTTCTACCAGAGGTCTCAAACCAAGCCTTCAACCCAGTGGTTGTTTTTCTGTTTTACTTTCACTAGGAGGTGTGTGTGTTTGTGTGTGTGTGTGTGTGTGTGTGTGTGTGTGTGTGTGTGTGTGTGTGTGTGTAAAGAGAAAGAACACAGTACTGTACAGTAAAGTTAACATAGGTAAGTTTTTTGGAATGTAGATTTTTTTTTTCCAGAATTCTTTAAAGTCATTTGTGTAATGTGAATTTACATAAGGCAAGAACTGTCTGTATTTCTTTCTCTTCCCAGTGGGCAGGCTCAGGTGTGTTATCTTCCCTTTGGCCACTGACTTCTCCTAGGCCTCTTAAGTTCTCTTTTGGAGGCTGGAGATAGCTGAAGACATTTGCCATTTAAATGGACCTGGCTACAGCGAACATTGAACTTTTTTTGTCTAAGTAAAACAGTCCACCTCTACAAAGAATTCTTTCTGTGTAATTTTAGAGAGATTAAGAATACAGATTGTTAATAAATGTACCACAGTTCAGAGCCCCCAGACTAGAGTTGTCTCATCAGTAAGACAGAGTTAATTTCCTGACCTGTTTAAATTCTTGTGCATTTATACCAGTTGCCAATGTCCTTGTATTGGTGGTATTCTCTACACACAAAGATACACACTGTTAAAAATGATTAAAATTGATGTTATCTTTATTTAGGGAAAGATGGATTTCAAGTGGTATTGAAAAAACAAATGGATAGCTTAAAAGAAACAGAGAACTTTGGATTTAACCAGTCACTCTTTTGCATGGTAAAGAGGCAAGAAAAAGAAAGAGACACTTGACCAACTGCTTAGATTCCCAGGATTGGAGAGTTCTGTTTCCTCCCAGCAGGATTCTTTCACTGAGCAGAGCAGCAATCAAGGGAAGGCACCAGCTGCTCAACAGTAACTCTATCCCTTTTCAAAGAGCCCCCATTTTGCTTCTGGGATTGCTGCTTAGTCACAGAGTCCAGTTTGTCTGCCATGGCCCATTCTTTTGCATAACAATTCAGAAGCTTCCACTGAGGCAGAAATTCTGACTTCTGGTGTAGAGTCCAAGATAATTCAGTCTCTATCTTGGCTGTGAAGACTACAGATCATATGAGGCTATGCAGCCAGTTTCAGAACTGGTCCCAGTATGGCTTGTTCCTCAACTTTCTGCTACTTGCAGAGTGTGGCAGGCTGCCCCCAAGATGTTAACTGAGAAGTTATAGTATATGATTTGGCCACTAGCTGGCAGTCAGGCCATTCACACATAACACATTCCCTTAAGAGGCCAAAGTTTAGGGTTGTCATCTGGAATGATTAGTGGGGAAGTCTCCCAAAGTCCTGAAAATGCAAAATCCTTCTTCTCCCTGCTCTTTGAGCCCCCATCCTGCACTTGGAAGCTTCTTTCTTCATTAAGTCAGTAAAACAATAAGGATTTATTAAGTGATTTCTATGCTTCAGGAATTTTCCCCTCTCTTTCTTCTTTCTTTTTCTCTCCTCTCCTTCTTTCTCTCTCTTCTCCCCCTCTTTCTCTCTCTCTCCTCCCACCCCCATTACATTTTTTTTGCTATTGAATAAATTATTCTCTGGGTTCTAGTCACTTCCCTCAATGATGGGATCCATTGTACCTTGGGTACAGTCTATTTCAATTTTCCCTTTTCTTCATTCCTCCTCAAAGTTGGTAAAAAGAAAGAAGTAATATTTAGTACGTGTTTAGAATTCAATTAGATTCCTCAGCCAGTGTTGGGTGGGAAGAGGAGCTCTGGAATCAATTCTCTCTTTCTCTCTTTTTTTTGCACTCAATAGCATTTATTTTCCAATTACATGTAAAGACAGTTTTCAACATTCAAACTGGTTTCAAACTAATTCCCCTACTTTCCTTTCCTCCCCCCTCCCCAAGACAGCAAACAGTCTGATATGGGTAATAATGGCACCTATCTCCCAGGGTTATAATAAGGATCAAATAAGAGAATATTTATAAAATACTTAGCACAACGCCTGACACATAGTAGGTGCTTAATAAATGCTTATTCATTTCCCTTCACCTCTCTAGATGTAAAGAAAAAAGAGAAATCTGGAGACTGAGAAGTGGGTGTTCACACACATTTCCTACCTTTCTCAAGCCTCACTTATCTTTTACCAGAGCCACTTCTGGAGAGGTACCCACGTTGGGCATATTAATAATAATACCCAACATTTCAATAGAGCTTCAAGATTTGCAAAGTGTTTTTACACCTTTTATCTCATCTGATAATATATGATAGGCTCACAAAACTCCTTTTTTTTTTTTTTTTCTTTTTGGAGGGGGGAAGGCAGGGCAATTAGAGTTAAGTGACTTACCCAAGGTCACATGGCTAGTAAGTGTTAAGTGTCTGAGGCTGGATTTGAACTCAGGTCCTCCTGACTCCAGGGCCAGTGCTCTATTCACTGTGCCACCTAGCTGTCCCCTCACAAAACTCTTGAGAGGTAAATTCTGTTATCCATGTTAAGAGGTGAGGACATTGAGGCTGAGACAAGTTTAGTGACTTGCCCAGAATGACATAGCCAGTAATTGTCTGCTGCAGGATTAAAACTCAGGATTTCCTGACTAAGTCTAGAATTCTATTTGATATGCCACCTAGCTTTCTTGTTATTCTCCTTTCATTATCTATCTCAGAAATCTTATTATTCTCCAGGTTAAGTATCCCCCGTTCTTTTAACTCACCCTTTTATAGAATGATGTCCATTTTCATTTGCCATCCTTACTGTCCTCCTCTAGACATACTGTAGTTGGTCAGTGTCCTTTGTCAAAGAAAATAATATTGCTAATCATGTAATTAGGCTCAAGTTTGCTGGAAAGAATTTTACTTAATTTAACATTAATCTATGTCCAAGGCACTTCTAGACATGTCTAAATTAACATAGCCCCCATGCCTCCAATGTGATTCTTTGCCTCAAGAAGATTTCAGGTAACATTTGTAGAAATCTTGAATAAAGAAAAGATCACAATATGTTAAAACACAATTATGGGTTAACATTCTGGAATATTCTCTGCCCACTTTCTTCCTGGACCAGGTCTTGTGATTAGTATCTTAACCTTGAATTTCAAAAGAGAAAATGTTGTTCCCAGATGAGTCTTGGCACCTTTCACTTCAGATGGGTGAGAAGGCAATGCCTAGACAAGAGTTGAATTTCTTTATCACCTTTATTCCATTTGAAATGAAGGCTTTGATGTTCCCACTTTCTCTGAGTCATAAGTCTGGAAGGGGTTTTAGGCTATAGAAATAGTATAGCTTACTTTTAGAAGAGTACACAATAAATTCAATATATTACTTTGAGGGGCGGCTAGGTGGTGCAGTGAATAGAGCACCAGCCCTGGAGTCAGGAGTACCTGAGTTCAAATCCGGCCTCAGACACTTAATACAAAAAAACTAGCCGTGTGACCTTGGGCAAGTCACTTAGCCCCAACTGCCCTCCAAAAAAAAAAAAAAGCAAAAAAAAATATTACTTTGAAAGATGTCCTGATTATCTCTTTCATCCAGAAATCTTTTCTGCTCTCTTGTGTGTTTAAAAAAAAAACATGCTTCAATGATCTTCTTTCCAATTTTTTGAACACTTATAGTGATAGTTCCTATTTTACATCTGTATCATTCTGTCTTCCTCCCCAAAATGAAAAGAAAAGAACACTCACTCCCTTGTTCCTGCTGCTGTCTGTAGGCTATGTTTTCTTTCCTGCTTTGCCTCTCTCTCCTTTCTTTTCATTATTTCCTAGTTTGTTTCACAGGCTGTAACAACAACGTGATATTCACAACACCCACTGTGGTTATAAATATGCTGGTATAGTTGTGAATCACAAAATGTAATAGGCTCTCCACATGGAGGACAGAACCAAAGCCTTTATTCAAATACCAGAAAACCGAGTTCCAGAACCAGAAAGTTAAAGTCATTACAGTAACCATGAAGTTGGTACACATGGTTAATGCAGTGAACTACCCACATTCCCAAGCCTTCACAACAAAATAGGTTGCCTCAGGCAGGGATTCTCTTCTCTCACTCATGGTAGCTCCTCAGCCTGGTTCTTGGAAGCTCACAGCAGAAGTTCCAGGAGAAAATCTTAGTAGAAGCTCTAGCTGGCTCTCAGAAGAAACTCTGCCACCATAAGATCCGTTCTCAAATTCAAAATCACTCTCTCCAGCTTAGGCCTCTCCACCTCAGCCTCCATGCTACTTGCTCCAAGAAGTTCTGACTCTCCAGCTTGTGCTTTTCCTTATATATAGTATTAACTCTTCCCTGACCACCCCTTCCTGTTATGTCAGCAACAGGGGTTCATACCTTCTGTTTCTTAACAGAGACTTGATATAATTAATTTGAAACTAGATGCTAAGTACTTCTTTACTTGCCAATACAAGAGCATGGAAGATCTTCAAATCCCATTAACATTACACAGGCAAATAAGCAGTACTGGTATCAGAGAATACCACAAACAGGGAAGGTCAATAGAACCAGATGGGCAATCAATAGTAGGAAGCTCTGATGGTACTGTTTAATGTTACAATGAAAAGACTTAGGGTTTTTTTCCTGCAGCTCTTCTTCCTCAGTCTTTCATTTTGACTCCTTTGAAAGACCAATATCCCCAGTTCTAGCCTTGGATCTGTGTCTGAGGAAGAAGGCTTCTTCCCTCTTTATATCACCTCCTTCACTTCCTGGGGCCCAGCTTCTCTCCAGAAGCTATCTTAGGGACTGACAGAATTCCATCATCATCTTCCTCATTCCCCTGGCCTTGGGGGGGCACTCTGACACTACCCCTATTAACTCAGCTTCTTTTTGTATATGATCTTCCCCTATTAGATTGTAAGCTCCTTGAGGGCAGGGGCTATCTTCCTTTTTCTTATTTGTATCCCTAGCACTTATTACAGTAAGCTGGTATGTGGTAGGTGCTTAATAGATGTTTATCATTTCATAGTGACAGTACTCTGAGCAACCTCCACATTCTAGGATCTCACATTGGTACTACAATGTTCTTTTCAGCTTGCTGGTACCAGTAACTTTGAAGCTAGGGCATCATTCTGGGCCCCGATATTAGCCACAACCTTGCTTAGGTCCTTCCTGGGGTTTGGAGAGGCCACCTCCCTAATCATCTCAGATTTTGGTAATTTAATAATAATAATGACAGCTACGATTTATATGATACTTGCTTTGCTAAGCACTCTACAAATATTATCTCATTTGGTCCTTACAACAATACTGAGAAATCAGTGCTTTTATCATCATCTCCATTTTTCAGATAATAGAACTGAGATAAACAGTGGTTAAGTGACTTGCCCAGTGTCACACAATAAGAGTCCGAGGTCAAATTCAAACTCAGGTTTCTATGCACTGAGTCACCTAGCTGCCCCTAATTTTGGGGCTTAAAGGGAGTTTTTCTCCAGTGCTTAGCACAGTGCCTGACCACACATGGTAGCTGCTTAACAAGTGTCTGTTGACTTGAAAAGTGACTTTTCATGTATCTTTATCAAAAGCAGCATTTTCTTCAAAATTTCAATCTCTGTCTCTAGCTATTGCTTGGTCATGTGGGTGTCATCAGTGATCTTCCTGAAGCCATGGATATTACTTTCTTCACATTGTCTCATGGATGGTTCCAACACATACTTGACTCTGAAGTTAGCAACAGCCAGATGGGCATTATCAATTTGTAGGCTGATTCTAGCATTTCCCATTGAGTTAGTGTAGATCTGAGTCCTCATCTCAGCTATCTTGAAATAGCATCCCCACTTTCTGGTCAAAAGTACCCTCCTGTCCCTATATCCTTGATTTTCTCCTCCAACCTGGGATTCTTTGTCTTTGGACTCTACATGGGGTGTAGATGTCAAAATGGAGATGTCATTGAAGTCTAGCATAATCTCTTTCTCCCCTTGGACATTGAAGTGAAATAATAGAATAATAATCAAATATTTCTGTAGAGCTGGATCACAGAATTAGACCTGGAAAGGACCTGAGGGGTCAGTTAACTCTATCTTCTCATTTTTACAGACAAAGAAAATGAGACCAATGAAGGTTAAGTGAATCTTAAACACTGCAAATTGCAGGTTCTGACAAGGGGAAATGATATTTACCTTTCAACGGGAAAAAGAAATTGAGTAGGTTGGAGATGAGGAAGTTGAGTTGCCCAAAGTAACACAGGAAGTAAATTGCAGAACTGAGATTTGACTCCTGGCCAGTATTCTTCCCAATTGTACCAAGGCATTTAAAGCTGGTTTATAAGGTTCTTTCCTCATGAATAATCTTATAAGATGGTGGTAGATGAATGAAATGGAATATCATGGGGCCATTAGAAATGAAAGAGAGCCGTATCTCAATACTCCCCTCCATGCAATCTATGTTCCAGCTAAACTGAATGACACTGTCCTGTGAACGCCAGTCTTCATTCCATGACTATGTTCCCCATGACTAGAATGCCCTCCTTCCCTTTCTTTGCCTGTTGAATTTTCTTGAACTTTTAAAACCCAATCCCCAAGTCACCTCTCAAGGGAGCCTTTCCCAGCATTCTCCTTCCCTCCCCCTATTGTGTGAAACTCCTACTTAGCAGGTATGCTTGCTTTTCAATGCTTAGTTGCATTTATGCACTATGGATTATAGGTGTATATGACAGATACAAGAGGCAGAATGGCATAGGGGATAGAGGGCTATCCTTAGTGTCAGAAAAACTAAGGCCCAAGTCCTGTGTCCGATACTTACTGCCTATTTGACCCAAGGCAAGTCTCTTAACCTTTCAATATTCTAGGTAGATCTTTAAAGCTATAAAATGAAGAGATGGTGCTTTGGTAAATGGAGTTTCCAATCCAGGAGTTCCCTACAATAAGTCACAGGTTCAGTCTTTCCCTATATTGCCCTGAGGCAATAGTTAATGTCTTACTTGAAGTTTATAGTTTATATTCATCATGTCTATAGATGTTTACTGTATTATAAATTAAACTGATAACATTTTAAAGTATTTATTTTAAATTCATTAAAAATAACAACAAACCCATTACACTTGAATATTAATAACATTTTATAAAAAAAAATAACTATTTTTCAAAACCAAAAATGAGAGAAAAGGGTGGCCCCATTGGATATTTTTGCAGGTATAAGGTGCAATTGTTTTTGCACCATCAGGGCAAATGTCAACATATTTGTTCCATGATGAACTATGACAGTTAGAAAGGCTATTTCTCACTTTGAATGTTTCACCATCACATGTTTATTGCTTAGTATTTATGTAAAAGATGTTACTTAATGATTAGTTGGTGCTTTTGGAACAGATACACTCAACGTGGCAGTCTAGTCATATTGGTAGATTTGTTCTTTTGTAAGGGAAAAGTACAATTCTGCAGGTGAGATACTAACTTGTCTTCATGTTTGTTATCTAGATCTTTATTGCACGGGTTATGTAGCCTCTGGAAAACTCCACTCTACTCTCATGAGATAATAAGAATGAAAAAGGCAAAGAACATCTCTGTGTTATTATGAGAATCGTTTTGACCTTGAAGGACCCCCTGAAAGGGTCTTTGAAGGCCCTCTAGATCACACTTCAAGAACTGCTGATATAACGGGAGGGGTGGACAAAGAAGGCCTAGTCCTTAGGGCAGTCGCACATTCCCCATTCCTGTTCAGTATGTGCAATAGTCTCTGTCCGCTACCAATCCAACATGTGGAGCTTTGAGAAGGCAACTTCTGGCCGTGAATGACTGAGGGGCTATTACTTGATGACAAAGAAATTTCTGATTTACTGAGAAATTAGAACTAGAAGGTTTGAGCAGATGATCCTTGGTGGCTTTGGAATGAGGAAAATTGCTATAAGCCCCTGGGTGGGGGGATAGGTGGGCAGCGGGCCATCTCTCCTACTCAGCAGTCATATGTCTGTGAACACATGGTGCTTTTATCTTTGTTTTGTTTTGTATTTTTCTTTTTTTTAAAGATGGCAACACTTTATTTCTTTTTATTTCTTGGAGGGTCCCAGATGTGGAAATAATTAGGGGATTACTGGGAAGAAATATATGAGATTAAATTTTTTGAAGCTGTTATTAAAGTGGTCCCAGTATAGATACACTTCAGAATCACATTAAGATAGAGCATGAAGGGAGATTTTCATTTTACAGTTGAGAAAACCAATGGACAGAGAGGGGAGTTAAGAGGAAGAGTGGGTATAAGAGAAAAGACAATGTGTTCTGATTTGAAAATGTTGAATTCAAAATTTCTACAGGACATGCAGGTGAGAATGTCAGCAGAACATAGAATTTCAGAGCTAGGAGGGAGTCTACCAACCAGCAAATATCCAAACTTCTCATTTTGCAGATGAGAAAATTGAGGCCCAGAGAAGGGAGGTGACAAGGCCAGCAAGTCAGTGGGAGTGTTGGGACTAGAATCCAGGTTCTGAGGATTTCCAGCCCTCTTTAATATTGGAGGTTGGCGAATTTGGGTGCTTAGGCTAACTATAACCCTCCCTAGGGAAAAGAACAACACAGAAAGCCTATTTGTTGGGCATATAATCCATTCTTCTACCTAACTTCCTATTCCATTACCACTGAACAGCAAGGACTGCCCATTAGGAAATAGAAAATGTTGAAACAGATGGGACTTACTCTGTCCTTGATTTCTCTAATGGCACTCAAATCTAGAATGGCTCATTTCTTTGGGTCAGATTGACTATAGGTCAGAAAACAGACATCAAGGTAGGAGTGGGGATGACCTTAAAAAAAGCTTTTAAAAAATCATTTTAAACTTACATACAAGGTGAGAAAAGAAAAAAAAGATCATTTCCATGGTCACAGCAGAACATAAGAAAGGATTAAAACAATAAATTTCCATTTCAAACAGTTTACTTTTTTTTGAAAACATATATATATATATTTATACACATATACATATATATAATAAATATCGCACATTGTTTTCAAAGCTACCCAGCTTTTCTGTGCTTCCTTCTAAGTTTTCTTCTGTTTTCTGCTGTGCACTTTTAATTTAATTTTATTTTCCTCCTTCCTTTCCATCCTAAAACATGAATATATACCCACATACAAATATAGCTATAAACACACATATGTACACACACACATGCATGTATAGATCATACTATGTATGTTTTTATTTGGCAGTTCTTTCTCTCCAGGCGGATAGCACCTTCCTTCATAGGTCTAGATCTTTCCATGTTTTTCTAAATCAACTAGTGTTATGGGAATCTGAAGATCCTCCCTGCCCCTAGGCCCTTTGACAGGCTTAAGTGGCTCTGAGAACCTTCCTTGATTTGAAAGTATACTTTTCCCCATACTAGACTGAATGTGGTCACATGGAGCCTGTGGCGGGAGGCTTGTTTTTCAGGAATGCCAATGCCTTATTATTTTGTGATTGGGCAGTGGGTCAAGAGGGCTGTGACATTCTCTGATCCAGGAGAAGGCTATATATAACCTGATGTGAGGTTTGCTTTGGGGCTCACTTTGGAAAGAGTTATGTGATTTGGCCAGATGAGACTCTAGGCAGCCCTTGAGCCTCCTGGCTTTGAAGTCCAAGATGTTGGTGCTTCCATCTCTGGTAACTGACTAGGTATGGATGTGATGGTCAGACGGCTGGAAGCCTGTCTGCTGATCTATTTCTTTGTCTGCTTGTAACTTGTGTTTGTATTCTCTGAAGTTCAGGGTGCTGACTTTTTCCCTTGAACTAGGTAAATGATATAT
>CM053594.1:41593465-41654398 GCA_028646575.1 Pseudocheirus occidentalis
AGCTATTAGGGGGGTGTTGCAGCCCTCCCCCCAGCTTTGGCTTGCTGAAAGCGCACCCCAGGACCACCACCCAAGACCACAATCTGGATCCAGGCCGCTCAGTGCAAGAGCACTTGGCCCTGATCAATTGACTCAGCCCCCCCTGCAGGATCCACAGGCCAGGGACTCTGAAGCAGCCCACTGGGGGCATCTGCTAGTTTCAGCCGTTCCTGCCCCTTCCCCACTGCTTCCTTGCCCTGGGGGTAGATTGGCTGAACTGCTTTTCCTCCACTGAATTCAGCTTGAAAGCTTCACTCACTATCACTGACCTCTAATCCTGGCTTAGTAGATGTGAAGATTGCTGGAGGTGCTTTAGATCTTCTCTGAAGTAGACTCACGCTGTGGCTTGGGAGGTGTGGCTCCTCCCGGCCACCCTGGAGCCTGGCCGCATGGTGGTTTCAGGCTGGGCTGGTCTCAGCTCCCGGCCTGCAGGCCTACGTGATGAGCCCCTCCTGCAGAGCTGCCTTTCTCTAATCCCTACTCAGGTCCTACTTGCTTTTATTTTCTGAGCTCTCTCCTGGGACCTAACATTGAATATTCCTCTTTATTCCTAAGCCATGACTAGGGCCCCCCAGTCACACTGTCCCACAAATGCTTTGATGGCTGCAACTTTTACCTACCTTCTCTGCTCTGGAACTGAAACCAGGGACTCTGCTTTTCTGTGAGTACTCACAGGCAGCAGGACGTTCATTTCTCAGCTATTGCACTCACCAGGTATGCTGGCACCTTCTCCCCTTCAGCTGCAACATGGGATGTGTCTGGTCACCACAGCTGTGCCTGGCATTCTTTGACAGTGGAAGGTCCTTCAATCTTTTACTTATCCACCTGACTGCCACACTGTTTGTGAGCTGAAAATTCTTGAGGCTGAGGCTGTCTCCCAACCCAGCTGCCCCGTGGTCTTTTGCTTGTTGATTTGGTGGAGTTGGCCTGAAGGTGTTTGCACTTTACTTAGGCCAAACTTTTGGAGACTGAGCATTTTCTGAGGTCCCCTCAAGTTGTCTTAGGAGTACAACTGCTTTACCCTGACTCCTGTTTATTTCTGCTGTTTTATATTCACTCTGAGGGGATGTTTGGTCTTTTTTGTGGAGTAAATTTGGAGAGCCTGACGTTTTCTGACATACTCTGCCTTCTTCCCAGAATCCTCGCGTGGGTGCATCCTTGATCCTGAGGTGATCTCCAGTCTTCTGTGAGAAGAGGAGCAAGACTTCCCTTTGACCAAGATCCTTCTATCTCTTGCTGCACATCCCTGCTGAGGGAAGAATGGCAGAGGCTGGATTAACAAATTCCATCTGTGCCAGTACAAGGCAACTTTCACCTCCTGCTGTCAGATTGATGTCAGCTGTGATGTAGAGTGCCTCTAGTCTAGTATAATGACATGCAACCTTCCTTTGGCTGCATGCCTTCCATTTCTTGCTGTGCTATCTCCTGCCTAAATTCCAGTCTTTGGAAGGAAGAAGAGGATTTGTAAAACATATCTTTCCTTCTAGCTGTTTGACTGTATGCCCTCCATCTCATGTGCTCTTGTCTCTAGTCCAGTGGTTCTCAACCTGTGGGTCACAACCAACCCTTTCACAGGGGTCTCCTAAGATCGGAGATATTATTAATTATTAATTAATTATTAATCTCACATATTTCCGATGGTCTTAGGAACTGAGACACCACTCCTCTATCTGTCTCCAGGCGGATCCACCCACATACAGATATGCCCACATAGGAGTATTAAAGGGTTGCAGCATTAGGAAGGTTGAGAACCACTGCTCTAGCCCAATCTCTAGTCTCTTCTGAAAAGAGAAATCGTACCTTTTACTCTGTAATGAATATCCTCAGTTCAAACCTGGCTATACCCTGTGATGCTGAACCCTTATAGGTTTTTATCCAAACCTAATTCTCTACCACCCACCACCAGATTACTTATTCCCATCCCCCTCAACCCTCCCACCCCAAAGTTCCAATTAAGTTACTTTAATTAAGTCCCTTTTCATTGTGATCTCTGTGATATCTACTTCAAAGGCAACAAACTTCTCTTTCTCCAGATTTTTGCCCCTCACACTTAATCTTCAGGCTTGTAAGTAAATTAAATTTTAGTGTGTGTAAAGTGAATTTTTGTTATTTCTTAAGAGTTCAGTTTCCCAGAATTCATAGCCACAACAATCTCTTGTTCTCAGGTATTAGATGTGAGTTCCATAGCTATGGTTCAAAACATCTCCACCATGCTTACACAGCATTATATAATGATAAAAAATGTTAACATCCACTGTGATTGTGTAGTGAGATACAGGGATGGGGCAATGTAAACTTGTGAGGCTATTGCTGGCAATATGCCTTCTTTGTTTGTTGCCCCTATAAAACAGGTGGTCAGTGGTCAGTGGATGGGGAACCTTAGGGTTGAAGGCACGAATGCTGTGTGTGCCTCAATTGGCCCCCATTGAGGCTTAGGGGGAACCTTAGGGTTGAGTTCACAGAAGCTGCGTGTGTCTTGATCAGCCTCTATCAAGGCTTTGGGACAATCTGTGTTTGCCTCAACTGGCCCCCATTGAGGCTTGTGGGGATATAGGGGATGCACTAGTTGTACCTGTCTTGACTGACCCCATTGAGACATAGGGGTAGTTGTCCTCCCCCTCCCCCCACTTCTCCCTGGTCTCTGCAAGAAGGGTGACTAGGGAATGTTGTAGGAGTTTGTGCTCCCATTATCAGCAACTCTACTTCTGAGAAAACTAGACTTGAATAAAATAAGGTTATTAACCCTTTCTTAGTGTCTTTCCTGTCTGACCAGATCAAGAATGAACCTGTGCTAGCCGCCCTCTTGTGTGCTGTATTTATTTGTCTTACAGGGCTATACTGAAACCTGGCTCCCCACTGATGACATAGCCTCTCTGACCATTCTTTCCCAGTACTATTTGCACTTTCACTCATTCCCCTTGGCTTATTGGATGAAGTGGGGGAGTTGTCAGCAAACAGCAAGCCAAAGAGGCAGCTGTGTCATAGCAACTTTGGAAACTTTTGCTCCACTGACGGTGTGTATGTATGTGTGTGTGTATGTTGTGTATGTGTGTGTGTGTGTGTGTGGCAGCTGATCAGAGGAAGATTGCAAGGGCCTTTTGCTAACACTGGATGTGGGGCTCAGGTGTGTTGACCACACATAGTCCGAGGCTGTGACTATGGGCAAGGAGGAGTGAGTGCATACTGATGATTGTAGTAGCAGAGGGGTAGGGCCCTTCTAGTGGTCCCAGGGTAGAGAAGACTGATTGTGGTCACTCAAAGAAGAGTAGAGTCCATGGTTTTGGTTCCAGAGCATAAGTGCAAACTGATGTTTGCCACTAGGGTAGAACAGAGGCCAGTGGTGCACTTATGGGATTCAGAATGAGAGCATTTGTGGTGGCAGCAGTTTATGGGGTCCTGGTCATGGTTCAGGTATAGAAAAGAGTATTTGAGGTAACTCATAATCCAAGGCAAAAGCCAGAAGAGCAGTGACAACACCTGGCTTTGGACTGTAGCACATTGGAAGAACAACAACAAAAAAATCAAAGACCTCCTGAGAGAATTCTGAAAACAACAACACGAAAAACATGAAGCCTGAGACCTCATTCTGGACACTCTGGGAATAGAACCTGACCCTAACATAAAGTTAACAGTCAAGAAATAGACTGTTAACATGAGTAAACAACAGAAAAAAACTTGACCACAGGTAGTTGGTGAGAGAGAGAAGATCAGGGTTCAAACTTCGAAGAAGGCAAGGAAGTGAAAACAACTACTTGTAAAGCTTCAAAGAAAAATGTAAGATGGTCATAAGCCCCCAGAGCATTCTTGGAAGAGCTTAAAAAGGACTTTAAAAATAAAATGAGAAAGGTAAAGGAAAAATTGGGAAAATAAATAAGAGAAATTAAAGAAATTTATGAACATTGGGAAAAAGAGGTCCAAAAATTTCCTGAAGAAAATAATTCCTTAAAAATTAGAATTGGACCAAAAGAATGTTGTATACAGTAATAGTAATATTATTTTAAGAACAACTTTGGGTTAATAAGTCATTTTGATTATTATAAATACCCAAATTAACTACAAAATACATATGAAGAGGCTATCTTCATCCAGAGAAAGAACTGAAAAATAGAAGTATATATAGAATAATTTTACGTCCATTGATCCATCCATCCATCCATCCCATTCATCCATCCATCCATCCATCCATATGTGTGTAAATGTGTCTAATGGTAAGCATCTCTAGGGCAGGGGGGAAAGAAGTAAAAAAAGAAAACAATGTATGGCTATCCTTTTTTCTTGAAGAGGACCAAAATGGCACCACCGTATTAAAGTTAAGTCACCGTGTGTCAAACTGTGACTGATCAGATCAATATGAGCTCAGAATGCTCTCCTACAGGTTGGGTACAAATAGTTTATGTGAACATTTGGGGTGGATTCTCTAAATTTGTGCATCTCCCATTTCTTTTGAGCTACTTCAATTCTACTTTGCTCATAGAGCACAGCACCTTCTCTGATGAGGGCATGCCATGCTTAGGAGTCCTGTGCCAGCGTCTCCCATGTCACACAATCAATTCCAAAGTTCTTAAGAGAGACCTTGAGAGTGTCCTTGCACCACTTCTTCTGGGCAATGTGTGGACACTTGCCCTGTGTGAGTTCTTCACAAAATAGTCTTTTAGGCAAGCTTATGTTTGACATTTGACCAATGTGGCCAGCCCATTGAAGTTGGGCTCTCTGCAGTAAAGTTAGAATGCTTGGCAGTTCAGTTTGAGAAAGAATCTCAGTGGCTGATATCTTATCCTGCCAGGTGATCTTTAGAATGTTCCTAAGACAATTCTAATCGAAGTGATTCAGTTTACTGGCATGATGCTCATATACTGTCCAGGTTTTACAGGCATACAACAGTGAGGTCAGCACAATGACTCTGTAGACCTCCAGTTTGTTAGTCAGTCTAATAACTCTTTTCTTTCATACTTTTCTTTGGAGTCTCCCAAACACTAGTAATGCATGTATCAACCTCATTATCAATGTGACCATCCCTAGAAACCATACTGCCAAGATAAGTGAACTTATCCATAGCATTCAAAACTTCTCCACTTGCTGTTACCAATGGTTCTATGTATGTGTGGTGTGGTGCTGCTTGATGGAGTACCTGTGTTTTCTTGGTGTTAATTGTTAGGCCAAAATTAGCACAAGCAGAAGAGATCCATAGTTTGTTGCAGCTCAGCTTCAGAGGCTCCATTTGAGTGCACAGTCATCTGTGAACAAAAAAACCATACACCAACATTATCCACTTTGGTCTTGGCTTGTAGCCTTTCAAATTGAAGAATTTGCTGTCAGCATGGTAGCTGATCACAATAC
Organism: Pseudocheirus occidentalis; assembly: GCA_028646575.1. Taxonomy (NCBI): domain Eukaryota; kingdom Metazoa; phylum Chordata; class Mammalia; order Diprotodontia; family Pseudocheiridae; genus Pseudocheirus; species Pseudocheirus occidentalis. The sequence continues at coordinate 41,598,842 of CM053594.1, forward strand.
CATATTTATCTTCATTGAAGGCTTTTGATAACATGACTGAAAACATTATGCTGAAAAGCATAGGAACAAGCACACAGCCTTGTTACACTCCATTGGTGACTAGGAAAATACAAAAGCATTGTCCATTTTCCAGAATCCAGGCAAACATACCATCATGAAATTGATATTAAATGCTAATGAACTTTTCCCAACAACCAAATTTCAACATATTTTTTCTCGAAGCCCTCATGACTGACTATATCAAAGGCCTTGGCATTTCTCCTGGAATAGTTGGGTAGCAGACACCATTCCTTGGCCCTTTTCTGAAGCCATACTGACTTTCAGGTAGATGACCATCTTCCTTGTGAAGGATAAGCCTATTGACTCTGGCAAGAATTTTGCCAGCAACGACTAAGCAACTCCCTGTGATTGTTACACGATAATCTATTTCTTTTACCTTCATAGAGATGGACAATAGAGGCATCCTTGAACTCCTGGGGGATAACCTCCTTTTGCCATATGTCCTGGAAAATTTCAGTCAGTTTTTGTATGAGCAATGCATCCCTCCCCTCCACCCCTGTTCTAGCACCTTATTAATCTTAGCTGGAATAGAATCAGAACCAGGTGCTTTGCCACACCAACCACTTCTGTTGGAATTTAAGCTAGGAAGAGATATACTTCAATTTGAGGTAAATGGTCAAGGCTTTAGCATTGATTGATGACAATCTGTTGAGAATACTATGGAAATGTTCAGCCCATCTCTCTAGGATCACATCCTTATCACTCATCACTGTGGTTCCATCAACACTGAGTAGCTGAGTTGCCCCATAGTTCTTTGACCCATAAATAACCTTCAGGGCATTATAAAAGGGCTTTGGATTGTTACTATTAGCATAAACTGAATTTAATCTGCCATTTTAATGAGTCAAGAATCCTGTATCTCTCTAAGCTTCATTGTACTTTATTTTTTATGGAATGAAATGCTGCCTTCTTGAAAATGAATGAATTGTCCTGCTGGTAAACCCTGTGTAGTTCTTATTTTTCATTTAGCAGCTTCTGAATTTCCTCATCATTTTTGTCAAACCAGTCTTGATGTTTGTGAGAGTTCTGATCCAGATATGAAGAAATGCGGTGCTATACACCAAACCTTTGCAAGCTGCCCACTCTTTTTCTGCTCTGCTGTTGCCAACTGTGGGTTGGTTCAGCTTATCTTCCAAGTCAGCAACAAACTGTTCCTGCTCAGAGAAGAGCTCTAATTCATTGACATTAATTCTCCTGGTAGTCATTTTGCTTTGGGGCCATCACTTTTGTTTAATGCAACTATTTAGCTGGGATAGAACAAGTCTATGATCTGCCCAGAGCTCTGGCAGAGTTGCATGAAATCATCAGCCTCACTTTTTTTTTTTTTAATTTTTGGAGGACAGAGCAATTGAGGTTAAGTGACTTGCCCAAGGTCACATGACTAGTAAATGTTAAGTGTCTGAGGCCAGATTTGAACTCAGGTCCTTCTGACTCCAGGGCTGGTGCTCTATTCACTGTACCATTGTAGCCTCCCCACAGCCCCACTTTCTTCTAGAGTTATCACAGTCCAGTGGGGCTTCCAGCCATCACAGTTCACACACCAGGCAGGACAAAGTCAAGATGCCTGGTAATGACTCAAAATGCAGTGGATGACCTTGGCATTTTCAATGTCTGACCAAGCTCTAACCATGGTGCCTACTTCAGCTGCCTTAATGGCTGTTTGAACAAATTATTCTCATCTGCTCATTCCACCAGATGAAATCTTCACATGCTTGGGGTAGACACTCCCCTAACTCACTGACAGGTTTGAGACCATGGTTACCCTCAACCATCTGGGGTGTTGCTGCTGTGCATGCCACAGCTTCTTGGAGTCACAGGTGAGAGTTGGGTGGATCAGGTGGACCCCAACAGTGGAAAACAACACTGAAAAGGGCTGAGCAGTCCTCACAGCAGAGGTATTAGTCTTTCCTCAACACACCCAACAACCCTGAGAATTTTATTATAAATTTAAAAGGAATAACATATTGTATATAGTACATTTACAGTTTCATGTAAACCATCTTTAAAAAATATTCTATGTTATGGAAATGCTTTTTTATTCCACAAATTAAAAAAACTATAATTGGGCAAATGGAAACTAATGATTTATAATACATCAGTAAATACTAATACAAAATCAAAAGAAGAAAAAAGAAGAAAACATGAAATATTTTATTGGAAAAACAACTGACCAGGAAAACATATCAACAACATAGGAATTGTTATAGACTACCTGAAAGTCATGATAAAAATAGTCTAGACATTATATTTCAAGAAATTATTAAGGAAAATTTCCCAGGAGTTTTCAAACTGGAGGGTAAGATAGATATTTAAAAAATTCACCTATCATCACTTGAAAGATAACTCAAAATGAAAACTTACAAGAACATTATAATTAAATTTCAAAGCTTCCAGGTCAAGGAGAAAATATTACAAGCAACTAGGAATAAGCAATTCAAATACTGTGGAATTACAGTTAGGATAGCAAATAATTGAGCAGCTTCTGTATTAAAAGACCAAAGAGTAGAGAATATGATATTCCAAGGAGAAAAAGAACTGGGTCTGCAACCAGTAATAACTTGCTCAGCAAAGCTGGTTGTCATTCTGCAAGGGAAAAATGGATATTTAATGGATTAAAAAACTTTCAGCTATTCTTGAGGACAAGATCAGAACAGAACAGAAATTTTGACTTTCACATATAAGAATTGTGAGAAACAAGGTAAAAATGAAAGACCAGAGTGAATTTAATAAAGTTAAACTGTTTGCAGTCTCAAATTGGAAAATGATATTTGTAACTATTAAGAATGTCATTATTAGTATAGTTAGAAAGAGCATACGTAGATAGAGGACTTGGGTTTGAGTTTATTATGGTGAGATGATCCTAAAAAATAAAATTGGTTAGGGAGAGGTAAAATGGAGCAAATTATCTCATACAAAAGAGATGGGCATGGAACAACTTTTATAGTGGAGGGAAGGATGAGGAGAGAAGTGATCAGCATGGGAACTTTGTTTTCATCATCCCTGGGCTAAAGAGAAAATAACATATACATCAAGTTGGTTATAAAAGTCTTCTTAACTTACAAACAAGAGGGCATGGGAATAGGATAAGGAACGGATTCTGGATTGTGGATTACGGAGGCAGCAGTCAGAAGTAAACTAGACTTTTGAGAAGGGATAGGGTAAAAGGGAGAGGGGACAAAATGGAGGAAAATACATAACTAGTAGTTATAACTTTGAATGTGTCTGGGATGAACTCACCCATAAAACAGAAATGGATAGCAGAATAGATCAAAAACCAGAACCCACCAATATGTTGTTTACAAGACACAAATTTAATAATGAGAAATACAAATTGAGTAAAAATATAAGACTAGAGTAAAATTTGGCATGTTTCATCTGATATAAGAAAAAAAAGCAGGAGTAGCAATTATGATCTCAGAAAAAGTTAAAGCTAAAATAGACTTAATTAAAAAAGATAAGCAGAGAAACTACATTATGTTAAAAGGTAGCATAGATAATGAAGTAGTATCAATACTAAATATATATATGCACCAAATACTATAGCATCCATATTTATAAAGGAAATTAATTACAGGTGGAAATGAATTTCAGGTAGACTAGATAGCATATATACATATGTATATATATATCTATATATATAAATATATAGATATATATATAGATATAGATATATATAGATATAGATATAGATATAGATATATAGATAGATAGCAGAACTATAACAGTTGGGGAAATTCAACTTTCCCCTTGAAGAACTAGACAAATCTAACAAGAAAATAAAAAGGAGACAAGGAGATGAATAGAATCTTAGATAACCTAGATATGCTAGAATCTGGAGAGAATTGGATAAGAGTAAGAGGAATACCTTTTATTCTCAGTGGTACATGCTATTTCTAAAAAAACTGACCATCTATTAGGGCACAAAAATCTTATAGTCAAATGTAAAAAAGCAGAAATATTTTCAGATCATAACACAATAAAAATTATAATTAATAAGTGACCAAGGAAACAGATTAAAAATTAATTGGAAACTAAATAATCTCATCCTAAAGAATGAGTGGATCAGGCAGAAATTGTAGAAATAATAAATAATTTTATTAAAGAGAATGATAATAATGAGACATCACACCAAAACTTATGGGATGCAGCAAAAGTAGTAAACAGGGGAAAATTTACATCTTTAAATACTTACATCAGCAAAGTAGAGAAAAAGCAGATCAATGAATTGGGCATACAATTAAAAAAACTAGAAAAAGAACAAATTAAAAATCTCCAACTAAACCCCAAATTGGAAATACTGAAAATTAAAAGTAATAATAACAGAACTGAATGTAAGAAAACCACTGAATTAATAAGTGAAACTAGGAGCTGGTTTGTGAAAAAACGAAAACAAAAAAACCCCTCAAAACAAACAACCCAATAAAATGGAGAAACCATTGATTAATATTATTAAAAAAGAGAGAACATCACAATATCAAAAATGAGAAGAGTGAATACACTACTAATTAAGAGGAAATTAAAGAAATTATTATGTTATTTTGCCCAATTATAGGCTGATAAATTTAACAATTTAAGTGAAATGGAAGAATACTTATAAAAATATAAAATGTTCAGGTTAAGAAGAAGAAATAAAATATCTAAATAAACCTATTTTAGAAAAAAATTGAACAGGCCATAAATGATCTTCCTAAGAAAAAGGCTTCAGGACCAGATGGATTTACAAGTGAATTGTAGCAAACATTTAAAGATCTACTATATCCAATATTAAATGAATTATTTGGAATAATAGGAGTCCTATCAAACTCCTTTTAATGAAATAATTATTGTGCTGATATGGAAGAGAAAAATAGAGAAAGAAAATGATAGACCAGTTTCACTAATGAATATTGGGGCAAGCATCCTAAAGTACTAGCTAGGAGACTACAGACTACATCACAAAAATTACAGATTGTGAACAAGTGGGATTTATACTGGGAATGCAAGGCTAATTCAATATAAGGAAAACCATTAACATAACTAATTATATCAGTAACAAAAGTAACATAAACCATATGATTATCTCAACAGATGAAGAAAAAGCTTTTGAAAAATACAGTACCCACCTCTATTGAAAACACTGGAGAGTATAGGAATAAATGGAGCCTTCCCTAAAAGGATAAGTAGTATCTATCTAAAAGCACCAGCAAGCATTATCTATAATGGGGACAAACTAGAAGCCTTCCCAGTAAGATCAGAAGTGAAGCAAGAATGCCCCTCATCACCACTATTCTTCAATATTGTACTAGAAATGTTAGAGATAGCAATAAGAGAAAAAGAAATTTCATTAGAATAGGCAAAGAGGAACTGAAAGTATCACTCTTTGTAGAAGATACAATGATAATATTTGGAAAATACTAGAAATTAAATTAAAAACTAGTTGAAAGAATTAATGATTTTAGTAAATAGACCCTCATAAATCTTCAGCATTTTCTATATATTATCACTGAAGCCCTGCAAGAAGAGATAGAGGTTAAAATAATGTAAAATAACCATGGACAATATGAAATACCTGGGAGTATGCCTGCCAAGAAAACCCAGAAACTATATGAATATAATTTTAAGATGATTTTTATACAAATAAAGTGAGGTTTAAATAATCAGAGAAACATTAATCATTCATGGATGGGCTGATCCAATATAATAAAAATGACAATTCTACCTAAACTAATCAGCTTATTCAGTGAAACCTCAATTAAACTACCAAAAATTATTTTTAATAAGCTAGAAAATTTAATAACAATTCATTTGGAAGAACAAAAGTTCAAGAATATCAAGGGAATCAATGAAAAAAAGTAAACAAAGGAAGACCAAGTATTAAACTGTACTATAAAGGGGATAATTATCAGAACTACCTGGTATTGCTAATAAATAGAACACAAAATAGAATGGTGGATCAGTGGAATAGAGGAGGTAAACAATACATGGCAGTAAATGACCTTAATAATCTAATGTTTGATGAATGCAAATGGGGATAAGAATTCATTACTTGGTAAAAACTTCTGGGAAAAATGGAAAGCAGGCTGGCAGAAACTAGATATATAGACCAATATCTCACATTGTTTACCAAGATAAGGTCAAAATGATACAGGACCTAGTGTGGTGGATAATTAGTAATAATTGAGGAAACAACCCAAGCTATATGTTTTACTAGTGGAAAAGGCGTAATAAAAGGGTCAATGGACTCCCCAGTCAGTCCAAAGACCCTGAATACAGAATAGGACAGATTTTTAAGTATTAAAAACAATCAATCAAATAAGATCAATTAAAAAAAACACCAATATGATGCAAGCCAGGTTGCAAAATTAGGTAATCTGATTTCTAATTGGAGGAAAGATTAGGGGCTTTCCAAATTGGGAGGGGGAAAGAATGACTTCCTGTTGTGTTGGGGAGGCAGTGAATAGGTTTTGGGGTCTTTTCCCAGAATTGAGAGGTATTGATTAATTGCATCCACCTGTATTTATGTAACAATAGATGGTTTATACCATCTAGTTTCCCATGGATGATTTAGAGAAAAACAATAAGGAGAATAATACATGTGGTAGCATGAGATGGAGTCAGTGTTTGTGAGCAAGAATCTAATTCTCTCAAGAACCACAACAAATCAACTTCATTTTGTAACTGGTCTTCACTCCATTTTGTCAAGCCAGAGAGGGCCAATCTAAAGTGCCAGATACCATTCTCTTTGTACTGCTAATATCCAGTTCTATATGGTATTGACAGGGAGGCAGGAAGAAAAGAGGAGTTGGAGGTTGGAAATCTAACGGGAGCACTCCTTCCACAGACCACAAAACAATAACAACAGACCCATTTTTCTCATGAACTTTTCCTCCTTGTTCTCCACTCCATTGACCTGAAGGACCTTTAGGATTAAAAAAAAATCTTTGTATTTCATTTTTACATCACTTGTATTTCCACATCTATTCCTCCCATCTTGGAACTGGGATCTCTCCACCCTACTTCCCTTTTCAGTACCTTTCCAGGAGGTGTCTTCCCCCATTATCAAATGAGATATTTGTAAAATGCTTACCACAGTGCCTGGCACCTATTAGGTGCTTAAAAATGTTTGTTCTTTATTTTTTCCTCCCTCCTATCCATTATAATGTAATCCAGAGAGTCAATCTTTATAACAAACAATAAAGAAAGAAGAAAAGGTAGGTCAGCAAAACTAATCAGCACCGCTACCATTGTTGATAGTACGTACGGTATTCTTCACCTGTAGATTGCTATCTCTCTCCAAAGACAGGAGAGGAGTATATTTTTTCCCTCTTTTTGGTGGCTTGATCATTAATCAGAAAGCCACCAATTTAATTTCTGTTCTTTCCATTCCCAATGTCATAGTCACATTATATAATGCTTTCCTGCTTTCGCTTACTTTGTATGACATCAGTTTCTAATAGTCATCTGATGGTTTCTGCATTCTTCATTTTTATGATTCCTTATGGGACAATCTGTAAGCACATGCCTCTGACCCTGCTAGACTCAGACTCACTTAAAGTCTGGTGGTCCAGGAGAGGAGAGCTCAGAGTCCAACACCTTCTTTTACTAAGAAGGAAATGTGTTTAATAGAGATCCTTTTATTGCCACTTGCCTACTCTCTCCTGCTTCACTGGAGGGCTGCCTCTCAGAAGACAGGGTCAGGTATCCTTCCTCTCTTAGTACATAGAACTCAGTAAGTGTTGGTTAATGATAACCCATAGAAAGCAACAGTGAACTCTCTTCAAACCCTGGTTAGGGCCTGATTGTATGGGACTTTAAAAGCTAAATAGAGTAACTTATATTTTATCCTGGAGGCAATAGCAAACCTTGATACTGATTAAGTAGGAGAGTCACATGATCAAATCTTCACTTAAGGAAAATTACTTTGAAACAGTATATAGGATGGTTGGAGTGGGCAAAGACTTGAGGCAGAGAAACCAGGAGGTAAAAGGTAACCAGGGCCTGAACTAAAATGGTACCTCAGAGGGGACATAAAGGACTGGATGTGAGAGATAGGAAGATGACATCTATAAGACTTGGCAATTGATCGGGCAGGAGAGGAGAGAGAGGGATTCAGGAAGGGGTAGGAAAGGCGGTAATGTCTTTTGTAGAAATAAGAGAATTTGGAAGCAGGGAGAAAGCAGGCCCCCTCAACAAGATAAGAGAGACAAATAGAAAGGCAGAGACAGTCTTCAATGAGGAGTTAAACTGTTGATAATAAATGCAGCAAGAGACCACAGGATGGGCCTCTGCATGACTCTGTGGGCAAAACAGGACCAGCAAACTTGCACTTCAAAGGTCTTGGTTCCTAAATTGGTATCCTTTCAAGCAAAAATGATAAACAACTTTCAGAATTGGTAAAATGTCTGTAACACTCAGAGAACTAATAAAACAAGCAAAATTATTAAGGGTGACTAAAGAAACCAAATATAGTTGCAGCCTTAGGGGTATCAAGTCCTTTGGCAATGTCTGTGGGCTTCTGGAGTATGGTAAGCATCTCCTGTGGGTCTCTCAAACAGCTGTGCAGAGATCAGAGGGTTTTCTGGAGGTATTTCTGCAGCCATCTCTGGGTTCCAGGTCACTTTTGGGGCATCTCTAGGTAATGCAGCTAAAACCTGCTTGCAATAAAACTTAGTATAATTCAGTAAAACATGACAAATTTCTAATCAGATTGGAATTTCAGTAATTAGTTCATGTGGCAAAAACCTGTTCAGACTTTATGGCTCTAATCCTATTAACAGCAGAGACGTGAGGAGAACAAATTAGGCACATCTAATTCACCTGAAACTTTAAAGAACGTCAGTTTTTAAAGAATTTCAGTTTTTCATCACACTTTCTTTTTCTATCTTTATGCAAACCCTGTATTTGATATGGGCAATGTCATCCACAGACTAAAGGAAGAGAGCCTGACTTGGAAAATGAGCCATTCTATCCCTTAGTGTTACCAGAGATTTCATAATAGGAAAAAAGGCAATTTAAAAATCTTTACAGTTATTAATGTAATCTTAACTGTAAAATTTTTAATTCAGTTTTAGAATGTGTTATTAGAACATACTGAAAGCCTATATGTCCATTAGAAACATTTGGAAGACAATCATTTATATATATCCTAGTGCTTTGATTTCTGACAGTTTAATCCTATTTCTTTGCCAAAATTTACTATTTCAATAACTTATTTTTGCTCTTTTTTTTTGAGAGAGGAAGGCAGGGAAATTGGGGTTAAGTGACTTGCCCAAGGTCACATGCCTAGTAAATGTTAAGGCCAGATTTGAACTCATATCCTCCTGACTCCAAGGTCCCACCTTGCTACCCCCTTCAGTAAATTATTTATCCTGTCTTTCTTTTTGAGGATAAATATATTATTGTCATAACATCCTGGGAAAATGAGATATTTCAAGGAAAGAGTCTTATACATGAATATGTAATTATTAGCAAGGGGATGTCAAGCCTAAGAATTCATTTCTTTAGTTGATCAGTGTATGAAATTGACCACAAATTCAGATAAAAAAAATAGTAGTCTTTCACACTCGCATCCTATTATAGTAACTCAGGTATCTTAACATTAATATATTAAAGAGTAGATCTAGTATTGCAATGGCAAAACTTCCACTGTTCGTCTGTGTTGATTATAAAAAAATTGCTATGAAAGGAAAAGGGAGAGTCATGATTATGGCTTTATTAATATTGCCCCTTCAAGGGCACAGACTGACCTTACATAAGCCATAACGGGAAAAAATCTACCTTAGCTCTATTTGGTTCCAGGTAAGAGTCATAGTTAACAGCAAATTATATAACAAAACCCCCATGTTATTCACAGGGTATAAAATTCAGGCTCAGAATTAACCAAGTGGGAAAATTTCCTGTTCAGAAAGAGAATGACACAATGGGGAAATTGAGTCAAGAGAATGTTACCTCGCCTATGCTAAGCCATTGTCTCACTTTTCCCAGGTACCTGTCTTTTTCAGTAGCACATAGTATTCCCCTTGAATGGTGGAATATTGGCTTAATGTCACTTCGGAAAATCATATTTTAAATAAAAACTCAGAATAATACCAAATTACTGTCCCAAAGAGAATTTACTTCAAGTAGCAAAATTTAACTAACATAGCTTAAGGCTAGGATATTATTATTACCTTTTTCATGTGGAAATAATGGTCAATAAGCACATATAATGACATTTCACTTATTCTCCATTTACAAATTAAGAATATTACACTCTAGAATTTCACATATAGAGCAAATACATGATAATTTAGTCAAAATCCCAGAAAAATGCTGATTATAATAAGCCTCCGCTCTGTGTTGCCTCTTTACCCCAAGGCAAAATGAAATCTTCAAATCCAAGGTCTATTGTTACTAAGTTGGTTTAAAGGTGTGACTCCAACACATCCTGTCTATTAACAGATAGAATTTCATAATTGTCGTAAGTGATGATCAAACTTTGAGATGAAACTTACTTTGTAGCGTAAGGAAACTTGTAAGTTCCCCTCCCTTCAAATAAGAGTGGTCCTAGTTTTTAAAGCTTAATTATTTTAGCATTTTATAGCATGTTATCAGCAGGGTTGATAGAATCTTATGGCCCTACATGAATAAAAAGTCTTAAAAACTTCACAGATAAGAACAACTTAAGAGATCTTTGCTATTCCCTCTCCCCAAAGCAAGTTAGTATTATCATCCACCTTAAAGCAAAATGTAAAAAAAAAATCTTTACTTCCTTCTCTTTCTTAAGTTCCTTCTTCTTTGATTACACTTTACAAAATTGGTGTCTTAAGAATGTCATGGTCTTTGTGGTTTTTTTTTTTTTTGAGAAATCTGTATTGTATGGACATGGTAATGATGGGCAGTCGACTTGAAAGCCTTGCCTCATAGCACCAATAATTCATTTTTCCTAGGCTCTAGTTCTTCAGGCTTGGTTTTTAGCGCAGAAAACTGACAATAATAAAAGATCCTGTATTTATCTGCCCAAATTTGCTTCCCACAATGATCTAATACCAAGGCCAGTCACATGCTTTGGACATTCTCAGTTGTATGTACAGTTTACCTTATCCCAGCTTTTAAGAGTTTGAGGTTTGACCTCTCCCTATCCCATACTGATAGAAGTATCACCTTGCCTTGTGGCAATCTATGGTTGAACAAGACCATCTACGTGTCACTTCCCCATTTACATAAACATGCAATTCTTTTTCTTCATGCATAAAAGATAAAGAATCAGTTTTGGGTTCTGGACCTATTTCTCTCTATCCTTCCTGAGTTTAAGGAGTTTAATTCTCTGACCACTTCATGACTGATTGCTGGGAGAGTTCACTCCAGCCTGTGACTGGACAAAGGTCTGAATGTTAGCTGTGCAGGCAGAATAGACTTACTCAGTGATAATCATACTAGCAAATAGGCTATTATGGCTGGCTCATCAAATTGTTAAAAGGGAAATTTTTTGCTTGGGCTGCATACTATGATAGGGAAAACTCAGAAAATAAAACAAAAGGAGTTTATTGTACCACACCAAGGCAGCAGTATTGGGTGTGACCCAGGTCTGAATTCAAACTGCTTCTTCTCAGTGAAATATCAGGCAAAGCTGCGAGCCATGAGAGCCATGGAAGGTTTAAAAAGCATAAAAATGTATGGAATATCCTGTGGTGAGTAGAATAGTGAGTTACTTAGGGAACTTTAGAAGGGCCTCTTAGGGAAGTTTAAAAGGGTTCTCTTCTCATCCTCCTCTTCCTCATTCTATTCTTCTAAGGGACAGGCAAGTCCAAGGACAATGGTTAAGGAAAAGACTATTAGAAAGATCACTAAATTTACCATAAAATCCTCAGCAGAGACATTCCATCCTTTCTCCTCTAAAGTCTAATAAAATGGAGGTACAGAGAGACATATAGACACAATGAGATAGAAGTAAAAGGCCTCTGTCCTCTACAAAGTCTGGTTCTATGGAGTCCGTGCTCAATCAGAATTTGAGACATTTCCCAGAGTGATTCAATCTTCAGACAGTCAAGAGACCAGTCATCCAGGGATTTTCATGAAGTTGGACTAGGTTATGCTACAGGGACAGCCTTAGTGAGCTGGCCAGTCCCTCGAACCCCTCGGGCCCGAATATCTGTGACTTCGTTGAACTGGAGTCTTCCATTGCTCTCTTGTCTCATTGTCAACTGATCATCACTCAGGTCCAGCTCCTCTTCATCACTTCTCACATCATTTTTTATCTGAGAACCAGAGAGACAATCAATCAATAGCATCTTTTAAATACCTACCATGCACCCATCACTGTGCAAAAGCAATGGAAGAACCAATGCAACAGACCCTGGCCTCAAGGAACTTTCATTCTATTGGGAAAAATAGACTGCACTTATAAAATTATATACCGAATATATGCAAAGTAAATAGACAAGGAAATTTTGGGATGGGTGGCAGTAGAAGTTGGGGGGTAGGAAAGAAAGAAGGAAATGCCTAATTTAGGTGATGCTTGCATTGAATCTTAGAGGAAATAAGGAATTCTAAGAAGTAGATGTGAGGGGGGGATTATATTTCAGGCATGGGGGACAACACGTGCAAAGACACAGAGACAGAACATGGAGTGTCCTCAGTGAGGGATAAAAAGAAGGCCAGTTTGGCTAGAGAGAATTGTGACTGAAGCAAAGGGAGCAATGTAGTGAGGCTAGAAAAGTAGACTGGGACTAAGTGGTAAAAGGTTGTAAAATGTTTTAAATGTTTTATTTTTTTAAATTAAGTTTTGTTTTTTTTTTTTACTTTACATTGTTTATTTCCACAAGATTTTGAGTTACAAATTTTCTTCCTGTCTTTCCCCTACCTACAACCCCAACAACAGTGATCCCACTGTATACTCCCTCCCCCAATCTACTCTCTCCTATATCCTTCCCCCATCACCACCCTGACTTTCTGGTAGAGCAAGATGGATCTCCCTACCCCAGTGCCTGTATATCTTATTTCCCAGTTGCATGTAAATTATATATATATATATATATATATATATATATATATATATATATATATATATATATATATGATATATTTTAAACATTTGATCCTAAAACTTTAAATTCTAGATTCTTTCCCTTCCTCTCTTGTCCCCTGCCCCCACTGGGAAGACAAACAATTCAATACAGGCCATATATATTTAGTTTCACAAAACATCTCCACAATAGACATGTTGTAAAAGACTGACTATATTTCTCTCCATCCTATCCCACCCTGCACTTGTTCTGTTCTCTATTTTGTTCCTGTCCCTTTACAAAAGTGTGTGCTTCTAACAACCCTCCCCCCCATCATCCTCCCTCTCATCCCCTTCCCCACTACTCTCCTATAGGGCAAGCTACCCAACGTAGAGTGTATGTCATTCCCTCCCTAAGCCAAATTCAATGAGAGTAAGGTTGACCCATTCTCTTTTGCCTTCCTGTTCTTCCCCTCCATTGTAACAGTTATCCCTTGATTCTTCTATATAAGATAATTAACCCTATTCTGTCTCTCCCTATCTCCTCTCATTGTAATCCTATCCCACCTCTCAATTTCACCATTTAAATACCATCTCTTCCTAGTCAATTAATTCTGTGCCCTATATGTATATGTGTACACATATATAAAGGTTTTAAATGTAATAATATTAATAAAGTCTGTACTTTCTTTTGATGCTAATAGGGAGCTACTGGGATAGCTTTTTCTCTCTCTCTCTCTTTCCCCCTGCTGTTTCACCCTATGGACCACTAGATCTTGCATTTGCCTGGTACTATGTCAACCCTCAAACCTCCTTTTGCTGATTTCCAGGTTTGAAACACACACCAATATTCCATTGCTCCAGGAAAGAGCATATTGAAATATTATGACTCTCTTTATAATCCCAATGGCTCCCCAGATGAGATAATGTTTGTAAAGTACTTTGCAAACCCTAAATCACTACATAAATGCTAGCTACTACTCTCAAATCAAAACAAACTTCTCTGGTCATCACTGCCCTCTATGTGTTGCCTCACATTTCTTATGGGTACAATCTAAATTTTTTTTTTTACTAGGATCACTGGAGCTTACTACAATGTTAAGGCACTTATTAAATATTTTTTTTTCATTGATTCATTCATTGGGTAGGAGTTTATTCTTTACTTAGTAAATGGATTTATCATCAAGTCTGGGTCCTGGTGAGCAGCCAGAGGATTCTTCTTTCTTTCACTCTGAATGAGTTCAGTGTCTCCCCATTCCAAATTATCCCAAACTGCTACCTTCATACTAGGAGACTTTAATATACCTGCTGATACTCTCTTAAATACCCTAACTTTCCAAATCAACTACTCAACTCCCATGACCTACTCCTCTCCATCTTAGCCACACAAAGAAATAAATGGTCATACCCTTGAACTTTCCATCATCCAGAAATATTCCACTTCCCTGTACATAAATTCTGAGTTTCCTTATCCAATCATCTTCTTTTATTATTGCATCTTTCCCTCTGCTTTACAATGCCCAATGTTGTTCTTCCCTGTGATCTTCAATTCCCCTCACCCCTCAGTTCCTTATCAGGTTATCACACCTTGCACTGGCTACACTCTCCTTTCTTTCCTATTTTGACCCCTTGGTAAATCAGTCCAAACTGATGGTATCCTGTCCATTTGAATCTCTTGCTTCCTTGTCTTAGTAGCTATCATACTTTGTCCAACCCTAATCTTGGATCACTTCCACCATCCATCTCCTTTGTTCCTATTCACATTCTACTAAATGGAGATTGTGAAAATCACAAGACCATAGTAACTGAGATTTCCTATAAATTTGTTACACATCCTCAACTGAGCTTTTACTGAAGAAGAGAATCCTTTTATACTTTAAAAAAAAACTGATTTATTAGACTATTCACCATGATGGAAATTCCAAGCCTTTTCATCCCTCCTCAGGACTCCCACAGCACTCTTCCCTTTACTCTCTCAGCTGAGGACCTCACATCCTACTTCACTTAAACAGTTAAAGTTATGCAGTGAGAGCTCTTTCATCTTCCTTCCTCCTTTTCTCATATCATTGAAGCATCTTCTCTGACTATCTCCTCCTTCGATGTTCTCTCACATAAAAATGGTGGTTTTCCTCCCTGCCAAGGCAAACTCCTTGATATGCGCTCTTGATCTCATCCCTTTCCGTCTTCTTAAGCATACTGTCCCCTCTATCATCTCCTTTCTTTCTGGTATAACTTGTGTTTTAGGAAAATCATTTTTCAGTTGTGTGAAGGATGAAATAGCTAGTTCAGGTGAAAGGTGGTGAGGACCTGCGCAAGGATGATGAGTGTGTGAATCGAGAAGAAAGGGTTAGAAGGGTAAGATATTGTGGAGATAGACGTAAGAAGATTTGGCACCTGACTGAATATGTAAGGATGAGACAGAGAGGAAAAGAAAGAAGTGTGTGTGTGTGTGTGTGTGTGTGTGTGTGAGAGAGAGAGAAAGAAAGAGAGAGAGAGAGAGAGAGAGAGAGAGAGAGAGAGAGAGAGAGAGAGAGAGAGAGAGAGAGAGAGAGAGAGAAATTGGGAAAGACAAAAGGTAGATGACAAGAACACTGGGTAAGATGCCTTTTTGGTACTACTTAGGTGCCTATGCCAGACCTGAGTTTCCATGCTCCACTTCCACCCCCCAGTACTCCTCGCCTTTCCTCTCCTTTTCCTTTGCTGATGGTCATGGGTTGGGGGTAGGATGGGTGGGTCAGGAAAAGATTTGTACCTACCTGGCCCTTAGATAAAAACTTGTAGAGCATTTTGAGGATGAGGTAAGACCAGAACATATTGAGACCCAGTGTAACCATCAGGAGGGCATTGGAAAAATAATATCCAAAGAAGAAATGGTTGTTGGTCTGGAAAACATAGTAAGAAGTGTAGATGACTCTGTAAGAGATAGAGGAACTGGGGGTTACAATGTGAGAAGGAAAGAAGACTGCCAGGGCTTAGACCCTTAGGTCATCAGAAACAACATTGCTATCCCCCAAAATGGGAGAGGCAGAATAAAAGTTACAGGATCCTCAAAGGACCTTATCCCATCTTTTTCATAGGACTTGTCAGGCAGGAGGCTCACTCCTCTTTTTAGGAGGCAGCTCTTAGCAGCAGAAGCTCCCCTGGACTCAGACCATTTTCTTCCTCCCTGCCCTCTTCCCACTCCACCTCCTGGGACCAGACTCACTTGTTTGGGAAGAAAATGAGTCTGTTAACAAGGAACACCAGGGCAAAGATGATGAACACGATGTCCTTAGCTTTGTTCCACTTTGCGTAAACTAGCATCTTACCGACCTGGAAGGAGACAGCAGAGGGAATTTTGGTAACATACAAATCCAGATTTGGGAGGTAACCTCAGAGGATGTCTAGTGCAACCTACAATTGTCCAAGATCCCCCACTAGCTAAGTAATCATTTCACCCTAAGGCCTACAACGATGGGGACCTCATATCTCTCAGGCCATATATTCTACTTCCAGAGGGCTTTGTACCTTAGGAAGCTTTTTCTTATATGCAGCCTAAAGATTTCCCTTGGGCTTTCAGGCCTTCACCAGTAAGAAATAGCCTTACCATATTCTTTTGCTGTTGTGTAAGACAGAGCTAGTCACAGGATAAACACACATGGATGAGTTGTGACATTCATTGTAGATCTTATCCCCCTCAAATCCACTCCCTCCAGAACGTCTCCATTTCTCTCAAAGGTACCACATTTCTCATCGCTACATTTGATACATTACTGTTATCCTTGACTCCTCACTTTTGTGGTCTCCCCACCAACACATATCCACAATATCTCTCATCTATATCTTCTCTTTTTGAAGCAGGGAAGGCAGGGCAATTGGGGTTAAATGACTTGCCCAAGGTCACATGGCTAGTACGTGTTAAGTGTCTGAGTCTGGATTTGAACTTGGGTCTTCTTGAGTCCAGGGCCAGTGCTCCATTCACTGAGCCATCTAGCCCCTCCCTCATCTATATCTTTTTATCTCCAATTACTTAGCCACCAGAATTAGGACTAGTTCCTCTTGCCTTGATTACTGTAAGCAGCTTCCTACTTGGACCCCCCGCCTCAAATCTCTCCCCATTCCAGTTCATTCTCCACTCAACTGCCAAAATAACCTTCCTAAGGTACGGATTCAAATATATCAATCCATGGCTCAAAAAATTCCAGGGGCTCTATAATCTCCAGATCATATGTAAACTCTCGTATTTGACATTCAAAGCCCCTTATGACCTAACTCCAACTTAGCCCTCCAAACTTATTACTTAATTTTCTATACTCTATTCTCTAACCAAGCCTGGCCTTTTTCCTGTTCCTCAAACTCATTAAAACTATAATTAGTATATAAATATAGCAATACTAGATAGTATGTATGTTTTGTTGTTGTTGAGTTGCTTCAGTCATGTCTTATTCTCTATGACCCCATTTGGGATTTTCTTGGCAGAGTGGTTTGCCATTTCCTTCTCTAGCTCATTTTATAGATGAGGAAACTGAGGCAAACCACCCTAAGTGACTGATATTTAGCAGGCACTTAATAGATGTTTGTCCATTGATTGATACATGTCTGGATTAACTGTTAACTCCCCTGTTTTGTTCACTGGATCTTTCTGAATGCAGCCCAAACTTTATTAACTTTTGTGGTTGCCAGTATCATCTGCTGAATTCCCATTGTACTTTTTATCCATTAACCTTGCGGTACTTTTCTAAAGAAAGTATCACTCAGACACACTTTACTATTTTCTGTTGCAAACTTTTTTTTTTTTGGATTTTGGATTTTGGATTTTCCTCCATCTCAACTATAGCCCTTTGCTCTGTTCATCCTTTGTCCTAGAGCTGGATCTTTTGGGACCCTGTTGGAATCCAACCTGTTGTTTCCAGTCTCCCTAACTTTCTGCCATGAGCACATTAGCGAAGCCACCATTGATTCTATTAGCCAAGTTTTTCAGGACCTCTGTGACCTGGGTAGGTTTACAGAGTTATTTTCAACCTACCCAACTTTCCTCCTCTTTCAGCTCTATCCACTGCCCAGACTTAATGTATCTTCTCTCTCACCCTGTCTCCCCATGATTCCTGCCAAGGCTTGCCTATAGAGAGAAGAATTGAAGAATGCTGGCCTGGAAGAGCCCACACAGAGGCACAAGCCATCCCCATGGGAAGGCTATGCAGGAGGCCTGATGACTACACTGCTGCATGAACCACTCAAATTAGGATTGGTGCTTGACAATTACTATTCTTATTTTTTACTGAGGGACATTGACTATACTAGAATGATACAGAAACTCCTGATTAGTCCTCATGGCTGGGGTGTTGACTGTCCACAGAAAAGCAGAAAGGCAGACTTGGGATGGAAGTGGGTGAAGATATCTGAGTCAACTCTCCTTTGGGACCCTTCACTATTAGGTTCTTTGCTAACACTTTTGCTCCCTTGGACTTCCAGCAAGATTGGGGAAGGGATTTCTCTACTGTCTATTCCTCTCCAGTGTAGGTCATAGACCAACAATCTTGAGATATAGTTATTTTCACCCATAATGGTAACCTTCTAGGAAAAGACTTCCAGTGTTCTGAATTCAGGCTTCAGTCTACCAGAAGGAGAAGTTTCTCAGAGAAGACAGTCATTCCTATAATAGTCTTGGAGTTGAAGGACCAAAGTAATCCATGCCCTGGCTGGTTAGGAGATCTGGATCTTGACAATGAAAGGCTGAGGTCAATATGAAGTATCTTTCCCATTGTTCCACAAAGGGTCTGTGCCTTTCAGAAGGAGGAAAATGACCATGGAGCGCTAGCAGTGATGTTTTATGTTTCTGTGTAGTCAGTGCTGCTCTTATGAATTGAAAATGAGAATTTGTTCTAACATGACTGAGATATTAGGGAATACTTTGAGCAGAGCAGGAATTTCCAGTTTGCTTCTACTTAATTTTTTTTTTCAGCAAGAAGCAGTGAAAGAGCTCAGAAAAGGGCACCACATCATAGTAACTGAGATGCAGTAAGCCTTCTTGAGGTCTACCTCCACAAATGACCTTCAGGTCTTTATAATAGTAAAGTGTCATTGTGTATCTTCTAGTATGGAGCTGAAAGCAGAGAAAGGCTGGTCTACACCATTCCCACCTTTGCCCCTATTCCCTTCTGCCATGGCTTTGTGCCAACTTGTTTGTGCACCTGGGGCCTAGATGGAGCAGCCACCCACAGCCAATGGCACAGCTCCCATTTTTTGTGCTATTTATGCATTTCTTAATCATTTAATATATGTAAAACTGCATGCTTTAAAAAAATTAAGTTCCTACCTTTTCGGGGGGTATGTCACTGATAAAAGTTTTGAGTTTTATGCCTTTAGACTAATTATCCTCACAAACTCTGTGTTTTTTTAAATTGGTGATTTCAAATGGCTCTGTGTTTCTTGGGAATGCTTATGTCACATTATAGCAGAATGACTGTATTTGTTAAACCATACCTGAGAATAGTTTGCATCAACATACCATGTGGTGGAGGAAATAAAGACCTGTCCTGTACCTAATACCCATATTACATAATGAGAACATTTTTTACAAGTAACCAAGTTAGTGTGCTTCCTCCTTTATTTTGGGAAGATGCTAGATGTGAACCATAGCTAAGTTTTGGTTTTAGAGATTTCCCTGGACTTTTACTCTCTGGTAGGGAGAGAGTTGGGTTAACTAGGTGGTGCAGTGCATAGAGCACAGGTCCTGGACTCAGGAAGAGCTGAGTTCAAATCCAGTCTTAGATACCTACTAGCTATGTGACCCTGGGCAAGTCACTTAACCCCTATTTGTCTCAGTTCTTCTGTAAAATGTGCACATACTAGAGAAAGAAAGGGCAAACCACTCCAGTATTTTTTCCAATAAAACTCCATGGACATAATCCATAGTCTGTAAACCAGACACAACTGAACAACTAAACAGCAACAGCAAAGGGGCAGAGTCAGGGAAAGAAAAAGTCTCATATCTTTTGGGTCATTCCCCCTTTTCCCAGGGATGGCAGTAGGTTCAGGTAAGCTCTGAGTCCCTTTTTCTCTTAGGACCTCCTGGGCCACCAGCCACAAAGGAATACAATAATGGTGGGGGAGTTTAGGGACAGTTCTGTTTCCTTCTCTAAGGCTGCACACATGAGACCCCCAGGGACTCAGGTGGATCCCAACTGTACTCCTCAGGCTGCACTCACCTCCAGCAAGAAATCTGACATATCATGAAGCAACAGCACCAGGGCACCAACACGCATAAGGTTAGTGCAATAAGAGTAAGTCATCAAAGTGATAGCCATAAAATGGTGGATGATGTAGCCGTAGAAGTCCTGGGAAGAGGAGGCAGCCATGAGGATCTTGCTTACTTCCCAGAGGTTGTAGCTCACTTAGCCCCCTTAGAGCTAGGCTCTGACCCACAGTCTAGGTATACCTTTCCTCCCTCCACTTCTTCCCTGATTACATGACAGTCCTCTTAGGGAAAGTTCCAGTCTGTCAGGAGGATGAAGAGATTGAGGTGAGATATTAAGGAGAAGATGAATAAGGCAAGTCAGATAGCTGACAGCATGTTGGAGGGAGAGCTAGTGATTTGTTTAGATATGGAGCTCCAGAGACAGCACCTTGGCTATTGAATTGAACAGAATGGAATTGGCTTCTTAGCTTCTGGCCTTCTTACTAAGCTCAAGTGACCAGGTCTGTCCTTACTGCTTCTGTTTCCAAGGAACTGGCCTTCAGGACCAGGACTAAGCATGACACTTTTCTCACTGGGGCAGGCTCTTCTTTCTATTCTTTTCCCTTAACTGCAAAGATAAGAACTTTCCCCCAATCCTGGGCTCCCTCCAGACTCACCTTCCTTTTCACATCATAGTTCAGAGTGAGCAGCAAGGAGCAGTAGAAACCAATCTCCCAGACATACCACCAGTATAGGGCAGGCTGCAGAGGCTGAGGGTCAGAGCGATTGCTTGGTCATTGGTGTTACCCATAGACAGACACAGAATTCAAAAGGAAAGCAACTGTTTTAGAACTCCAGTAAGATGGGACCAAATACCTTGCTTTGTCCTTTCTCCAGCCATGCTAGGATATGGTTTATGGTCAGAACACACCTGGGACCAGGACATGCCCAGCAATAAAGCAAACAACAATCATCTATTCAATTTACCTATTATGTTCCAGGCACTGTAAATACAAAGACAAAATTGAAACAGTTCTTCCCTTCAAGAAGCTTATATTCAGTTAGGGAAAACAACATATACACGTATATATTTATATACACATATTGATAACACACCACATACATACATGCACACATGAACATACATATCTAGTACATACGTATACATGTATGTGTGTGTATACACCACACACAGACATGAAATAGATAAAGGGAATTTTGGGGAAAGAAGCTAGCAGTTGGATAATCAAGGAAAGCTTCACAAAGAAATTGGCATTTGGACTGTCTTGAATAACTAAGTGATTTCAAGGTGCGGTGGTGGGGAGATAGTGAATTCCAAGTGCAGGAGATGGGCACTGAGATGGGAAAGGGAGAATCATATATGAGAAGAGTAGGATGTCCGGAACAGATGAAGAGGAAGAGTGTATAATAAGACTGGAAAGGGAGGTGGAGGTGAGGTTTTTGGCTTTAAATACCAAGCACAGCAGTTCATCTTTGGCCTTTGAAGTATAAGGGAATCAATAGACTTTAATTAGGATTTGATGTAGTTAGATCAGTCTCTCTGGCAGCTGCATGGAGGATGGATTGAAAAGGGGAAGAGACACAAGGTAGGGAGGTCAATGAGAAAGCTAATACAGTAATCTAGGCGAGAGGGGAAGAGAGCCTGTGGCCCTGTGAGTCAAGAGAAGGGGAGAGATGGGAGGGGTGTTAGGGAGGTAGAAATAATAAGATGTAGGAACTGACTGGACACGGGGAAGGGAAAGGGAAATGCTGAGAATGATGACCACGTGAAATTGTCGACCTGATTTGGAAGGATAGGGCTACTCTCAGCAGAACAGGGGAGTTTGGAAGACAAATTGGTTTTGAGGGAAAGATAATGAGTTGTGTTTCAGATATATTGAATCTGAGATGCCTGCAGGTTATCCAGCATGAAAAGTCCAAAAGGCAGTTGAACATGTGTGATTAAAGCTCAAAAAGAGAGATTAGGGCTAAGTGTAGAGATCTAAGAGTCCTCAGTATAGAGATGATGCTTAAGTTCAGGGCCCTGATGAAGTACACCAATATAATAAAAATCAATAATTATAATAATAACTGATGTTTATATAATGCCGTAAGATTTTCAAAGCATTTTACACGTTATCTCACTTAAGATTAATAACGTCCATGGGTGGTAGGTGCTATGATTACCTGCATTTCTCCAGATGGAAATAGGATTAAGTGACTTTCCCAAGGTCACACAACTAGGAAGTGTCTGAGACAGAATTAGAACCCAGGCCTTCCTGACTCCCAAGCCCATCATGCTATGCACTGTATCACCTAGCCTGCAAGAGAGAGAATGTAGAGAGAGAAGAGACGAGGGTCCATTACAGAAACATAGAAGTAAGGGGTGTGACATGGATGGTAAGTGAAGAAAGGAGACTGAAGTGGAAGAATAAGACAGGCAGTAGAAAAAACAAAGCAGTTTGATAGCTCAATGGATAGTGTTGTATTTGGAGGCAGGAAGCCCTGAGTCCAAATCTTGCCTCAGTCCTTTGTAAACTTTAAAGTACTGCATGAATATTGTTGATATTATTATTGTTTTTGCTATTATTAAGAAAGTAATGTCACAAAGAACCAGAGAGGAGAGAGCATCCAGGGAGAATGGGTAGTCAGCAATGTCAAAGGTTTCAGTCAAGAAAAGTAGATTTTTAAAAAAAAAAGACCATTAGATTTGGCAATTTAGGAGTACCTGCTTACTTTGGACAGAGCAGTGCAGCTGAGTAATGATGAACGATACCAGATTGTAAAGAAGTGGAGAGAATTGCAAGTAGATTGAGGGAATGGTGGGGTCTAGGAATAGTTTCTCAATAAAGAAATGAACTTGCATATGCTTGCAGGAAGGGAGAAAAGTGCCAGTAGGTAGAGAGAGAGAGAGAGAGAGAGAGAGAGAGAGAGAGAGAGAGAGAGAGAGAGAGAGAGAGAGAGAGAGTATAGATTAGAGAAGGGATAATTAGATGAGAGTCTATTGAAGGAAAAAAGGGATAAGATCAAGTGAACCTGTTGGGGGCTTGGTTCTGCTGAGAATGGCCACCTTTTTATTAAAGACTTATATAGAGGAGAGAATGCGGGATGATATGAAGGGGTTTTGAGATATGGACAAGAGAAAAAGAGGGAGCTTGTGACAAAGTCCTACTTTGAGTCAGGGTGTGTAGAGGGGATGATGTGGGCAGCTCAAGGAGAGAAAAAAAATTTCCCCACAGTTGTTGTGGGGAAATCCCAAGACTATCAAGTGCAAGGAGATTTCAGTGAAGGCACAACTGAAGTTACAGAGCATAAGAACTAACCTGTTTTTCCCTGAAAAGGTTACCAAACTGGGAAGTTTGAGAAATGCTGTAGACAGTTGATCCAGAGGCTAGACAAGCATATGACAAAATCTCTCAGGCTATCCTTGCGGAAAAGAGGAGAAGCTAACTTCTAAATGGTACAGTTAGGTAGATTAAGAGATGATTGGATGGCTAGAACTTAAGAGTCATCTTTTAGTAATAGTTTGACATTGACTTGGAAGGAGGCCTCCAATGAGATATCTCAGGATTAACATTTGGTCTTGTGCTGTTTAACATTTTTTAAATCAATGAGTTGGATAAAGTCATGGGTGACACCAAGCTAGGAGATAGCTAGCCAGCTTGATAACAGTTCAGATCCAGAGAAATTTTGACAGTCTAGGGCGTCTAGATAAGACTAATAAGGTGAAATTTATGAAGTATAAATATAGGAAGCAGAGCCAAGATGGCGGAGAAAAAGGCAGGAACTTGTATGAACTACCCCAAAGTTCTCCTTCAAATTTCAAATCATGATTCAAAATGAATTCTGGAGAGTCAGAACCCACAAAAGGACAGGGTGAAACAAATTTTCAGGCCAAGATAACTTAGAAGGATTGAAGGAAAGGCTGTCTCATTTGGGTATAATGGTAGTACAGAATAGTGCAGGTGGTGTCCAGGTAAGTTAATGGGAGGCCCCTAACTCCAGCACATATCAGCAACCAGGGTCCTGTTGCCTCAGTATGGCAGGTCAATGGCAAAATGGGTTAACTATGAGGCTTACAGCCCTACCTCAAGCAACAAGTGAGTTGCCAGCCTGGGAAGTCCCAGTGCAGGAGGCCAGTGGCCAGGTCCCTGGTCCCCACATAAGAAGTTTGGATCAGTACCTTGTACCCCAGACACAAAGTTTAACTTTAAACGCCATGAAATAGACTGAAAAATGAGCAAAACCCCCCAATCCCCAAAAAGAACCCTGACCACAGAAAGCTACTATAGTAACAGGAAGATTGAAGCACAAACTCAGAAGAAGACAGTATCAAAATGCCTAAGCATGAAGCCCCAAGGAAAAATATGAATGGGTCTCAGACCCAAAAAGAATCCTTGAAAGAGCTCAGAAAGGATCTTAAAAATCAGAGAGGTAGAAAAAAATTGGGAAAAGAAATGAGAGTTATGCAAGAGAATCATGAAAAAAAAAGTCAACAGCTTGGTACAGGAAGAACAAAAAATAGAAAAAGATGTACAAAAATTCACTGAAGAAAACAACTCCTTAAAAAGTAAAACGAGCAAAATGGAAAAGGAGGTACAAAAGCTAACTGAAGAAAATAATTCCTTAAAAATTAGAAATGGGCAAGTGGAAGCTAATAACTTTATAGGACAGCAAGAATCATTCAAGCAAAATCAATAGTATGAAAAAACAGAAAAAATATGAAATATCTCATTGGAAAAACAACTGACCTGGAAAACAGATCCAGGAGATATAATTTAAGAATTATTGGACCACCCAAAAATTATGATTAAAAAAAAGAGTCTGGACAACATCTTTCAAGAAATTATCAAGGAAAATTGCCCTGATATCCTAGAACTAGAGGGTAAAATAGCAATCAAAAGAATCCTCTCGAAAGAGTTCCCAAAATTAAAACTTCCAGGAATTTTATAGCCAAATTCCAGAACTCTCAGGTCAAAGGAGAAAATGCTGCAAGCAGTCAGAAAGAAACAATTCAAGTGTCAAGGAGCAATAGGATTGCACAGCATGTAGCAGCTTCTACATTAAAGGATCAGAGGGCTTGGAACATGATATTCTGGAAGGCAAAGGACTTGGATGACATGCAATAATCACCTTCCCAGCAAAACTGAATGTAATCCTTCAGAGGAAAAATGAACATTTAATAAAATAGAAAATTTCAAACATTAATGATGAAAAAAGCAGACTTAAACAGAAAATTTGATTTTCAAATACAAGACTCAAGAAAAACATAAACATGTAATGGGAAAGAGACAACATGTTATTCAACAAGTAATTTAATAAAATTAAAGTGTTTACATTCCTACACAGGAAGATGACACTTGTAACTCTTAAGAACTGTATCACTACATAGGTGGTTAGGAGTATAAATAGACTAATAAAATAGACAGAGAGTGTGAGTATAAGTTGACATAGATGAGAAGATACTAAAAAATTTGGGGTGAGAAAGAAGATTGAACTGGGAGAAGAGAAAAAGGAGAAGTAGAAGAAATAAATTATATCACATGAAGAGGCACAAAAGACCTATTATAGTGGAGGGAAGGAGAGAACGGGTGTGTGTGAACATTGCTTGAACCTAATTCTCATTGGATTTGGTTCAAAGAGGAAATAACATACACACTCAGTGGGATATAGCAATCTGTCTTACCCTATAGAGAAGTAGGAGGAGAGGGGAACAAGAAAGCTGATAGAAGGGAGTGCAGATTGAGGGAGTTTGTGGGGTGGTTAGGAGAAAAGCACTGGCAAGGGAGGGAGGGAGACAGAGAGAGAGAGAGAGAGAGAGAGAGAGAGAGAGAGAGAGAGAGAGAGAGAGAGAGAGAACACTAAATGAGGGAAAATAGAATCGAGGGAAATACAGACAGTAATGATAACTTTGAATGTGAAAGGGATGAACTCACCCATAAAATGGAAATCAATAGAAAAGTAGATTAAAAATCAGAATCCTACAATATTATGTTTACAAGAAATACATTTCAAGCAGAGAGAAACACAGAATAAAAGTAAAATGTTGGAGTAGAATATATTATGCTTCAGCTGAAGTAGAAAAAGCAGGGGTAGCAATCATGATCTCAGACAGAGCAAAATCCAAAATATATCTAATTAAAAGAGATAAGGAAGGAAACTACATCTTGGTAAAAGGTACCATAGACAATGAAGTAATAACAATATTAAACATACGGGCAGCTAGGTGGTATAGTGAAAAAAGCACCAACCCTGGAGTCAGAAAGACCTGAGCTGAAACCACAGACACTTACTAGCCGTATGACCCTGGGAAAGTCACTTATCCCTGCTGCCTCAAGGAAAACCACTCTAAACATATATTCACCAAATGGTATAGCATCCAAATTTTTAAAGGAGATGTTAAATGAGTTACAGGAAGAAATTGTAAAACTATACTAGAGGAGGACCTCAGTTCCTCTTCTCAGAACTAGATAAATCTAACCACAAAATAAACAAACAAGATGTTAAGTAGGTGAAAAGAATTTTAGAAAAGTTAGATATGATAGACCTCTGGAGAAAACTGACTAGGGAAAGAACTATCCTTTTTGCCTCAGTGGCACATGACATCTACACAAAAATTGACCGTGTATTAGGGCATAAAAGCCTCACAATAAAATGCAGAGAGGCAGAAATATTAAAATGAATCCTTTTCAGATCATCTTTTAATAAAATTACATTTAATAAAGGCCTATGGAAAGATAGATTAAAAATTAATTGGGAACAAAATAATCTAATTCCAAAGAATAAGTGGGTCAAAGAACATAGAAACAACCAATAATTTCATTAAAGACAGTGACAACAATGAAACAACATACCAAAATATACGGAATGTGACCAAAACAGCACTTAGGCAAAATTTTATATCTCTAAACTCTTATATTAACAATATAGAGAAAGAGCAGATCAATGAATTGAGTGTGCAACTAAAAAAATAACTAGAAAAAGAACTAATTAAAATCCCAATTAAACACCAATTGGAAATCTTGAAAATCAAAGGAGAGATAAATAAAGTTGAAAGAAAACTATTGAGCTAATAAATAAAACTAGGAGCTGGTTTTATGGAAAAAATCCAATAAACTAGAAAAACTATCAGTTAATTTAATTAAAAAAAAAGAAAGAGGAAAACTAAATTATAAGTATAAAAAATGGAAAGGGTGAATTCACCACCATTGAAAAGGAAATTAAAGTGATAGTCAGGAGCTACTTTGCACAATTGTATGCCAATAATTTTATGGTACCAACAGGGTGCTAGTACCATGAAGAGCCAAAGCAGAGAAATACAACTATGGACACATTTATTCAAGGAATAATGATGTAAAAAAAATTTATATGAAATATTATTAAGGATATAAAAGCACTATATTACAAAACTCATACATTATGATCAGGTGGGACATGTACCAGGAATGATGGACTGGTTCAATATAAGGAAAACTATCAGCATAACTGACCATATCAATAACAAAGCCAAGAGAAACCATATGATAATCTCAATAAGTGTAGAAAAACTTTTGAAAAATATAGCACCCATCCCTGTTGAAAACACTGGAGAGCAAAGGAGTAAATTGAACTTTCCTTAAAATGATAGGTAGTATCTATCTAAAACCATTAGCCAGCATTATCTATAATGAGGATAAGCTAGAAGCCTTCCCAGTAAGACTGGGCAGGGGGAGCAAGGAAGCTCATTATCACTACTATTAATCAATATTGTACTAGAAATGTTAGCTATAGCAATAAGAGAAAGAAAAGAAATTGAAAGAATTAGGCAATGAAGAAACAAAACCATCACTCTGCAGGTAATATGATGGTATACTTAAGAGAATCTTAGAGATCACCTGAAAAAGCTACCTGAAATAACTAACAACTTTAGCAAAATCGGAGGATCTAAAACAAACCCACATAAATCATCAGTATTTCTATATATTACCAACAAAGTCCAACAGTGAGAGATAGAAAGAGAAATTCCATTTAAAGTAGTTACCTACTAAGACAAATTGAAGAACTATATGAACAAATTACAAAATACTTTTCACACAAATAAAGTCAGATCTGAACAATTGGAAAAAATATCAATTGCTCATGGGTAGGTTGAGCCAACGTAATAAAATGACAATTCTACCTGAATTAATCTATTTATACGTTACCATATCAATAAAACTACCAAAAATTATTTTATAGAGTTAGAAAAAGTAACAACAAAATTCATTTGGAAGAACTTCAAGAATACTAAGTAAACTAATTAAAACAAATGTGAAAGAAGGTGGCCTAGCCCTACCATATCTCAAACTATATTATGAAGTGGTAATCTTCAAAACTATATGGAACTGAAGTGGTGGATCAGTGGAAGAGATTAAGAACACAAGTTGCAAAGGCAGGTAGGTGGTGCCATAGTGAATAGAGTACCAGTCCTGAAGTCAGGAGGACCTGAGTTCAAATTTGGCCTTAGACACTTGACACTTAACTAGCTACGTGATCTTGGGCAAGTCATTTAACCCCAATTGCCTCACCTTCCTCCCTCCAAAAAAATTAGAAAAGAACACAAGATGTAGTAGTAAATGACTATAGTAATCTAGTGTTTCATAAACTCAAGAACCCCAGCTTTTGGGACATACACTCACTGTTCAGCAAAAACTGCTGGGAAAACTGGAAAACAGTTTGGCAGAAACTAGATATAGAGCCACATTTTAGACTGTATATCAAGATAAGATCAAAATGGGCATGTGATTTAAACATAAAGTGTGATATCATAAGCAAATTAGGAGAGCAAAGAATAGTTTACCTGTCAGAATTATGGAGAAGGACTGAATTTATGACCAAGAGATAGAGAACATTATGAAATGCAAAATGGATAATTTTGATTATGTTAAATTAAAAAGGTTTCACACAAACTAAATCAACACAACCAAGATTAGAAGGAAAGCAGAGAGAAGGGAAAAAAATTTTTTATAGCACGTTTCTGATGATGCCTTGTTTCACAATTATATAGAGAACTAAGTCCAATTTATAAGAATAAAAGTCATTCTCTTATTGATAAATTTTCAAAGGAAATGAAGATGTACTTTTCAGATGAAGAAATCAAAGCTATCTATAGTCATATGAAAAAATGCTCTAAATAACTATTGATTAGAGAAATGCAAAGTCAAACAACTCTGAGGAACCACCTCACACCTATCAGATTGACTTACATGACAAGAAGGAAAATAGCAAATGTTGGAGGGGAAAATTGGGGACCAATGCACTGTTGGTTGAACTGCAAACTGATTCAGCAATTCTGGGGGACAGTTTAGAACTACATCAAAAGGGATATAAAACCATGCAAACCTTTGATCCAGCAATATCAAAAAGAAATTAAAAAAAGGGAAAAGACCTATTTATACAAAAATATTTATAGTAGCTCTTTTTTTAGTGGTAAAGAATGGAAAAGTGAGGGGATGCCCATCAATTGGGCGATGGCTGAACAAATTGTGGTATATGATAGTAAGATAATATTACTTTGCCAGAAGAAATGATGAGCAGGCAGATTTCAGAAGAACCTGGAAACACTTACATGACTTGATGCAAAGTGAAGTAAACAGAACTGGTGGAACATTGTATACAGTAACAGCAACACTGTATGATGATTAACTGTGAATAATTTAGTTATTCTCAGCAATGTATTGATCCAAGACAATTCCAAAGGACTCATGATGAAGAATGCTACCCACATCCAGAGAAAGAACTGAAGGAATCTGAATGCAGATTGAAGCATACTATTTTTCCCTTTCTGCATTTTTTTCATGTTTGGGTCTGTGTTTTCTTTTAAAACATGTCTAATATAGTAATACATTTTGCAAGTTTGAAAATGTGTAATCTATATCAAATTGCTTACTATCTCACAGAGGATCAGGTAAGGGACAGAGAGAGAAAATTTGGAACTCAAAATTTTAAAAAATGAATGTTAAAAATTGTCTTTACATGAAACTAGGGAGAAACAAAATATTGTTTTAAAAGGGTAAACATAAAATCTTACATTTTAAAGCTTTGTTTAAAAAATCAATTTCACAAGTACAGTATTGGGTAAAGGTTGTTATCAATTGACCTGAAAAATATCTGGGAGTTTTAGTGAGCTACAAGCTGAATACGAGTCAGCAATGGAATGAGACAACTGAAAGAATTAATTCAATATTAATCTCAATTATGAGAGGAATAACATTCAGCACTAAGTCCTTTTGCAAATAATTGCAGAGCAATTTGTTGAAGGAGATAGGAAGGGATGAAATCAAAGGAATCTATAGAGGAGCTGGCCTTGGTGAGAAAGTAATATTTTCACTAGAGACATAGAGAAGAGAAAAGTGGAATCTTGTTTAGGCATTTTGAGTTATGTCCCAGAAAAAAGGGCAGTAATGGCAAATGGCTTTTTTTCTCAATAAAGTGTAGGAAAATGTCCTCAGCTGAGTCAAGATGTGTGAAGGGGTGATATTGACAGATCAATGAGAGATGAAAAGAATTGGGACAACTTTTGTAGGGAATGCCAAAGACAATTGTGGGATGCGAAGGAATTTGAGTGAGTCTGATTTGGTCACAGTGTTGAATTCTGGGTGCTATATTTTAGGAAAGAGTTTGAAAAACTGGAGGAAGTTTTAAAGAAGAATGATCAGGATGATTATGGGCCTTGGAGTCACATTGATTATGATCAGGAACTTGATTAAAATTAATTTTAAAAAATTGAGTATAATTAGCTTGGAGAAAATAAATGGAGGACATGGTTAATGTCTCTAAATACTTGGAAGGCCATCATGTGGAAGACAACTCCAGAGTGAAGAACTAGGCTCAGTGGAAGGAAGCTAAAGAGGGACAGATTTAGGTTTGATGTAAGACCAGACTTCTTAACAAAGAGAGTTGTCCTAAAGAAGCCTTGGAAAACATGGGGTTTGCCCTCCCTGGAGAACTTCAAGTAGAGGTGATGTGAACATTTATTGAGTAATTATAAAGGAGAATTTTGTTCAGTTATGACAGCCTTTTTTGTCCTCTTCAACCTTGAGATTCTATTATTCTGAAGGTAGGGTTTTGGAGTAAAGATGGGAAGAAGGAGAGAGCATGCAGCAAATACATTCATTTCTGGCCACCATGGGATGCAGTGGATGGTGTACTGGACCTGGAATCAAGAAGATTTGGGTTTAAATACAGTCTCAGAACTTACTAGCTGTGTGACTTTGAGCAAGTCACTTAACCTCTGTCTGTCTCAGGTTCCTCATCTATAAAATGAGGATAATCATAGCACCTCCTATAGAGCTTTGAGAATCAAATGATATATTTTTAACGTGCTTTTCATCCTCCTCCTCCTCATCTTCATCCTCCTCCTCATCTTCATCCTCCTCCTCCTCCTTCTCATCCTCACCCTCCTCCTCCTCTTCCTGTAATGGTAATGGAATTTAGAGATGCCTCTGAATTGACTTGGCTTTTGGGTTGAATGTTAAGACCCAGAGCTTGTGAATCTCACTTGTGGGATGGACTTGTTGACATGAAGAGAGAGGGCTGAACTGGGAGGAGCCATGAATTGAGAAAGGCTCAAGCCCAGAGAAGGCCAGAAGAAGAAATACTTTTGGAAGAGCAGTATCCAGCATTGTGAAGCCTGAGTTGCTGAGAGAGACTGCAAAGAGCCCGTTGGAGCTGCCCAGGACTTTTGAGGACTGCCACCTGGAGCTGCTGAGAACTGAGGAGGAATGGCTGTGATGCTGGTATTTTGTTCATCTGTTTTGATGTTGTTTTTCCAGATTCACCTGATGGTGGACAGTGTTGCTGTTGTAGAGGTCCTGGAACCTGGCTGTTGGTGCAGAAGCCCTGAAGAAGGATTCTCTGGTTGTATGTTCACAGAAGTCCTGGAAGGGGGCCTTGCTGATACTTTCAGGGGTTCTGTTACTATTCTTGAGTGACTTGATGATGACACTGGCTATGGCTTTGTTGAGTCTTATCTCCCCAGGAACTGAGATTGTTGAGGGCTTGCCTCAAGTGGAGATGAAAGAAGGGCCTTTCCTTGGGTATTCAATGCTGAGATGTTATCTTGACCTTGTTATGGCTTAAGGGTGGATGGCCTTTTGTGCTCCCCTGCTCCCTTTTGAGAAAGTGCTTGGTGGCACTGGATGGTATTGTAATTACTTTGAGTCCAGGGGTGGGACCAAATGTATGTACTTTGTTTATGATTAGAAAGTGATCTCCATTTGAGAAGAGACTTAAATGAATGTACCCTCTAGGGGTGGAGTAGTCTGATCTCCATTTGAGAAGAGACTTTGACTGACCTGGATTGAATTGAGAACTTACTTGTGTAATGTATGAATTATACTGTATTTTGACTTTCTCTGTTCTGTGAATGTTTGCTGAATAAATAGGGTTTGCTATGCTGGTAATCCAAACCTTGGAAGTTGCCTTTGCTTGGCATTACACCTCCTCATTATCATAATCACTTCCAGTGTTTATTTCAGTGAATAAATCTGTCCAGGGATTGCTCACCTGCTTAGGGTATCCAGTCAAGACTGTCTCTGGCTGGCCAAACCAGGTTTCCTGTAAGAAACAAGGGACATGTTCTAGACACTACTTTCAGAATCACTAGTCCCCATAAGTAATGGCTCTTCCCCATAGCTTTGAGCCTTCCCCTGGGGAACTCTAAATACTCAACAGAAATTATTGCACTGCCACCTTACATCATCTCCTATTATTATCCTGGCCTCCTTTCCCCTTACCCCCCCACCCCATGTTCAGGATAAGTTAAGAATCAAACTTTTGAGGTATAACCCTTGGTTAGATGAGAGGCTTGACCCTTTATTCCTTTATACATCCCTCCAGATCATTAACATCTGGTTCCTCTGTTAGCTCTCAAATAGCTGGGGAGTGTGGGCTGGATCAGAGAGGTCTGTCAAACTATGACACTTCCAAATGATTGAAACATTTAACCTGTCTTCCTGTTTAAAAAAAAGGTTTAAAGGTTTTAGCAGTGTAATATGGAGACTCAAAGAGCTAATTGGATATTGGGCTGCCTTAAGAGGGGCATAGTTTCCAGGAACAGGGAGGAGTAATCGAGCTGTATTCTGTTCTCATTAGACCTCATCTTGAGGATTGGGCACAGTTCTATGCACCATGGCTTAAGAAGGAAATGGATAAACTGGAGAGAGTCCAGAGGAGGGCAACCAGTAACAAGAAGTAGGTGAATTTGTTTAGAATGTAGAGTCTATGAGGGGCCTTATGTGTAATAACTTTCAAAAGATAGCTTAAAGCCAAACTGTGAAGAGCATTACAGATCAAAGAGAACAGTTTGTAGTTTATCATAGAGGGAACAGAGAATCATTTAAGTTTTTTGAGGGAAGTGACATGGTCAAACAGGAGCTTTAGGAACATCTGTGAGGAGGATGGACTGTTAGAAGGGAGACAGTGGGGACCACAGAACCAATTAGGAGGCTATTGCAATAGTTGGTAGCAAAGGTGATGAGGACCTGAATTAGGGGGGCTCTGAGGAGATGGTTTCTAGACATGTAATGGAAATAGACTCAGCAAGACTTGTTCATTGATTAGATGGGAAGGACTTTGAATTCAGGTCACATGAGAACATACTAGAGAAACTAGGCATGTTTAGCTGAGAACATGATGACTGTCTTCAAAGTCAGTTGTCATGAAGAGGACAGATTTACCTTGTTCTTCTTGGTTCCAGAAGGTGGAACCAGGAGTAATGGGTAGAAGTTGCAAAGAGGCCAATTTTGCCTTCCTCTCAGGAGAAATTTCTTAATCAGGAGATCGATCCCAAAGTGGAATGTGCTACTCTGGGATGTGATGTCCTCCCTGTATGTGGAGATGTTCAAGCCAAGGCTGGATGGATGATAGCCATTTGTCAGGTATGTTATAGGGTGGACTCCTTTCCCATGTGATCCTTTCCAATTCTCAGGTCCTGAGATTCTGTGATCCACGCCTTTCTCCTCCCCTCTCCCACCAAGTCTGGACTTGCTCCCTCTGAAACCCTCATATCTATGATTTGAGGGTACTGTTTCTGTTTCAGTTCTCATCTTACTCATCCTGTCTGTTGATCAGACTGACTAGTCTAGCTACATCACACTTAGAGAGCTGCAATGTGGGGTGATATAAGAGTATGAAGGATAAGATTTAGGGTAGATAGGGAGTGACATGGGTTACGAGCAAGGTAGGGTTGGGGTGATGACGAATAGGAAGGCAAGGGAACAGGATGAGAAAGAGAGAGAAGATAAAGTATGTGTAGGGAGCCTAAGAATGGAGAGAATGGAGGAGTAGAAACAAGAAAAGGAGAATTAAGGGAATGGGAGTGGAAAGGATTAGGGAACAGGGAAGAGATAGAAAGGACAAAAGGTGTTGGAGGGGAAGAGATGAAGAGAATGAGAGATGGAGAGGACAAAAATTCACAAAGGGTAAAGAGAGAAGGATGATGAGCATGGGTATGTGGGGATAGCCACAAAGGATGGACAAAGCAAGAAGGGACAAAGACAACAGTGTGTTAACAGGGAACAAAGAGGACATTGAGAGAAAAGATTAGGGAATAGAAGAGTTTAGAGGAAGATGGAAGAGAATGAATGGGCAGAAAAAGTCCGGATAAAGACAATGGGAAGGGAGAGGATGAGGAGTCAAATGAAGAGGGATGGTCATGTGGTAGGGATGGCACAGGACATACTCACATTGTAGAAGATGAGAAACCCTCCAAATAAATAACAGGAGTAAAATAAAAATCTTGAACTGAAAATAAAATACAAGGGGTAGAGATGAATGGATGAGTTCATATTGTTGGGGGTGGAGAGAATTTGTGCAGAGATGAACAAATTGTAGGGCCCCTGCTTTCCAAGTCAGGCCTGGTCCCATGGCCCACTGACCCAAGTCTAGATACCTTGGAGCCAGTCTTCCATCAGGTCCACCCAACTCACCAGGATTCAGAGAATTTCTTGCTCAGTGAAGGTCGTTCTTGGTTTCTCCGGCATCGAAACCAGTTCTCGGTTTGCCTCACGGAGAGGCTGCACTGACTGGCCAGGTGACTCAGCTCATCCTGGAGACAGAAGAAGATTAGGGGTAGGTAACTGCCCTTTCCCCTAAGCTCAGCATTCCCCAAGCCACACCTTGACCCCTACCATAGCTGAGATGCCCTTTGGGGAAGAGGAGGCCTGCACTGGGGAAAAAGTCTCTGAAACCAACATCTCAGGCCCTATGGAAATATGAAAACTAACTGTTCCCTGCCTTAGCTGAACTAACATTCTTTTGGGGGAGACATGATGTGTGTGTAACTAAATGCAAAACAGATGTAAATAAATGCACAGTAATTTCAAGAGAATATTAATAATGGGAATAATTAGGAAAAGTTTCTTGAAAGAGGCAGAAGCCTTGAAGGGAGCTAGAGTTTCTATAGTGAAGAAGTGAGAGCATTCCTGGGGAAGGAGAGCATGCCAGACATGGGAGCCAGCCTATACAATGGCATAATGAGCAGGTGAATTTGGCTAGGACAGAGGGTGTGGGGGTAATAATATACAGTAAACCTGGAAAGGTAGACTGAAGTGCCGTTGTAAAGGGCTTTGCAGATAAAAAAGAACCATCTGAATTTTATCTTGGAGTCAATAGAGGGGAGCATAGGAGCAGCACAGTCAGCTTTAGAAATGTCTGACTAGTGTCTGTGTGGAGCATGGATTGTAGATGGGAAGACAGTAGGGTCAATGGAACAAATTAGGAGGCCATTGCAATAGTGGGGGGAGGCAGAGATGGTGAGGACCTGAATTAATCCTGTGGGAGGAGTGGAGAGAAGGGAATAATTTCAGGAGATGTTATGGAAACAGAATCAACAAGACTCAGTGACTGATTGAATAGGGAGATGAGGTATTGGGAATGACTCATAGAGAAAAAAACCATTATCTCCAGAACAGAATGGCAAAGCTTGCAATGATTTTAGAGATCATCCCCTCATTTTACAGATGAGATAACTAAGGCTACAAACAAGGGTTAAGTGACTTGACTAAGGTAACAAAGCAAGTCAGTGGCAGAGGTGGGATTAAAACCTAGTTCTAGTGAACTCTTAATCCTCTCTGAGGATAGAAGTTGTTAGGACTTGATCCTCAGAGTAAGTATCACCCTCTCTAGAAGAAACAGGAACACAGAAAGTGAGTGAGTCTGAGTGAGCCCTGGGCACATAGCACCTCCCATCTGCCCTACTTCTTATTCAAGGACCACTGAACACCAGAGATTGCCTTAAACCTCCCTTGATCCCCCAGAATCCATAATGGTACCCACACCTGGGGCCTTCTCACCTTTTTAGGATTCTTACTCTGGGTCTGGAAAAATGACTCCAGGATGGGGTTGGGAGTAGCCTTGATCCTGAGGCGGTCATGCACACCCAGGACTCTGCTCAAAGGCAGCCCTATGAACCTGTGAGAGGAGACAGGAGGAGCTAAGTACACAGGAACTCTCCCATTTATGGCCCTTTGAGAGCTCTCTGTCCAAGCTCACTCACCAACTGACCTACCACAGCAAAATTGGCATAGCCTATGGGAGATGGAGCATGGGAGGGGAGGTATCAAGGGGATGGGGTACCTGTGGGGCACATATTGGATGCTTAACCTAGAGGAAAAGAACATCATATAATTTCCTTATGGTAAGGGCTTCTGGATCGTCAGGAAAGAGGGCAGGAAGATCCTTTTCAATGAATGAGATGTAGGACCACAGTCAAAGATAAAATATTCTTCCCTCCTGAA
Source organism: Pseudocheirus occidentalis (assembly GCA_028646575.1). NCBI lineage: Eukaryota > Metazoa > Chordata > Mammalia > Diprotodontia > Pseudocheiridae > Pseudocheirus > Pseudocheirus occidentalis. The sequence continues at coordinate 41,635,776 of CM053594.1, forward strand.
ATTCATCAAATATTTGCTAAGCGTCTATTGTGCCACCAAGCCCAGTGTGCAGGAGCTAGGGGGAGATACGGGCTTTACAGTATCATCCTTGCCATTAATAAGTTTATGGTCTGAAAGGGGAATAAGGCACCCATATACATCAGACTTTTATCAAAGATACTTGATGGAAAGATTTTTTTCATAGTAAAGGTTTTATAAAAATAAAAGGAGGTAAGGAGAAACCCTCCACAGTTTACTCACCTCTCAGTGCCGTATCTAATGACCAATATGACAAATGTCAGGGGAATGACTGCCAGCAGGTCTTTGGGATGGGGGTATGTGATGCCATCTGAATCTTCCAAGTCGGCCCATGTGTAGCCAGGGGGCATCCAGTACTCATCCTTCCAAAATGACTCATACAGGGTGGCCAGCATCCTGAGGGTAATTCACCAAATGTCTCAAGAGATATGGGCAGGGCAAATAATGGCTTAACAGAGTCAGTGCATCCAGATAATTCAATTTTAGAAATAGAGAATATCATAACTATAAGAGGCCTTAAGGAAGTCTAACCACTTCATCTTACAGATAGAGGAACTGAGGCCCCCAAATAGGAGGAGACTTACCCAAGGTCACATGGTGAGTCAATGACAGAGCTGAGCCTGGGACTCAGGTCTCCTGATTCCCTGCCCAGGGTTATTTCCACTGCACTTGCCACCCAAAGGTACTGGAAGTTGGGGGTCTAGGGCGGGGGTGAGAATCCATTGCTGGGTGGTTCTCATCTAATATGCTGGATGTTGCCTAAATCTTCCTTGGCAAAAGAGCCCAGGTATCCCAGTCTGTCCAACACCTGCCTTAAATGGATTAGCTCAGCCCAGTGCTGTTTCCGATGTGACCATGGATTGTCAAGGTAGCAGAGGTTGGGGAAGGCAGCTTTCACAGGAGGGAAACAGATCCTAGAACCAAAGAACTGGCAGGACTCATATAACCCAGAATGCCAGAGGTGAAAGGGCCGTAGTGGATGTCAGAGCTGAGAGGTTCTTAGAACAAAAAAGAGAATGACAAAGCTAGGGGCAACCATTCATTTCAGGCAAGAACAGTGATCTCCCTTGCATGCTCCCACCATGGGAGGGAGGAAAAAAATTTGAAATTCAAAGGATTGTGAAACTGAATCTTGTAAAGTAAAAGTAAACAAACAAATTAATAAAAAAGGGGGGAAATAAGAATAGTGACCTCCCCATAACTGAAAGTATTCAAGGAGAGGCTGTGTGATGACCCCTATTGGTGACAATGGATTCTTGCTCCAGGTGAGAGTTGTACTAAACCCTTTCTCAGCTCTGTCCAGCTCTGTCACTCTAAGCTTCCTCTAGAGCTTCCCATGGTCCCTTCTCCCTCTTGCATCTTCACCAATGCCCTCTCTGCCGGCTGCTAGTGAGGAACTTGGGATGTAGGCTGTGGGACATCACCTCTCTGAGTTCAGGAAGACCTCAAAGGTGCCTCCTTCCCCTGAATGTCCTTCTGCCCCTAAAAGGCAGTGGGTGGTAAGATCAAGGAAGGCTTTTGGGACTGCCTACTGAAAGGTCAGGCTGCTAACCCATTTCTAGGGAAAGACTCTGACTCTCCTTATGTGGGGACACTGTCCCTCCCTGTATACCATGGCCCTTGTCTGCCCTGGGCCAGAAGCATTGCCCAAAAGAGAGCATAAATTCCTTGTGGGGCCAGAGCTGGTTTGGTTTTCTTTGTTTAGTCCAGATGCCACTAACTCCTAGCTCCTAACCTGGCATTTCATTCTCACTGACTGAGAATATCTGACTCGAAAGGAGTCCCTGAGACTATATAATGCAACCATGCATGAATGAGCAATCAATGGAGAAGAATCCCTCCTCAAGCTGACCCAACAAGGGGCCCAAGTCAGGTTTCCTTTTGAAGATCTCCAAAGAAGGGGAGTCTGTTACCACCTGTGGGAGCCCATTCTATTTTTCCATACCTCTTGTTTTTAAGAACATTTTCTTCAAGGAAACAATTCCAAAGATTAGGAAAAATGAAGTTGCTTGAAGGAAACATTTATTAGGGACTTATTAGATGCTAGGTATTATACTAAGCATAGGCTACTAGGTGGTTCCACAGAGAATAGAGCACTGGGCCTGGCATCAGGAAGACTCATCTTCCTGAGTTCAAATCCAGCCTCATACACTTACTAGCTGTGTGACCCTGGGCAAGTCATTTAACCTTGTTTACCTCAGTTTCCTCATCTGTAAAGTGAGCTGGAGAAGGAAACGACAAACCGCTCTGGTATCTCTGCCAGGAAAACCCCCAATGGGGTCAGGGAGAGTTGGACACGACTGAAATGATTGAACAATATGATAAACACTTGACAAATATCTTATTTGATCCCCACCATTACTCTGGAAGGCAGGTGCTATTATTACCTCCACTTTATAGTTGAGGACACACTTAAAGGGTCTGGAGTGAGAGGTCCTACATTCAAATATTGGCTCTACCAATGACTACTTTTGACACTTTAGGCAAGTCCCTTAACCTGTGCAGGAATCAGTTTCCTTATCTGTAAAATTTGACTAGCTGGCTTCTTTAATCTCACCTTCTACAGGAAGCCTTTCCTAAACCCTTTTAATTCCAGTGCTTTCCTTCTTTTAATTATTTTGATTTATTCTGTCTATAGTTATTTTAATTTTAATTTTTTGATTTTTGGAGGGCAGTTGGGGTTGACTTGCCCAAAGTCACACGGCTAGTAAGTGTGTCAAGTGTGTGAGGCTGGATTTGAACTCAGGTCATCCTGACTCCAGGGCTGGTGCTCTATTCACTGCACCACCTAGCAACCCCCTGTCTATATTGTTTTGCCTATATTTGTTAACATGTTGTCTCCCTCCATTAGATTGTAAGCTCCTTGAGGGCAGGGACTGTCTTTTTCCTTCTTGTATCCCTAGCATTTAGCACCATGCCTAGTCCTTAATGAATGTTTATTGTACTGAATTGAATCTAAAGCCCCTTCCAATTCTAAATCTATGATTCTATATGTTCGTCTCTCCCCTTGCTCCTAATGAATAGAACATAAGCTTGTTGAGGGGGAGGACTTATTTAATATTTTGTCTTTTTTCTCCTGAGGCTCAGCAGAGAGTTCACCTGAGTATTTCTGCCCTAGAGAAGCTCACAATCAGGTGATGTCCTTTGAGGGGAAGTTTCTGGAGGACCTGCTAATGTTGGAGAGGAACCTGGATGATGTGGGGGAGGAGGGGACGAAAGACCTGAAGTCCTAATGTGGGAGGAGAAATGAACAAGAGGCAACATCAAGAAGTGAATAAACAGGTTGGGGCCACATGGGATCTCTTAGCATTCTTCACCTTCTCCTCCTTCTCTGAGACAATGCTTAATGAGGGCCCTTCCTGTGCTGGGAGCAAGACCTGCTGGAGGGCTGGAGCTTTGGGAGGGGTAGGACCTGCTGGAGCTGATTCCAAAGCTTGGGGAACTGCAGGTTTGAGTCCTACCTCTGACCCATTCTGGCTGTGTGAGCCTGGGCAAATCACTTAACCCCTCTATGCCCCAGGTATCTGGGACCATATAAAGTGCCAATCTGCATCAGTGGCAGGATTTTTCTTTACCTGGGAGGTCCCAGTGCTTATGAAATCAGAGGTCTAGTCCCTCTCCCTATGTTTACTCTGTAAATACGTATATTTGTGCATACTATTTCCCCTGATATAATGGAAGCACCTTGCATAGCAAGGTTTGCTCTATTTCTGTAGAGTTTATGTCTGCAGTTTCATTAGTCTAGGGAATTCCCTCTACCAATGCAGGTCAAATTTAGCAGCTTAAAGATTTACTGAGTTGTCTGTGACAGAGAGGTCAGGTGACTTCACTCATTGTAATGCCATGCGCTAGCAGCTTCCCAAAAGAATGCTACTGTGAACAGCTTTTAAGGTTCTAATTATACAGTATAGTGAACACTCCATTTATTCCATAACAAATCAAGGCCAACATTGACAACTAATAACGATATAATATTCACAACATTACATCTTATCACAGAAAATAACATTAGAATGGCCACATAGTTTTCATCAAAGTGGTCACAGTATAGAGAACAAAGAACAAAAGAATAATCATCCAGTATCCCTAAGGAAGTTTGCCTCCTTACTTAATCATTCAATCATTTCATAATACAAGTCTGTCTTCCACTTATGGTACAATCATAAGTTAACTTAATCACTCACTTATCTAGCAATCAGTCACTAAGTATCAATAATCACTAAATACAATCATTAGAAAATTACACAAACCCTCCACCCCTTGGTGTCTAGTAAACTTCAGTTTCATCACACATTAAATATCCAAGGAGAGGCCTTTTCTTTGTCATGACTTAGGATGGTCTTTCAGATTCGCTGAATCCCCTTCCATGGTCCCAGCTCCTACCTGAATCCACCAAACAGTCACCTGGATTCAGAAGCAGACAGCTCCCAGGTTCTTGTCCAGTCCTCTGGGCAGTTCTTATTATACACTGAAGTTCAGAGGGTCCAGCACATCTCAAAACCTTCACAACTTCTGTTGCCAGGAGCTCAAGGATCAACCAAGTCACAAAGAAAGCCTTATCCCAGTCATGTTTCTTCAGTCCTTCAGCAGTTTGGCTGGCCCTAGGACCCAGAAGAAATCTCAGCCTTCCAGGTGGGCCTTCTCAGAAGCAACTTCAGCATTCACCAGATTCTAGTCTCATAGAAAACTCCAACTCAGTTCTCAATTCAGCAAGTAGCAGCCCAGTTTCCAGATGCTCTAATTCAAACTCTAATTCTCTAATTCTGACTGTCTCTCTCTCTCACTTGGACTCTTCTTACACACACACACATTGGCTTCCTGAATCAGTCATTCCCTTCCTGTTATGTCAGCAACAGAAGAGAGAGTTTATACCTTCTGTTTCTTTTGCAGAGGTACTTAGCCCTTAGTTACTAAGGGCTTACTTGACATAACAAAAAAGGGGTCTTCAAATTTAAATTAATTACCATTACACTCATACAAAGCATTAAATAAGCCATAAATGTTTGCTGAATAATTAACTATTTCAAATTGCTTTCCAGAATGGTTGCACCAATTCTCAGCCCCACCAACAATGCATTAGTATACCCTTCCATAACCCCTTCACAATTGGTTCTTCCCATGTTTTATCATCTTTGCCAGTTTAACTACGTGAAATGTAACCTAAGAATCATTTTGATTTATATTCCTCTTATGTTCTTAGTTGTTAGTAGTGGTTGCTGGTAGTGAAGAATTAGACATAAGACTCCTTTCTCCAAGTTCTTTTTCTTCCATCTTTCATTTTCTTTTCTTCCTATCATACTACACTGTTTCTTCTCACCTCCTACACTTCAACTAGATTCAGCTAGAAAGTACATTGTTCTAGCCTTCAAGGTCTGTCTAATTGGCTTCAGTCCAGACTTTGCCTTCTGCCCTTCAGAGTTCTCTTTCCTACCACCCCCACCCCACCCCTCTAGGTTTATTAAAGAGAACTAGATTTGAAGTCAGAGGACCTGGTTTAAATCTGGGCTCTGCTGATTCCTAGCTATATGATCTTAGACAAATTACTTCCCTTCTCTGCACCTCAGTCTATCTCTAAGGCTTTTCTTAGCTTTCAGTTTTACAGCCTGTGATACTCCACCCTTCTTTTTCCATCAATCTCTCTGTCTTCCAAGAAGTCCTACCTGATTCTCTATGCCTTACTCTGCAAACCTTGAGGCAGCCTAGCATGGGAGATAGAAATGGAAATGAATAAGTTGGAGTGACAAGAGAAGGGCAAGAAGGATGGGGATGGGCCTGAAATTTATGCCATATGATGATGATTCACTGAAGCAAAGAGGGATGTTTAACCTAGAGGAGATGTGGGGTGTGCACTGCGGGGGCGGTGAGGTAGGGTAGGAGGACAGTTGGGGCTACCATTAGGAAGACCTAGGTTCAGATTCTGCCTTAGACATGTGCCCCTGGACAACCTCACTTAAACTCTCTGTGCCTGCCTTTCCTCTTCTGCAAAATGGGAGATAATATGACTATAACACTTATTTCATAGAATAGTTGGTTGAAAATCTTAAGAGGATCCCTGTTATATTCACTGCTATCTATGGCCTCAGTCTATCTTAAGCTACTGCTTTATCCTGATTTTCCTCCAAGTTCTTATTTGGACACCCTGGGCCAAGATGCCACCCTAGGAGGGTCAGATTCATTGGTAGGGGAAAAAGAGTAAAAGAAACAAGCACTTATTAAGCACCTACCATATACCAGACCTTGTGCTAAGTGTTTTACAATTATCTCAGTTGATGTCAAGTCAGCCAGGTTCTTTCACACTAAATCCTAACCACCTCACTTGGGGAAGAGCCTTCATGAGCCCTTTATGAGCCACAAAACCTCTTTCTCTAGGAACGTTCTGTAATATCTAATACCAATAACAGTGTTTTAAGGTATGCAAAGTGCTTTACAAATATTAACTCAGTTGATCTTCACAGCAACATTGGGACGTAGGTGTTATTATTGTCCCCATTTTATAGATAAGAAAACTGAGATATAAAGAAGTTAATTAACTTGTCCAGGATCCCATAACTAGCTTAGTGGCCACATTTGAACTCAGGTTTTCCTGAATGCAGGTCCATTGCTTTGTCCAGTTCAGCATGTAACTGCCTCATTATCGATCAGTTATTTAAGGGTCTTCTATATTTCTGGCGCTGTGCAATTCCTTCTCTCTTAGTCGGTCTTCACCTTTTTCTGGGGAGCAGATATTTTACCTGGTTCTCCCTGGAGGAATCATTAGGAATTGGGAAGTTGTGTCTTGGGACATGCTGAGGTAAGCAAAAATAACTCTTGTCAGAGGACAACTCTGAGGCTTCCTTGGTTCATACTTAGCAACATTACCTACTAGTCCTAGGGATCTTCATGAACTGCAGTGGTGAAATGGGCGAGGGGAGGAAAGAGACAAAGAGACAGAGAGAGAGAGACAGAGACAAAGAGAGAAACACAGAGAGAGACAGAGACACAAAGAGAGACACAGACAGAGAGACAGAGGCACACACACACAGACAGAGAGAGACAGAGAGAGAGATAGAAAGTCAGAGACAGACTGACAGATAGAGAGAAAGAGAGAAGGAAAATAAGAAGAACCATAGCAGGGAACCCTGAAGTCAAGACAAAAAGTCTTTATTAAGCACCTATTATGTGACAGGCACTGTGCCAAGCATCAGGGATACAAAGAAAGGTAAAAGATAGCCCAACTCTCAAGGAGCTCCCTATATAATGCCACAACTATTTACCAGTGAGATGCAGATAGGATCAGTTGGAGATCATCTCGGAAGGAGGGCACTAGAATTAAGAGGGCTTGGGAAAGGTGGGGTTTGGCTGAGACTGAAGGAAGGCAGGGAAGGCAGGGAAGCCTTTGGCTGAGAGAGGGAATTCCAGGCGAGTGGGTTAGGGTGAAAATACCCGGAGCTGGAAGATGGAACACCTTTGAGGAAAAGCCAAGAAGACCAGAATCTCCTGATCCTACAATAAGGTGAAAGAAGACTGGAAAGGGGGTTGGGGGAAGGTTCTGAAGGGCTTTAAAAGCTAAACCAGAGGATGTTAGATTTGATCCTGGAGGTGACTGGGAGCCAGTTGAGTTTATTGAGCAGGGGTTGAAGGAGGAGTGTGTGCCATGGTCAGATCTGGGCTTTAGGAAGATTGTTTGGACAGCTGAGGAGAGGGGCAAACTGGAATGGAGAGAGAACCGAGGCAAGAAGACCAACCAGAAGCCATGAAGTAGTCTAGGCATGGGCTGACGATGGTTTACATCAAGTTTGTTGCTATGTCTGAGGAGAGAAGTGCACACGGCGTATTCTAGGGGCAGAAAGGACAGGATTTGACAAGTGTTTAGATATGAAATATAAGAGAGGGTGGGGAGGTGAGGATGGCACCTAAGTAGCTGAGCCTGGGTGACCTGGTGGTGCCCTCAACAATAGAAGAGAAGTTTGGAAGAGAAGATGGTTTGGGGTGAAAGATGATGAATTCAGTTTTGGACACCAGAAAGCCTTCCGTGGGTGGATGGGCATGTATGACTGACAGAGCAGACCTTTAAAGGCTCTGACTATCCCCTCCCCTTTTGCAGAACTCGTCTGAACAAGAAAGATCTAGGCAAAGGGTAGGAGAGGTTTTGCTAGAGGTGGTGGTGGATATAGCAAGGTGTACTTACCTGCAACACAGAGAGACAGATGTTGTGGCAGAGTCTTCCCAAGGCTCCTCTGGTTCTCTTGCTACAGTGTTTTTGTGTGTCTGACACCAATCCTTATAGCTGCAAGTTAACCTCCTTGTTCTTTCATAAGCAAGGCTATAAATCACCACGCTGTTGCTCCCCGCCCAGAAGTAGTGCCCAGAGAAGGAGGGAACTTGCTGGGCGCGGCTTGGGCATAGGATGGGAGGAAAGAGGGTTGAGCTCCCTGGGGATGGGAGCCAGTCAGTTCTTCAATAAGCATTTATTAAGTACTTATTATGTGCCAGTTAATTGTGCTATGCTCTGGGAGCACAAAGAAAGGCAAAAAGAGTCCCTGCCCTCAAGGAGATCTCAGTCTAATAGGGAGGAGCATTTGCATCACTATGTGAAAACAAGGTATAGACAGAATAAATTGTAGATAATTACCAGAGTGAAGGGAGATGACTGGGAGCTTCTGGAGGGATTTGGGATCTCTAGGACCATAGAGTCTAGGAAAAGGATGGCAGAGAAGGGCATGGATGGAGTGGGGTAGGAGGCAAGGCAGGGACTGATTTAGGGGTGGATGCCTACAGAGTACATATGTATGTACAATGATAATTGTCATAGTCTGGCATCAAAAGTTAGTTTGATTTTTAAAATTTATTTTTTTGCCACTGTATTAAATTGGATTTTGATTTCTGCATATGCAAAAGATGCTCTCTGAGTGTCATAGCTTCCATTCCTAGTAGGAAGTATCCAGTGGGAGATTAATACATCCCATGGTTTATCCTTCAGGTCTAGTTCTCTGTAATTAGCTGTAGTGCCTAGTAAAGTACTGAGATACCCAGCAGGGTCCCAGTAAATGTTCATTCTATCTTTCAAAAAGATGATCACATTTTATTCTTATAGACTGGTAACTTGAAATAAAATCTGCTATTTTAAGTACTTCCTTCACTTCCAACCAGAGTAGCAATAATGTCATTATGAGGCTTTTAAGCTAGTGAAAGAGAATCCATATCTATGAAGTCAGTTTTCATTTTAAGGCAAATTAATTTTTGCTAAACTCTGGAGTTTTAATAGAGTCAGAACGATTTTGGCAGGTGAAGTATCTTACAAACAACAACAACACCAACAATATTGTTTTACTTTCTCTCTTTATCCCTGTCTTCCAATTGTTCTCTCACCTTCAGTCAAGGAACCTTCTTTCCATTAGGAGATGGAGGGTGATTTGTGAAAAGTAAAATCCTAGAAAACAGGGCTATTCTTGTTATTTCTCATGCTTCTTACCCTGTCTTCACAAGTTTATACCCATCTCCAATTTTCTTCAATTAAAAGAAAAGATGAACACACAGAGAAAGATGTGCACTCAGGGCCCATGTGGCCTAGTTGAAGAGATAAAGTCCTGTTCAAGAACTTAATTACACTCAAGAGTTTAATGGGGACCAGCCTTGTTTTGGTTAGATGGTTCCTTTTGAATGGCATACCAGTTGATTGAAATGCTTTTCTTTATCTCATGCTTAGTGGACTAGAGTGGGGCCACTTCAGTTATCCTGATCTATATCCGGCCACTGGACCCAGAAGGCTCTGGAGGTGAAAGTGAGGCAGGTTACTTTGTACGGCTCTGTCTCACTTAAATCCAATTCACTTGCAAGTCATGTCCATCACCTCCCTGATGTCACAGTCCTCTTAAAGAACGAAGGATAAATAACAGTGGACTAGAAACAGTTATATCAGCACATGCTACAAAGTGCACATAGGGATCAAATCACCTGAGTTTATTGTATGTACTTGTAAGGACTGAACTTATCAGCTAGTCTATTACATTTAAACAGCAATTTTGAAATGATGGTTGATGCATAGAGGGTGATTTGCCTTCTGGTTGCCATCCTACCAGTCAATACAAAGAGAAAAATCCAATTCATTCCAGTGATAGAAGAAATGCCTTCCAGGTTACAGTAGTTTTGAATTTCTGCTGTTACTTCTTGCTTTTTTCATGCAACTGAACATTGCAACCAGGCATTGCCTAAATGACAAGCTCAACTTTGTGAGTCAGTATTTCAGACATGAATGAGCCCCTTGTATCTATAGACTGATCTCTTCAATGATCAAAAACCCAAACTCTCTATTTATATTTGTTGTTTTGTCGCGTCCAACTCTCTGTGATCCCATTTGCAGTTTTCTTGGCAAAGATACTGGAGGGGTTGATTATTTTCTTCTCCAGTTCATTTTACTACTGAGGAAACTGAGGCAAACAGCGACTAGCCCAGGGACACACAGTGAGTAAACATCTGAGGTTGTATTTGATTTCAGTTCTCCGTAACTCCAAGGCTGATGCCCTGTTTACTGTACCACCTAGATCTCTTTCTCTGGGTCTGTCTGTCTGTCTCCTCTGATAGGAGCTTAGTTTGATAAATATATCAAGTGGTTTTAATATATATGGTATGTTATACACACATATGTATTTGATTTTCATTTGAGGTAATTATGTTCTATAAATTCTCCATGAACACTGAATTAGCAAATATCGGACCAATATTCCAAGGGAAATTCAGGGTTAGGTTTCTTGGAGCCTCTGGTCACAGCATTTACTTTAACACTTTCTAGACCAGCTTTGTGTACAGATCAGTGGATTCCCTCTTCCTTTTTCTGGATGGACCATATTGTTGACCCATTAACATTGAACTCATGGCCAACAGCACTTTCATTCAGACTGAATGAAGCTTATATAACATTTTCCTAAGGTTTTTCCCTAAGGTATATCACAGTCTTCCTGTGCTTAGGAATGCTGGACAGCACTTAAGTTGGGGCCATTTTAAATAGCAGAAGCACCAACAAAAAAACACCAAAATGTGAAAGAGGCTCTAAATGGATCATGAAGAGGATTCTTGTTTACAGCATTTGAACTGAAACAAGGCAGATGTGCCCCTGCTCTGCCTCAGCTGAGAATTTGTGCAAAGGGAGACTCCCATTTTTTGCTGCTTTGCATGTGTCTGCAAATGACCATGAAATCACCACAGGTATTGACTTTGGCATTATAAATAAATGTTAGCAAATAGGCAAATTTCCCAATACAGAATTTAATAATAGGAAGTATCTAATATATATATGTGTTTGCATGTACACATATACATGCACACACATGTATACACACATATATACATATACATATATACACACATGCATAGCCACACACCTGTACACATGTATTTGTTATCAGATAAATTTCCTGAGACATAAGAACAAAGGATTATTTGGAAAAAATGATTGATTAATTTGACTTTTATTAACACTGGACAATACGACATTGTCACTGTGCTTTGCAAGGAAATCTATTTTATTGCATGCTTTAAAACATCCGTGTGTGTTTGTCTTCTCACCAGAATAAAGGTTCTTGTCGCCAGCAGGAGTAGGGCCAGGGCCTGGACCTATGATTTCACCAGCATAGAGAACTCCCCTGTGAGGGAGCTTTCTCTACCCAGGCATTTTGGCTCTTTTTTTTTTTTTAATTTATAGTCTTCTAGGCGAGTTAAGGAGATGTATAGAGCAGGGGTGTCAGACATATCGGCCAGTTGTCCATGTGGTATAATCCAAGCCAGATTAAGATAGAATTGGGAAATATCTAATAAAATAAATAAAATACTATTAAGCATAGATAACATTACATTTCAAAACTAGGGCAACATGAAGCCTGCAGGGATCATTATGTATGGATTAGCGGCCCCCATTTCTATTTCAGTTCAACACCCCTGGCCTATGACACTGAGAGGCTAAGTGATTTGTGTAGCATGGGGATCACATGGCCAGTATTTGCCAAAGGTGGGACTTGAGTGTGGGTCTTTCTGGTTCTATATGCACTATATGAATGATTGATAGGGTGATGAGACATTCTGTGTGGAAGTTATATATCCAAGGATTTGTTCCTGTTCAAAGTGTTTATATTTCAACCTCAAACAGAATTAGCCCCAGTCCATTTCCTGTTTATTACTGCTACATCTTGAAGCTGTGCATAATTATAAATAATTATGAAAAGCTGATTCATTTTAGATGGCTCATAGGAGATAAGGTTCACTCACTAGAGCTTTGCTCTAGCTTATTTTCATTGCTAGAAGCTTTATTTAACCGTGATAGATCTGGCTCCTTAAAAACATTGTACGCAAAAACTAAATTACAAGATTGCACTTACTGTCTTGATTAGGGCTGAAATGTATGAATGAAATTGTTATGTAGAAAACATCTTGATCCATGAAATCATTAAGAAGGTAATCCACTAGGAACCCCAAAGGAAAATTGTCCTTTGGGAGTAAGTACATCCCTGTAGTGACACTAAAGCATTTTGCTCTTATGGCAAATGTTGCTCCTGCATTGATCGATTGGGATTGCATTTAACAATGTATTTTCTTAGTGACCTAGAGATAAAATCAATTTATATTTATCTCAGTTCTTCCAAAACATAAGTTGAGAAAACTCCAATCTATATTGGACTATGTTAAAATAAATGTCACTGTACAATATGTGAAGTATATGTTTTTATTATTGAATTATGATGTACCAACCCAAAATAATTGGCTTAAGGGTATTATTATGATTTTGCAAAGTATATTAGAAAAGAGGTAACAACTTTATTGAGATGTTGATTTGGATCTTAGCTTATTTCTATCTTAAAATTATTTGATTCCATTTGGGAAGTATAAAATTAGAGAAATCACCTAGCACAACTTTTATGGACAGATTCCGAGGCAGAAAGAGGACATTTAAATTTATAGTTCCAGAGTTGTAAGTTACTTTAATTACATGGGTTTCCCTCATTTGTATCCTCCCTGATATATTTTCATAAAGATGTGCTCACTTTCCTCCATAGATACTAGTAGATTATGACTCAGGTCTATGCATGAACTTCAATGTATTTATTATTTCTGAATTTATTTTTACTATGTAAGTACTTGTGATGTTATTACTTCTTTTTCCTTATTGATAAGTAAATGGTTATGTTTAAGATGGGAAAGTATCATAATTATGATTGACTAGTTGGAGGACATGGAAGCAAATTGGTGGGGGCTCAAGATCTAGAGGGGTAAGAGGAATACATATACACGTACACATACATACACGTGTATACACACACACACACACACACACACACCTTCAAGAGGGTTGCCCTCAAGGACCTTGATAGAGTTTGAATGTAATCATGGGGAGATAGTCCTTCTTTGGGAACTAAGCCTTTTGTGAACTATGAGAATAGTTTAAAGTGACTAAGTCAGCCCAGAGAGTGAGTGTCCAAAGGCATTATGTGAGAGGTGTGAGATGTTACAATGTGTATGGCAGCTAGCCATAATCCTATTACATCAGTATTTTTAATGTGAATGACAGTATCTTTAACATAAAGCACTTTGTGCTTGGAGATCCTTGATGACTATCAAATCCAATTAGCCTCTTAATTGTTCACATTTATTGTTTGATTAAGCATATGACCAAGGAGGAAGGGGTTATGTATTTGGGATTTTACTGAATCTTTGGACAATAACTAAACAAATATTTAATACCCTTGTACATGATAAAAGTTAAAAAAAATTTCTAAAGATACTAAAGTTAAAGACTCAGGCCTAGAATTTCCATTCTAGACCATCAAAAAGTGAGATTTCCAGAAAGCTTGCTGGAAAAGTCCTCCAAGGTACCCCCAGACCACTAACTCTGGCGTCAAATGTCAGGATCATCAATTATGAATCTCAGGTTTTATGTTAAAAGATGTTTCTTTCCCTCCAGAAGTTAGTATTAAAATAGAAGGGCAGATTGCCTTTGCAGATAGCTTCTTTGCCAACAGAGAATAAGATAAGAACAACACAGTTGCTATGTCCTTGGAGAGTGTGGGGAGGAGTGTGGGGAGGGGTGTGGGGAGGGGTGTGGGGAGGGGTGTGGGGAGGGGTGTGGGGAGGGGTGTGGGGAGGGGTGTGGGGAGGGGTGTCTGGGAGGGAAGCCCCCAATACAGGAAGTGCAGGCTCTTATATACCATCCTACTCCAACTGGGTTGCTAATCAACATAATTGATCACCAAACCAACCACTACTCAGGTGCAAACAATCCGATTCCAATTCCACAAAGTATCATTTAACTGTTTCCTAGCCAGTTTCTTGACTTCTATCTTGAGTCCATATCTTAACTAGTTCCTGACCACTTCAGTAGAGTTGCTGGTAACTGTAAGGAAAAGTGTGCCTTAATTTAATTGCAAACACTGGAACTTAATGTGTAATGATTTGTAGTACATACAGTTAATGAAGACAATGAAGCTATTTTATCCATTCCCAGGCCCACTCCCAACCCTACAAGTGATGGGCTCATAATGTATAATGAGGACACTTATTTTTAGACATGTCTAATGAAGAAAATTGTTTTATTGGGCTATCTTTATTTGTTTTTATTTTTAATAAGTTTTCATTGATGCATTTAGTTTGTTTAACATCACCAGTTTTCTCCAGTATCTTTCACCCTTCCCCTCCCAGACAACCATTCCACAGAATAAATAGAATTTGTTAAGATAAAAAGAAAAAAGAGAAAATTCATGATAACTGATTCATACATCGAAAAAGTCGGAAAATAACATGTACTGCACAACCCTTGTGGATCTCCTGCCTCTGCAGAGGGCTGGATGGAATGTCATCTCATATTTCTTCTTCTGAACCATCCTTACTCTTTGCAATTTTAAAGCATTCACTTTTTCTTTTCTTTTTTCTTCCAGTGGGAGTGGTAACAGAATGGGGCTGGGGGTGGCGGGGAGCAAGAAGTAGAGTTCCTCCCTCAACCTTCTTCAAAAAAAAATTCAGATACCAGAAGGAAGGCCAGAAATATCATAGTAAGATAGCTCTGAAAGGGTAGCTTTACATGTTGAATTTATTACATATTTGAAAAGCAAACTGTACATAATAAAAATTTAGAGTTTCTTGTACAATTTCCTTTTCTTCTTAACAGGTAGATAGACAATTGCTGGGTCTGGAGTCAGGAAGAACCGAGTCATGTGACCCATAGCAAGTCACTTAACCACTGTCTGCCTTAATTTCCTCAATTTGTAAAATGCTAATGATAATAGCACCTATCTTCACAGGATTGTTTCGAAGATCAAGTGAGTGGGTACTTAATAAATGCTTATTCCCTCCCTCCAGTTATATAATGTACATGCAAAGGCTCAGACTATTTGCTATTAAGTTTAGTATTAAAGGAAAATGATTTTTAAAAGAAAAAAACTTACTATGCAAACTAGAGCTTCTTTGATGATAAGTTCAATGGGCAGATGTTGGGGGAGGGATGTTAAATTCTTTCTTTCCCTCTGACTCATCTCCTAACTTATTCTGTGACCTTAGAGTTCACCTCCCTTGCAATTTCATCTGCTGGATATGGGTCAGGTACTTTATTTCTTCTCAACTTTGCTTTTGCTGTCTGGGAGGAAGTTGTCAAATGCCTTTAGAAGAAGCCACCCACCACCCCCTCTCTCTTAGACATCTACTAGGCTATTACCATTAAATTTTAACCTCTTCCCTAGCTAGCTTCATCTATAAGATTATGATCACATCAGTTACCTTGACCTCTGTGCAATACCTCCCCAGCCCCTTCTCCAGAACACTGGTGGAACTGGCTCTCTAACTTGAGAGAGTGGTTTACACCAATTCTTACAGTCCATGATAAGGGAGAGGTCCCCCATATGTACATGCAGACATTTATAAAAACCACAAAGACATGCCGAATTCCTCTCTTCTCAGAAACAATTTCTGATCCTTTAAAGGACATTGTGGGAAACGGATTGAGCTGAAGGGAGGGAGAGAATGTACTGGGGAAAAAATTCTTTACCTGTATTCAGAATTGGCTTTATCTGTTTTCTCATTGACTGTATTGCTTTAAGTTTTGCATGTTGTTTGTGGTTGTTCAGTTGTTGTTACATCTAACTCTGTGTGATCCCACGGACCATATCATTCTAGGCCCTTCTATCCTCCACTATCTCTCAAAGTCTATCCTAGTTCATGTGCATTATTGCCATGGCACCATCCATCCATTTTATTCTCTGCCATTCCCTCTTCCTTTTGCCTTCATTCTTTCCCAACCTCTTCCCATTATGTGGTCAAAGTATTTAAGCTTTAGCTTCAGTATTTGACCTTCCAGTGAATAACCTGAATTAATTTCTTTAGGTACTGACCGATTTGATCTCCTTGTTGTCAAAGGTATTCTCAGAAGTCTTCTCTAGCATCACAATTTCAAAGTGTTGATTCTGGAAAAACCATGGTTTTGACCATACGGGCCTTTGTCAGCAAGGTGATGTCTCTGCTTTTTAGTATGCTGCCTAGATTTGCCATAGCTTTCCTTCCAAGGATCAAGAGTCTTAATTTCATGGCTGTAGTCACTGTCTACAGTGATCTTTGAGCCCTAGCATATAAAATCTGACATTTACGTCTGTTTCTTCCCCCTGTATTTGCCAGGAAGTAATGGGGCCAGTTGTCACAATCTTAGGTTTATTTTTTTTTAATATTAAGCTTCAAGCCAATTTTTGTGCTTTCATCTTAATTCCTCTTCACTTTCTGACATCAGAATGGCATCATCTGCACAGCTGAGATTTTTGATATTTTTCCCAGCAACCTTAATTTCAGCTTTTGATTCATCCAGTCTGGCATTTCACATGATGTACTCTGCACATAAGTTAAATAAATAAGGTGGCAATATACAGCCTTGTGTTCTTTTCCCTATCTTAAACCAATCAAAATTAATTGTGTTAAATTGATTAAAATAAATTGTTCAGTGTCCAGTTCCAACTACTGCTTCTTGGCTTGCATATGAATTCCTCAGGAGACAAATAAGGTAATCTGGTACTTTTATCTCTTCAAGGAATTTCCACATTTTGTTGTAATCTGCACAGTCAAAGGTCCTGGTGTGGTCAATGAAGTAGAAGTAGATGTTTCTCTAGAACTCCCTTGCTTTCTCCCTAATCCAGTGAATGTTGGCATTTTGGTCTCTAGATCTTCTTCTTCTTTAAAAGCTAGTTTGTGTGTTGACCACAATTTAATTCTGTGATTTAAGCACAGATTATTGCTGTTTTCCTGTAGGTTACCTACTCTTCAAATACAAAGGAAGACACTAAGCTCCTTGCAGTTCTTCCTTCCATGTCCGTCTCCTGACTCTAGGCATTTTTACTGCTTACTTCTCATACCTTCAAGGCCCTCCCCCCTTTTTTCTGCCTCCTAGTTTCCTTGGCTTTCTACAAGTTTCAACTAAAGTCCTGCCTCCTACACCTACTTTCCCAGCCTTCCTAAATTTTATTACCTCCTCCCTCAGATCATCTCCAATTTATCCAAGATATCTCTCTATCTATCTATGTGATGTCTGAGGCCACATCTGAACTCATAATGATTTCTTTTTTTTTTAATATTTAGTATTTTATTTTCCTCAAGTTACATGTAAAAACGATTTTTAACATTTGTTTTTAAAACTTTTAATTCCAAATTCTCTTTCTTCCTCCCTTTCCCCCGTCTGCCATTGAGAAGACAAGCAATTCCATATAGGTTATACATGTATAGTCATGCAAAACATACTCATAATAGTCATGTTGTAAAAGAAAACACAGACAAGAAAGAAAAACACCTAAGGAAAAATAAAGAAAGTTTAAAAAAAGCACACTTTATTGTATATTCAGACACCAACAGTTTTGTCTCTGGGAAGGAAATCACCACTTCTGTGAGGCATTCAGGTGCCCCAGGTCTGCTCTGGCTTTGTGGAGCCCAGTCTGTATTGGCCCAGTCTGTGATGGACAGTGCTCTTCTCTCACCTTGGTGCAATAGACCTTTCCTGCCAACCTTCCAAGTTGTCTTGGACTGGAAATTTGTTTCACTCCATCTTTTTGGGGGTTCTGCTGCTCTAGAATTTTAGTCATTTTTAATGGTATTTGGAGGGGTTTGGGGGGAGAACTCAAGTAAATCCCTACTTTTACTCTGCCATGTTGACTCTGTCTCTCCAGGTGAGCCTTTCTGACCCCATGACTGGTGCTCTTACCTAGCTGCCCAATATGTATGTATATATATATGTACACAGCTATTTGTATGTTGTCACCTTCATTAGACTGTAGGCTCCTTGAGAACAGGGATTGTCTTTTGCTTTTATTTTTCCCACATGTCCTCAGCACTTTAGCATAGTTTCTGGCACATAGTAGGTGCTTAATGCATATTTGTTCACTTGACCTAATTGCATTTAGGAATGAGAAGGGGCTAAAGAAATCTTATGTAAAACCTTACAAAGTTGGCAGAACTAGAGTTCTTGGGATTGTAAAAATTAATTATCTGAAATTTTCAAATCAAATCAGTCATCTTGCTCCTCAGATGTCAGACACAATGAGTAATTTACAGTATTTTACAGCTGATTTTTGTAATAGACAAGATGAATAAAAAATTACAGAAACTTGTTTTAAGTAAAA
>CM053594.1:41654898-41707490 GCA_028646575.1 Pseudocheirus occidentalis
ATGAACAGTTCCCAGGTCCTTGTCCAGTCCTCAGGGCAATCCCCGGCACACACTGAAGTTCACAAGGTTCATCACACCTCAAACCCTTCAGGACTTCTCTTGCCTGGAACTCAAGGATCAGCCAGGTCACCAACAAACAAAGTCCCATCCTGTTCATGTCTTCAGTCAGCCACTCAGGAACCAAATCCAAGATCTGTCCTGTCTCTGTAATTCTCCTGCTTATAAACACTGGCCTTCTCCCAAGTCAACATGGTTCAGGGGAGTGTCTCAGCCAACAGCATTCTTTCAAGTCACAGGGGAATTCACACCTTTTCACCAATGGACAGAGTTCTGGGAATTCACACCTTTTCACCAATGGACAGAGACAATACTTAAGACAATACTTAACACTAGGTTACTAGGATCTATTTAACATCTGATCAAACAAATTAATTACCATTACAACCATGCATACCTTTTGATCCATCAATAAAACTTCTTGATCTATAGGCCAAAAAGAACAAAAAAGAAAAAGGACCTTGTAAAGGCAAGCACAGAAGTAGCTCACACCTTGTTTCAGTTCAATTTTCTTTTGAGCCTCTTATCAAGTCTGTTAAGAAACAGAATGTGTGAACCCCACAACTTGTAAACCCTAGAACTCATGAACTCCTGCAATAGGAAGGAGAGGACCTAATGACCATATATAAGGAGAAACCCAGGCTAGGACAGACTAAGAGAAGAGGACTCTTGTGATAGCAGAGTAAAGAAGGAGAAAACTTGTAGTATCCCAGCACTCTGTCCTGTCTGTGTTGATGCTTGTTTGTGATACTTTGTATAGAAGCCCTGGGACCTTACTGGAAGCCCTAAAAGAGGATTTTTCTGGTTGTATATTTACAGAAGTCCTGGAGGAAGGTTTTGGAGGTTCTGGGACCTTACTGATGATTTGTGTTGACCTCTTGGACCTTGTTTATGGGTCTGTGTGGATTTCTATGTTGATGATTTATGCTGACCTCTTGGACCTTGTTTGAGGGTCTGTGTAGATTTCTGTGTTGATTTGTTTTGAGTTCTCAGACCTTGTTGGTGGGTCTGAGTTGATTTCATAGGCAGATAGTGAATTGATGATGGTGCCAGCAATATGTATAAATATTATTGTGGCTCTGTTAAGCTTTGTTTTCCCAGAAACAGGAACTGTGAAGTACTTGAGGTGGACTGGACACTGTGGGCTTCAATATGGAATGGGAACTGGGCAAGGAGCTGTACAAGGAACTGGGAGCTGCCTGCCTTGGAACACAGGTGACAGTTGGAGCTGGGACCATGGAAGAGGAACCATGGAACCTGAAAGTCAGCCTTGAGTCAAGCTGAAAGAAGACTTTACTTGGATACTGTGTACTGACTGAGAAGATTATGATTTACTGTGACCTAGGGGTGGAGAACTTTGACTTTTGTACTTTGTGATTGAATTAAGGATTTTGTGATTGACTAAATGAGTGTACTTTGTTTAAAACCATGTGACCTTTTGGTGAAAACAGTGTGGCCATTTTAGTCATAAGTTGTTGAGTTGTGACATGGTGAATGCTGCATTTTGATTTTCTGTGATAAGTTCTAACATTGTGAGTGCTGTATTTTGATCTTCTATGAATGTTTTGCTCAGGTTTGTTATTGAATAGAGAACTCACTATACTATGTAATCAGAACCTTGAAAGCTGTTCACAGCAGCAGTCCTCCGGAAAGCTGCTCCTTGCAAGGTTTTACAGGCTGATATGTCAAAAATATTTATAGCAACTCTTTTTGTGGAAGTAAAGATTTGGAAATTGAGGGGATGGGTGCCCATCAACTGGGGAATGGCTGAACAAGTTGTGGCACATGATTGTGACAGACTACTATTGTGCTAAAATAAATGACAAACAGAATGCTCTCAGAAAAACCTAGAAAAACATATAAAAACTGATGTAAAGTGAGATAAGCAGAACCTGGAGAATGTTATACATAGTAAGAGAAATATTCTAATGATGATCAACTATGAGTGACTTAATTCCTCTTGGCAATATAGTGATCCAAGACAATTCCAAAGGACTAATTATGGAAGATGTTATCTACCACCAGCATAAGAACCAACAAAGTTCAAAAGCACTTTGAAGCATATTTTTTAAACTTTATTTTTCTTGGTTTTGGTTTTGGTGTTTTGTTTCTGTTTTCTGTTTTGTTTTTTGATCTGTTTTCTTTTGCAACATGGCTAATTTGGAAATATGCTTTGCATGACTACAAATGTATAGAACCTGATATTGTGGCAGCTTGAAGCCTGTGAGAGACCTCCAGCTACCTGCCTTCCCTTTCCCCTCCAGCAAGGCATATCTTCCAGAAGCACTAAATAAAATTTTTTCCATCTGTATATAAATGTAAATTAGTTTTTGACCCACTACCTTTTAGAATAAGTAACAGGCACTATTGCTCTGGCAGGCTACAAGTTGGAGACTGGATCCTCCCTAGATTCAATACTTATTGAACTGTTCTCTTTGTTATTTTTTATTGTGATTTGTTTAATTAACTTTAAACTTAAAATCTAGTTTTAAATAAAGTTTGGACTGTCCATTAAAAAAATGATATAATCAAAAACATGCAAACTTATTCCCCCAAAATGTGAGAAGCACAATCCTTCTCTACCTACACACACACACACACACACAACACACACACACACACACACACACACACATTACCTCAGTCTCTGGGGAAAGGACAGGATCAGATTCCCAGCTTGGCTAATGTCCTATTGAGCCCAATCTTAGATCCAAGTCCAAGTCCAACCCCAACCCACAGGGATTGTGTCCCAGATTCCCTGGCTTCACAGAGCTTCCATTCCAAGCTGGCTTGATTGACCTACCTTCTTCCAATCCTAACACCAAGGTCCAAGTCATGGTTTGAACTCTCTGTTCCATGAGGATCCCCTCCCAGACCTGAAACTGAGGACAAACAAGACAAAACAAAAAACAACACAAACACACACACACACACACACACACACACACACACTGGTCCAGGCCTAATTCTCAGGTAAAGGAGAGGAAGGGAAGGAAAATCTTTCTTCTCTCACAGGTTCCATTCATAGAGTCCACACTGAACAGAGCCAGTAAGTTACCAAACACGTGTGAACAACTGATGGTTCTCACAGAAAGGAAAGGATAGGAAGGACAAGGTCTAAGGCTGGAAACTCTTGTCCCAGACTTTGTGTTTGAGAGGAACAATTTGTGCACATATTCCCCTAATTCTTCTGCTTTGGGGGAAGGGAGAAATCAGCTAATATACATTTATTAAGTCCCTTCTATGTGCTAGACACTATTGCTAATCACTGAGGATAAAAAGCAAAAAAATTAGTCCCTGCTCTGAGGAGCTCACAGTTTAATGGGGAAGACAAAATGCAAATAGCTGTGTTCAAATAAGTTATATACAAGATGAATTGGAGACAATCAACAGAGAGAAGGCACTGGTTTTAAGGTGATGGGGAGGACTGAGAAAAGCTTCCTGAAGAAGGTGAGGTTTTAGCTGGGACTTGAAAAAAGGGGAGAAATTTGAGGGAGGAAGGGAGCCTGTGTCTGAACACTCTAAGGTGGTGCTTGGTGTTGGGGCAAATAGTTCTGAGAGGTCACTGGTATCTCGAGGTGGGGAACCCCTAAACCTGAGGAGAGCTGTCCATGGGTGGGAGTGCTGCTGGGAAGCCATGAACCTGTCTGTCTTGAGGGAACTGTGGAGCAGTGGAAGTGAGTTAACATTTATTAAGCTCTTACCATATACCAAACACTATTCTAAGCTTTGGGTGTATAAAGATAAAAACACAAGCCTTGAGTTCGCGGAACTCCCATTCCAAGAATAGATATGAAAAATATTTATGATGTAAATGAGAGGTAATTCAGAGAGAAGAGGTGGAGGTAAAGGGGGAAGAGAAGAGCAAGAGTGGGACAGAGAACGGCTTCCTGCAGATGGGAAATTTTAGCTGAGTTCTGAAGGAAGACTTGAATTAAGATATGGAAGGCCCTCCAAGCCAGAGAAAAAGCTTGGAGTCCGAAGATGGCCCCACTTGGGCTAGGAGGAGCAAGGAGGCCAGTGTAGGTGGATCATAGATTATATGAAGAAGGATACAGGAAGTGTAAAGTTTTCGAAAGGTAGGAAGGGGCCATATGTCTTTGTGTTCCGTGTCTTGCGGGGGTCGTGTCATGAGCCTGGAAGTACCAGAGACATCTGAAGGGAGAATGGGTCCCTATTTCTTTAATGGGGCTTAGCGCCCCAGTGTGAGGCAGGCTGGGGATACTGTGGGGAAGGGATGAGTGGAGGTGAGTTTACATGTAGGAGTGGGTGTCGGGTTGGAGACTGGCTGAGTTCCTGGAAGCCCAGGGTCGGTGATCGGAAAGTTCAGTCTATCGTCCCTTCCAGTATTGAGCTGGAGGAGTGCCTGGGGCCAGGTCGGATAAGTAGAGATGAGACAGGTACAGGTTTCCGGACTTTTGGTGCCTCTTTGGAATTTGCCGGGCTCCACTGGCTCCTTTCCCCGCTCCCCAACCTGCATTCTCACTTTCCACCTCCTCGCCGTCGGCATCACCTCCAGCTGACGCCTCTTTCTACCTCCAGCCTCTGGTCGCTGGCCAGCAAACCTTTCTTCCTCCAAAACCTCCCTCCAGAGCCAGCCCCAAGTCCTTTGATTTCTCACCTCTAAACTCCCTTGGTCCCGCCCACTTCAATCCACAGACTCCGATTGCTCACTCTGAGCAATATACCTTCCGCTACCTACTCTACCTTCCGCTCTCCACGGCCCAGTCAGTGCCTGAAGAGACACTCTCATCCCTAAGATCCCTCCTTTCCCTTGCCTTTCGTCTGCGTCCCTTTCTTATCCTGAGCCTCGTAGACTGCCCAGTTTCCAGGACTCTGACGTGTACCCGAGCCCCACCTTCATCACGGATCCTCGGCCCTTGCTCCTCCCATTCCCTGGAGCGCTGGGCACCTCCTGCCAGAATCCTCTCTTCTCCTACTGAAGGCAGCCTTTGGGTGGGGAGGGAGAAGTTTCTTTGAGACCAATCCAAGCCCAATTATTACTCTGAGGAAACATCTGCCTGACAGCGGGGTATACACATATATATACCTTGCCCCTGAGTCAGGGATGCTCAAGCCGAGGGGATAGTCCGTCCCAACTATTTTCCATCTCGCTGCACCGCAGCAGAAGGTAAGCGCTTCCTGCACACCCCCTTTAACCTCTGTCTTCCCGGATAACTATCCCCCATTCTAAGGGGTTGCTCCAAATCACACCTACACGGCTGGTGCTCACCACATCCACACTCCATGTGCAGGCGGTGCCGCCTGCCCCTGCTGCTCGACTTGGGCGGGGGGGGGGGGGGAGGTCTGGGGCTCCTGTAAGTCTGTCCTCGCGGTGACACTCTCTGTCCCCCGTCCGCGGAACACACTTCCTCCTCAATTCCTCTTTATTCAAAAAGCATTTATCCTTTGTTACCTTTAAGGTAGCTAGCTAGGTGGCCCAGTGGATAGAGCCCTGGGCTTGGAATCAGGAAAACTCATCTTCCTGAATTCAATTCTGGCCTCAGACACTTACTAGCTCTGGGACCCTGGTCGAGTCACTTAACGTTGTTTGACTCAGTTCCTCATTTGTAAAACGAACAGAAGAAGGAAATGACAAACCACTCCAGTATCTTTGCCCCAAAAAACCCTCCAAAGTAGCATTAAGGAGAGAATGTAGGAATGTAAGAAACTCCTCACCAAATTCCTTTAAGGATCCTATCAAAAACTAATTCCTGCTTGAGATAATTCCTCCTACTCCTGCCTCCACCAGTACCAATGACTCTCCTTCCCCTATTATCTATCTAGCATATGGTTATACATGTAATGTCTACAGCGGTACAATGCTCTCCAATGGTGGTGCTGGAGAAGACTTCTGAGAGTCACTTGGACAGCAAAGGGATCAAATTAGTCAATGCTTAAAGAAATTCATTCAGGCCAATACTGAAGCTGAAGCTTAACTACTTTGGCCACATAATGGGAGGCAGGACTCATTGGAAAAGATCCTGATATTGGGAAAGATTGAAGGCAAAAGGAAAAGGGTTCAGCAGAAGATGAGATGGATGGATAGTGTCATGGAAACAATGAATAGGAACTTAGACTTCCAGAGAATAAAAGGTCCTTGTGTACTGTGTTCCAGGGCTATCTTGAAGGGTCAGAAATAACTGAACAGCAACAACCAGGTAGTATTTCACTTTTGCCTTTGCATCTTAAGTACTTTGATGGTGTGTGTGTGTATTCATATATATTATATATGTATATATTATATTTTCATGTGGGCATATATATGTACTTGTGTCACACATCTCCATCACTCTTATGTTACACCCAGTTCCCCAAGGCTCTGTTACCTTCAGGTTACACATTTAATCCCTGTGAAATGCTGTCTTCTTTATCTTTCATGCATCTATTCCTAGGAACAGGGGCTGTTCCAGACTTGCTCCCAAGTAGATAATCCTAAACCCAGAAGAAATCTGACCAAAGTCTCTAGAGTTTTTCCTACTTCTTGAGGATAGAAGATTGAGGGGCAAGGTGGACTCCAGCCTGGGTTCACCTCTATTGGAGGAGAAACCAGATAGACAGGTGTTCATGGAAGGGCACCATCCATGGCCTGAGCTGTTGATGCTAGGTGGGATGGGGTAGGATAAGGCATAGTCCTCAGAATTGAGTCCTGAAGAAAAGAGCTCATGTTTCCCTCTCCCAAGGCCAGTCTCTTGTGCTTTCTTGTGAATATTAAAAGTAAATGCTGAGCTAAGGGCACCATTCCCAAGGAAGGCCTCACTGGGCCCTCCATTCCCCTTTTCCTATTGCCTTTCTCTCTGCCCTGCTCCCATCGTTCCCAAATGATATCATCTCCCCATCCCACACCCATTCCTTTGTTTCACCCTAATTGTGTTTCACCCTAATTCCCACCACCCCATTAAATACAAATTAGAGCACCCATATGTAAAACACATCTTTAAGTCGAACATACCTAACATGCCATGCATCTGTTTCTCTTGTGTCACACAAATCACACATGATAGCACCCTATTCTCTTCAGGTTCCACACATACTCCATCTGTCACACACATTCAAACACGTCTCCAGGTCATCCATACCTGGAGGTAATAGAGGACTATTGTGAGCAGATCTGAGCTTCAGGAAAATCCTTTTGGCAGCTACCTGGAGGATGGACTGAAGAAGGCAGAGACTTAAGAAGATGAGGGCCAGAACTCTAGGTGTCTGTGTGAGCTCAGAGAGGGGTGAATTCAAAAGATACCAAGGAGGCAAAATTGTCAAACCTTGGCAGCTAATTGTATGTGTGAAGTGTAAGGAAGGGTGAAGAGTTGAGGAAGATTCCAAAATTTCAAACCTGGGGCACAGGAAGGATCATAGAGCCCTGAACAGAAACAGGTACATTTGGAAGAGGTCCAAATTGGAGGGCAGGGGAAGGGGAGATAAAACATTCTGTTTTGGACATGTTGAATTTGAGCTACATCCAACTGGAAATGTTCAATAGCTAGTGATGTGGGGCTGGAGCTCCAAAGGGTAGAATGTAATCAATTGGAGGGCAGGCATTATATTTTTTTAATTTTTATTAGTAGATAGCATCAGTAGATGCTCAATAAATCAGTATTTGTTTAGAGAATACGCTGGTTGGGAAATATGGAAAATGGATTATGGATAGCCTCCATTTCTATTGGGCTACATATGTGCTCCAGATAATAATCCTGGGAGGTATTCAGTGCAAATATGAGTTGGCCTAATTTATAGATGAGGGAATAAGGATCTATAGAACATCACTGTGTCTTCTAGGGTCAATGTCACTTGCTAGGCTGGTGAGAGGAGCTGCCATAGTCATTTGAAGTTGCAGGGCTCCTAATCACATCACTGCCCGAGTTACCATCACTGTTCTCCATCACAGCTTTAAAAAGGTTTCCAAGGCTGGCAGGTGAGATCACTTTGAACTCTGAGAGGACAACTGAGAGTTCACTTCTCCACTCAGTAGTGTAAATTAGTCTGGGTGACGTCACCCTCCACTAGAAAATTCCAAGATGTTTGTTGATTCCACTCGGCTCCAGGGTGAAAGATAACACCTCCCTCTCCCAGAAGACAGTCTGATAGAAATACTGGAGAAAGTCTTGAAAGAGGCTTCTTTGCTCTGCAGCTTGGGGCTAGACCCCTGCTTTCCCAGGTGCTCAAGTCTCCAGCAAGGGAAAGCTGCTGTTCCAGTTATATTAATGTAAATGAGTATTGAATACCTGGTATTCACTGTGACCTCACCCTTCAGGGGGTGGCACCTCAACCCCCAAGGGCCCCAGAGAGAAATCTGACCTGGAAACTGTGGTAGATTGTAACGAGCCTGGAATGTTCTGCCTCCTCACCTCAGTCCACGGTCTTCCCTCCAGGCTCAGTTCAAGGTAAAGCTTCCCTCGGAGAATACTTCCCATAGCCACTGTAGGTATTGTATGTGCATAGTTGTTCGGTGATTGGCTACCTCATTAGAAATTGAATCATAGACCATAGAACTGAAAACTGATAGGGACCTTAGTTAGCACTCAATCCAACTTCCTCCTTTGAGTCAAAGTGACTCCCCTAAAGTTAAGAAGGGCTAAGGACTAAATAGTCAAGGATTATTTAGCCAAGGGCTAAGAAGTAGCAAAGTCTGGAATTGCAACTAGGTCTTTTCCCTTCAAATTAGGTTCTCTGCTCACTTCCGGGAAGTCTGAGTCTGGAGTTAAGTAGTCCTGAAGTTAGGAAGCCTTGAGGGTAGGGACAATGTGGTTTCCCCTTGATTCTGACGCTGGAGTCAGAAGACTATGCCTAACTCCTGTGGGATCATTAGTGGGCTGTGTGAACTTATGCAAGTCAATGCCCCTTGATCAAGCCTCATTTTCTTCACCTATAAAGTAGGCAATGT
Source organism: Pseudocheirus occidentalis (assembly GCA_028646575.1). Classification (NCBI taxonomy): domain Eukaryota; kingdom Metazoa; phylum Chordata; class Mammalia; order Diprotodontia; family Pseudocheiridae; genus Pseudocheirus; species Pseudocheirus occidentalis. The sequence continues at coordinate 41,663,837 of CM053594.1, forward strand.
AAGGCAAGACAACAAGTGTTTATGAAATAGTAAGTGCTTACTCTTACACTGTGCTAATTCCAAGGAATACAAAAGAAGGCCAAAATAGTCCTTGCATCTAAGTGGTACAAGGATAGAGTCCTAGGTCTTGAATCAGGGAGACCAGAGTTCAAATTATGCTTTGGATACTTACTAGCTATTTAAACCTGGGCAATCACTTCATATCTTCTACCTCGGTTTTCTCGGTTCTAGAGGAGGATAATAACAGCACAAATCTGCCAGGGTTGTTGTGGGGATCAAATGAGGAAATATTTTAATGTCCTTAACACAGGGCTTGGCACATAATAATGCTTTTTTAAAAAAAAATACTTGTTCCCTTCCCTTCCTCTCAGTCCTAAAGGAGCTTGCATTCTAAGGGTTTTACAACATACAAAATGGACTTTAAAAGGTAGGGGTACATGCTGTCTCAGGTCCAGAAAATCAGAATAGCCAAGAAGATGAAAGATCGTCATCCTGGGCCCCTCCTCAAATGGAAGCTCCAGGAGGAATTCACTACTGGGAAAAGCAGTTCAAAATGGCAGAAAGATGGTCCGGGTTGAGAAGGTCACAGGGGGCATACCAGAGTAAGGAGGTCCCAAGAACTGGGAAAAATTTCAAAGTAAGACTGAGGCATGGTGGCAAAATCCAGAAAGTCAAAAGTAGAGCTGGAAGGGGAACTGGATAGTAATGAGTTTAATCAGCATATAGGGTAACTTACCTGTATGACTTCCATGACTGCTCTGCTCTCCTCCTCAGTCTTTGTTGTCAAGACCCCACAATCTGGAACAATCTTTTGGTTCTATAAGGTCTTTTCTCCACAATCAATCCAAGAGTTCCTCTCATGTTTTGTTTTGTTTTGTTTTTATTCTTGTTTCTCTGTTCCTATCTTGATTTTAGAAAATCCACTTCAGTTGTTTGAGTCAAAGTGGAAAGGGCTGCCTTGGGAGATCATTGGTTTCCCTTCAAGAAGACAGATTGACAGTTAGAGGGAAAATTAGAAAAGGATTCTTGTTCATGTATGAGTTAGACCCTTCCAGTTCTGAGATTCAGGGATCTCAAATAATAAGGCAAGTAATATGAATTCCAACCCATTAGAATGTAAGCTCCTTTAGGACTAAGAGGAAAGGAAGGGAGCAATTTTTTTTTAAGTTTTATTATGTGCTAGGTAGGGTGTCAAGTGCAGTAGCAGGACTAGCAGGACTGCAGGACTAGCCAATGCCAATGAGCCAGTCAGAATCAGAAACAGGTTTATTTGAGTTTATTCACTCAGAGCATGACATACCCCAACAGCAGTTGATGGAAATGTGTGACATTCACAATTTGGCTAGTAGTCTCTATACATTATATGAGACAAAATATTTGGGATCTCATTAAAGTACAGCTGGTCATTGTATCAGCAAGCACCCTAGCATACCCAGGATGGCTGCTATAACAGATTCTTAGATCTGATTTTCTAAAGGAAAGCAACTCAAAATGGGTTAACAATCTTACTTTAATCAATCAAACATATATCATTTACTTAGTTCAGGGGGGAAAGTCAACACCCTGAACTTCAGAGAATACAACAGAAGTTACAAGCAGACAAAGAAACAGGTCAGCAGACAGACTTCCAGCCATCTGACCACTACATCCATACCTAGTTAATTACCAGAGAAGGAAGCACCAACATCTGGGTTTTCAAAGCCAGGGGGATCAAGGGCTGCCCAGAGTCTTGTCTGGCCAAATCACACAACTCTTTCCAAAGTAAGCCCCAAAGCAAAAACTCACATCAGGGTATATATAGCCTTCTCCTGAATCAGAGAGTATAACAACCCTCTTGACCAACTGCCCAATCACAAAGTAATAAGGTATAGGTATTCCTGAAAAACAAGCTTCCCGCCACAGGCTCCATGTGACCACATTCAGCCTATTAGGGGGCAGAGTATATTTTCAAATCAAGAAAGGTTCTCAGAGTCACTTAAACTTATCAAAGGGCCTAGGAGCAGGGAAGATCTTCAGATTCCCAAAGCAGTTGTACAAAGAAAAAAGAATTTATCATTACTTTCAGGAGATTGAGAAGGGATGTGTCCTTGTTAGCATGGCAAATTTCACTAAATCAAAAAGAACTCTCCATCAGGTTAGATAAGGTTAGAAGATCTCTTACACTGTTGAAGTCCTCTTTTATGGCAATTAAGTCTTTTTGTACCAATTAAAGGAGCAGAGAAGATATTGAAGGGAACCAGATTTTGCAGCTGGTACTATAGTTCTCTATGCCTTTGCAGTAGCTGTCTCCCATGCCTAGCATGCTCTTCCTCTTCACTTTTGCCCATATATGTGTGTGTATGTATATACATATGTATATACGTGTGTGTGTATATATGTATGACTCTGGGCAAGTCACTCTCAGTCTCGGTTTCTTTATCTGTAAAATGGATGTAATATTCTTAGAAGGATAAAATTAGTTACTCTCTGCAAAATGTTTTGTATACCTTAAGGCACCAAATAAATGTTAGCAATGATGATGATGATGATGGTGATGATGATGATGATGATGATGATGATGAATTTAGAAGATGTTTCCAAAGGAGCATCCCAAGGATTTGTATTTGTATTACACATGGTTTCAAAATTTAATTTCTCAAATACAAGAGGAGAGAGCTATGGTTAGACATGTACTCATTTAGAGAATATCTGAACTCAACCCTGCCCTCTAGACCTGGGGAAATATCTTCTTACTTTGTTATCGCTCTTAAAAGAGGTGGTGCCATGAGGAGAGCTCTACTCTGGGAGCCAGTATATCTGGCTTCTAGTCTTAGCCAACAACTTTACTGACTGGTCTCTTTGTCCTCTGTTTGCAAAGGCTAATTCCAAGGAGGGGCGGGTAGGGGAGGATCAAACTCTCTTGCCTATTCCCCAAAATTTAGCAAGCAATGCTCTCTAGAAAGTTAAGTCAAACCCAATACATAACTTTCTCATAGCAATACATATAGCCTACATGTATTGAATGATATTGGACCTTGCAGAGATAAGGTATAGCCACTCATATCTTAAACAGATATTGAGAGCCAGGCTTGCAAATGGAACTCTTGGCTGACTCCCTGAGATACTTCCAGATGAAAACACTTTTGGGGGCCTATTCTTATCTGAGTTGGGAGAAGGAAGGTGGAGGGAATATGCCAGGTAGAGAAAAGTTTTGAAACAAATAGGAGAAAAGAAAAGAAAAATATGTTACCCTTTCAGCATATGAATTTATGAAGCTCAAAACCACATGGTTCAAAGAAAACTATTAGCTTTTAACATGCAAACAAAATGGATCATAAGAAACGATATTTAATGCAAAAGGTTCTTCTTCTAGTTATCTCCTACAGTGGGAGCTGCATGTGCAATTTCAGTAGATTTTATAGTAGTAATTATGGTAATAATTTATTATTGAATAAGAATAAAAAATAATATGATATCACAATAAGAAATAATAACAATAACACAATTGACCTGTCCTTTAGCTTAATTTCTGGATATTCATACATAATTAGCTTATTGAACCATGAGGTGAGTCACAGTGATCAGAATATGGTACCAGCTAATGAAGATAGATTCCTCCCAAGGTCTCCTTACCCTCTCCAGGATTCAGTTTTCCCATCTATAAAACAAAAAGTTTAGACTAGTCTACTAAAGATCTTCAGCTCTGACATTCTGAGTTCTAAGGGTCCTCCCAAATCTGACCTTCTACTAGTCTGTGAATGGTTGGTAGTTGGTGAGTGGGTTCCAGTTTGGGCTTTGCTAGACTCCCTTTGCCTATGTTTTCCTGCTTAGCCATCCAACTCTTCCTTTCTCAGCTTCTCATGGAATTCACAAGATATCCCTATAGAAAGGAGCACAGGAAAAAAGAGCTGCAGGTGGTGATTCCCTGGAAGCTTCTGGGAACTGGAGCTGGGGTACCTGACAATCAGCACTAGCCCACAAAGACTTCTAGGTTAAAGAAGGGTAGTGTAGTCTGGCTTCTTCCCATTCATTGCAAGCCAGACATCTGAAAATTACCTCTGTCTAGAGAAGCCACAGCAGTTTATCACCCTCTTCCCATCTGTAGACACTAGGACCTAGGGAAGTGAACATCAAGGGCATAGATAGGGCCTGTATATTACAGAACAGACAGAAGGTGTTTGTACCCTGACTGCCCACATTGCTACCAAGTACTGATGGAATGTAGCTCACCTCCTGGAATGAGTTCATCACTGCTTACACACCCATTCTACTTAGGTTGCCAATGCTGTGCCCAGCTTTTATTTCCCATTTGGCCAGGGCCCAAGGTAATTATAACACCCTGTGTGATGCCTCTGCTTCATGCTCTAGCCCCACGAGGCAGCTGGTGAATGTGGCTGCTGGATGCCTTTTTTCAACAAGCCTGTGCATCTGGTATCATCATGGCCAAGCTTCCTTCCCCTCAAAGCTAAGAAGGTGACTTATGTGCCTGGAGAGACTTGAGGACAGTATTATCTCAGAGGGTATACTGGGAATGGGAGAGATGGAAGAAGTGCAGCTGGAGATCTCTCTGGTCTACAAGGAGGAGTTTCATCTTCAAGTTCATGAGACATGAAGAGCATGAAGCTAGATATATTTGACACATGCCCTAGATAGTTGGTCAGTGAACAACCATTTTTAAATACTTTGTGCCAGGCCATGCTAAGTTCTAGGGAGAAAAAGAAAGGCCAAAAAAGTGGGGGAGGAGGGGAATGGAGGGAGGAGGCAGAAAGAGGATATTATGAGACCAGATTTCAGAATTCACCAAAGAGATCAAAGCCCACCAGAGGGCACAGATGTCCTTCCAGTCGACAAGCATTTCTTAAACTCTTAATTTTGAACCAGAGCTAAGTACTAGGGAAACCAAGACAGGCAAAAATATTCCCCTGAGCTCCATTCTCCTGGGTTCATAACATTAGTATTATCATCAATTGCTCAGTCTTCCTTACCCCTCATATCCAATCCCTTGCCAAATTTTACAGAATCCGTCTCCATAGCCTAGCTTGAATCTGCCCCCTTCTCTTTACCTACGGAGCTCTCAACCAGACCAAGCAAAGATTATATCCCTTTTGGGGTTCTCCAGTTTTTTCCTCAGTATTGCTTTAAACAATAACACACCTACGTCATTTACCTTCACTTTTCTCCCTAAATTCCCCTCATTTGAACTTAGTCACTCATTAGGTGATTCATGCAGGTCCATGCCATGCTCTTATATTCATTCATTTCTTGCTGCCTGTCCTCACTTCCATCTTCTATATTTGTTGTTTTTCAGTTGTGTTCAGCCCTTCATGACCCCACTGGGGATTTTCTTGGCAAAGATACTGTCATTATTTCCCATTTCTTTCTCTAGCTCATTTTATGATGAGGCACTGAAGCAAAAAGGGTTAAGTCACTTGCTCAGGGTCATACACCTAGGAAGTATCTGAGGTCAAATTTGAACTCAGGAAGATGTGACTTCCTGACTTCATACCCAGCTCTATGTGCACTATGGTACCACCTAACTTCCCCATAGTATAACCACAGGGCAAAGTGGATAGAGAACTGAGCCTGGAATCTAGAAGATTCTGAATCAAATGAGATATTTTCAATTGCTTAGCATAGTACCTAGTAAATAGTAGATGTTTAATAAATGTTTCCTTCAGAAAGCTTCCATTTTTCCTAATCTTTGGAATTGTTTCCTTGAAGAAAATGTTCTTTAAAATAAGAGGTATAGAAAAGCAGCATGGGTTCCCACAGGAGCTAAGAGGTTCCTTTTCTTTGAAGGTATTCAAAGAGAAACCTGGCTCGGTCCCTTGTTGGGTCAGCTGGAGGAGGGATTCTTGTCCATGCACAGTTGGACTAGAGCACTGGTTCTCAACCTTCCTAATGCCATGACCCTTTAATACAGTTCATGTTGTGGTGACTCCCAACCATAAAATTATTTTTGTTGCTACTTCGTAACTATAATTTTGCAACTGTTATGAATCTATCTGATATGCAGGATGTATTTTCATTGTTACAAATTGAGCATAACCCACAGGTTGAGAACCACTGGACTAGATGGTCTCAAGTCAGAGATATTCCATCAGTGAGAATGAGATGCCAGGTTAGGAGCTAGGAGTTAGTGGCATCTGGACTAAACAAAGAAAACCAAACAAGCTCTGGCCCCATGAAGAATTTATACTCTCTCTTGGGCAATACTTCTGTCCCAGGACACACAAGGGCCATGGTATACAGGGAGGGACACAGCCCCCAGGAAAGGACAGTCAGTCTTTCCCAGAAATAGGTTAACAGCCTCACCTCTCAGTGGGCAGCCCCAAAAGCCTCCCTTGATCTCACCACCCACTGCCATTTAGGGGCAGAAGAACATTCAGGGGAAAGAGGCACCTTTGAGATCTTCCTGAACTCAGAGAGGTGATGTCCCAGAGCCTATGTCCCAAGCTCCTTACTAGCAGCTTGCAGAGGGGACACTGGTGAAGACCAGTGGAGGGGGAAGGGACCAGGGGAAGCTCTAGACTAGAGGAAGCTTAGAGTGACAGAGGAGGACAGAACTGAGAAAGGGTTTAGTACAACTCTCACCTGAAGCAAGACTCCTCTTCTGCATTGTCACCAACAGGGGTCATCACACAGCCTTTCCTTGAATACTTTCAGTGATGGGGAGATCACTCTTATTGCCTGAAATGAATGATTGCCCCTAGCTCTGTCATTCTCTTTTTTCTTCTAAGAACCTCTCAGCTCTGATATTTACTAGGACCCTTTCACCTCTAGCATTCTGGGTTCTATGGGCCCTGCCAGTTCTTTGGTTCTAGGATCTATTTTCCTCCTGTGGAAGCTGCCTTCCCCAACCTCTGCCACCTTTTCAAGGTGTCATGGATTGACAATCCATGGTCACAGCAGAAATAGCCCTAGGCTGAGCTAATCTGTTTAAGGCAGGTGCTAGACAGATTGAGATACCTGGGTCTCTTATGCCAAAGAAGATTTAGGCAGCAGCCAGCATATTAGATGAGAACCACCCAACAACATATTCTCACCCACTCCCTAACCCCCCAACTCTCAGGACCTTTGGGTGGCAAGTGCAATGGAAATAACCCTGGGCAGGGAATCAAGAGACCTGAGTTCCAGGCTCAGCTCTGTCATTGGCTCACCATGTGACCTTGGGTAAGTCTCCTCCTATTTGGGGGCCTCAGTTTCTCTATCTGTAAGATGAAGTGGTTAGACTTCCTTAAGGTTTCTTACAGTTATGGTATTCTCTATTTCTAAAACTGATTAATCTGGGTGTATTGACTTTGTTGGACAATTTTTGAAAAATCAACACATGTTTTTCTCTGTCAATACCTCTTGAGATCTTTGGTGCCTTAATCCCAGGATGCTGGACACCCTGTACAATTCATTTTGGAAGAATGAGTACTGGCTACCCCCTGGGCACACTTGGGCTGATTTAGAAGATTCAGATGGCATCACATACCCTCATCCCAAAGACCTGCTGGCAGCCATTCCCCTGACATTTGTCGTACTAGTCATTAGATATGGCACTGAGAGGTAAGTCAGTTGTGGAGGGTTTCCCCTTACCCCCTTTAAAAAAAATTAAAATTTTGTTGATGCATTTTGTTTTTACAATTCTTTCAGGCTATACCCTTCTTCTCTACCAAACTCATTCAGAATACACCTTCCTTTGTAACAAGGGGGAAGAAAGTTAATCCAGTCCAACCAATGCAGCAAACAAATGACAGTGAATGTGACAATCTTCATCTATAGCCTTCACATCTATAAGGAAGACAGGGACCAGTTAATTTCCTCATTTCTTCAAGGGAGAAAGGAGGCAAGATTTGTCATAGCATTTGGGTCCACTTACATTCTTGTAGTTACAGTTCATCCTGTTCTTGGGAGTTTTGCTTTACTCTGCAACAATTCAGTCAAGTTTTTTTAAAGTCTCTCCAACTTCCTCATCTTCATCATTTTGTTTAGCCAATAATATTACATTAAATTCACATATCACAATTTATTTAGCTTTTCCCTAACCAATGGGAATCTATTATCTTTCTAGTTTCTTTGGTTTGTCTTTGCCACCAAAAAATTTGCCATTATTAAGATTTAATTGTATGTAAGATCTTTTTTATGTCATTGATAGACTTAGGGCACTATATATGCCTAGCAATGAGATGTCTGTATCAAATGGTGTCAACAGTTTATTGACATTAATAGCATTAATCCAGATTTCTTTCTAGAATGGTCAGACCAATTTAGAGCTCCACCAACATTCTATTATTATGCCTGTCTTTCCACAACCCCTCCAGCAATGATGATTTCCACCTTGTGTCATTTTGCCATTTGATGGGTATGAAGTGAGACATCTGATTTATTTTGCTCTGCATTTCTCTTATTAGTGACATGAAGAAGATCTTCTATTTGGTTATTGACAGTCTGTAATTCTTTTGAGAACAGTCTGTCGTATCTTTTCATGACTAGCCTATTAGATAACCATTTCAGTTTTATCTGTGCTAGTTCTCTGTATTATCTTCCATATATCACTTTTTGATTGAAAATTTTTCCTCATAGTTCAGGTTATAATTGTTAGGTTTTCATTTTCTTACATTTCTTTCTGTGCCATTAATTTTTATGCCCTTTTTGTAAGTCAACGATGTGTTCTTAAATTTAGTTTTACTTATATTCATTTCATGCTTGCTGTGTTTAAATGAGATCTCCTTTGAATCACAAATATACATTCCTTTTATTCCAGCCATCTTGTTTTACAGAAAAGAAAACTGAGGCCCAGAGAGATAACGTGTTTTACCCATGGTTACAGAATGGGTAACAGAACAGAAATTCCAGTCCACATGCTCTAATTCCAAATCTATCATTCTTTTTTTCATATCACATGTTTCAAAATAGGTTTAGAAACTATTTTTCTCCAAAATGTTCTGAGATCATGGTGTTTGAATACTTAATGCCTGTCTGGACCTCCTCAACTCTTAGGGTTGGGATGTCCTCCAGTAGATGACTACCCCAAGTTGAAGGAACTCTGTAGGTCTGTGTCCCTGAGTCTCCACTGATGTGTCCACCTTTAATAGTCAGCCAGAATATACTTTAAATCAAAAGTATGTAATAAAATTTCAGGTGAGAAAAGTAAGTCCACGTATCTTGGACCTAGTCTCCTTGAAATATACTGCATCAGTGGAAAGAATGGACATATATACATATATATATATATAGACACATGGGAATTCACATATGTAGTTTATCTGAGTGGAAGGGCAACTCATAATTTTGATGCTGCATTATTCTCTACTGAAGCTTTTCATTTACCCAGAAGGAAATTTTCAGCCCTAAGGGCCAAGTTCTTTAGAATAAAAAAGAGTCCATCCTGGTACTTAATGCCCTTGGTCATGCTTAGACCATGTCTTCTCCTTAAATAATTCATGGTGCCTGAGTTAGTCTCTTATGTCAGAAACCTCATGGTAGCTTAGAGTAAGTATTCAACTGACAACAATTTCAAAGGTTTAGGTATAAATCAGACTCTTTATTTGCCTAATGATTATCAAATACCTCTGGGGATCAGGGGACCTCTCTTTTTAGCTCCTAAATTCCTCCAGTTATCCCCATGTAAATGAGTGGATTGAAAAAGATACAGAAGCAAGTTGTGTCCAAAGGTACATGCTTGTCTCTGCTTCTTTCTCAGCTCTATTCCTGGCCCCTTCATGTACAGATGCAATGAATACCAGTCATATAAATATGACGGGATATAACTAGAGTGGTGCCTTAGCATTTCTCTGCCCCATGTATTCAATTCCAGCTAAATTGGAAGGCACTGCTCCTTCAAGCTATGCCAATTTAGCTATGGTAGGTCAGTTGGTGGGCAAGATTTGACAAAGAGCTCCCACAGGGCTCTCTGTCAGAGAGTTCATATGTACTTGACTCCTCCTATCTCCTCTTACAGGGCCATAGGGCTACCTTTGAGCAGAGTCCTGCGTGTTCGGGATCCCATCAGAATCAATGCTACTCCCAACCCCATCTTGGAGTCATTTTTCCAAACCCAGAGAAAGAATCCTGAAAAGGTGAGCAGACTCCAGGTTTGGATGCTGTTAAGGATCCTGGAAGGTTTAAGGCTACATTCCCTCCAACAGGACAGTTTCTGCTCTTCAGTGATTCTTGAATAAGAAGTGGGTGAGATGGGAGGTGCTGTGTGCCCAGAGCTCATTCAGACACCTGCTCTCTTTGTTGCTGTACAGAGGGTTATACTTATTCTGAGCATCAAGTTCTACCAACCTCTAACCTCAAAAGGGATGAAGAACTCACAAGACCTGGGTTCTAATCCTACTTCTGTCCCTGATTTGCTTTGTGAGCTTAGTCAAGTCAATTGACTTTTTTTGGAGCCGTAGTTTTCTTGTCTATAAAATGAAGGTATGATCTCTAACATCATTTCCAAATCTCCCATTCTATGTTCTGTAGCCATGGGTTTTCTCCATAAGAGTCATTCCCAATACCTCATCTCCATATTCAATCAGTCACCAAGTCTTGTTGATTCTGTTTCCATAACATCTCCTGAAACCATCCCCTTCTCTCCACTCCTCCCACAGCCATGTTAATTCAAGCCCTCACCACCTCTGCCCTCCACTCCCACTATTGCAATGGCCTCCTAATTTGTTCCATTGCCCCCACTGTCTTCCCCTCCATGGTTCTTGCTCCACATAGCCACCAATCAGACATTATAAAGCTCAAGTCTGACTGCCACTCTTATGCTCATCTGAGTGACTCTACTGACTCTAAGATAAAATTCAAACAGTTCTCTTTGACCTGTAAAGTCCTTTCCAATTGGACACTTACTTTTCCAGATATGTTACATATCATTACCCCCACACGCACATGCACACAGTGTTCTACTCAAATTCATGTATTTGTTGTGATTTATATTTGATATTCTATCACCCACCCCCATACCATTGTCTAGGCTGTTTCCCATGCCTGGAATGCTCTCTTTCTATAGGAATGCTCTCACTTCTTCATTTTGGAAACCCCAGCTCCCTTCAAGGCTTCCAGCTCCTTCAAAAACCTCTTCCCAATTACCCAATTATTAATATTCTCCTGAAATTACCTTGTAATTATTTACTTCTACTCATATTTTATATCTGCACATGTTGACTCTCTCCAATAGAAAGTAAGCTCAGTAAAGAAAGGCAGGGAATGTTTCATTTTCATCTTTCCACAGTGGTGGCAAGTTGGGTGCAGAGACTCCCACCCCCCCCAATATGGACCTCTTCTTCCCCAAATGACAGCAAGTCTATGGCAGGGACCAGGGTTTGGGTTGAGGAATGCTTCAATTGGGGAACATGTCCCCCAACTCTGGGGGCTAGGGTTTTAGGGGAGAAGGCAATGCCTCTGGAGACTAGACTCAAGTCCTTTGGACTAAAACATCTCCCCTACCACATTCTTGGAAGCCTCTAGGCCCCTGGGGGGGGGGGGCAGAATGAGCACTTCTTGATTAGGGAGAGTGTATGAGCTTAGGGGAGAAGACAGACACCTGAAGCTAAGATCCTCCTTTTGTCTACCCTAACCCTAACCTCCTGTTGTCCCAGTATGAGCTGAATAGCCTGGCTAGCCAATGTGGCCTCTCTGTGAGGCAAGCTGAACGCTGGTTTCGACACCGCAGAAATCAAGAACGACCAGTAATAAGCAAGAAATTTTCTGAATCCTGGTGAGTTGGGGGTGAGTTGGGAAGACTGGCTCCAAAATAGCTAGACTTGGGTCAGTGGGCTGTGGGGCCAGAGGCCCCATTTGTTCATCTCTCTACCCACTCCCTTTCACCCCCAGCAGTATGACCTCATCCATTCATCTCTATCACCATTCTGTATTTTCAGTTCAAGATTTTTATTTTACTCCTGTTCTTTCTTTGGAGGCTTGTTCATCTTCTGCAATGTGAGTATGTCTTATCCTATCCCCACCACATGACTACTCCTCTTCATTTGACTCCTCATTCTTTCCATTCCCATTATCTTTGTCTTTCTGCCTTTTTTCTGCCCATTCAACCTCTTTCCTACTTCTCCCATTCCCTTTTTCCTCTCATCTCTTCACTGTTCTCTTTGTTATGTTCCCACATTGTTCACATTGTCCCTTCTTGCTTTGGCCATCCTTTGTGTCCCTCCTCATGTCCCCACACTCATCAGCCCTTTCCCTTAACCTTTGTGATTTTGTGTCCTTTGCACGTTTCATTCTCGTCATCTTTCTCCCCTCTTCATACCATGTCATTTTTGTTGCCCCTCTGTCCCCTAATCCTTTCCACTCCCATTCCTTTCATTCTTCTCTTCTTGATTCTGCTCCTCTATTTTCAACCCCTCTGCCTTCTTAATCTTTCCACACATACTTTATCCCCACTGTCTTTTCCTATGTTTCCTTCTCTTCTTATTTATTTCATCATTACCCTGCCCCTACTTGCTCCCAATCCACTTTTCCTCCAGTTAACCCTGGATTGTCCTCCATCTTCTTACCACCCTACTTTTCAGTCCCTATAGTGTTGAGGGTGGGGGAGTCAAGGTCACAGACTCAGTAGGGGTGGTATAGCTAGACTGGTCAGTCTGACCAACAAACAGGATAGATTGGAATCACTGAGTCAATATGAAGTGAAACCACTCAATCATAGAAATAAAGGTTTCAGAGGGGACAAAGCAAGGTTTGGTGGGAAAGCGTGGAGCACAAAATCACAGGAACTAAGAACTAGAAGAGGCCTCAGCAGCCATCTCATCCAATCCATACAGGAAAGGAATTTTCACTATAACAGCAAAGTAAGGCCAACCCCTTCTCCTTGTGACAACTGACTTGAAGACAGTTCCTCTTAAGTCTTCTCCAAGCTAAACAAATCCAGTTTCTCTAATAAACCTTCATATGACATGAATTCAAATCCCTTCCCTATCCAATCAGTCACCAAGTCTTGCTGATTCTATTTCTGTAACATCTCTTGAAATCATCTCTTTCTCTCTACTCCCATCACAGCCCCCCTAATTCAGGCCCTTATCACCCCTGCTCCCACTAATGCAATAGCCTCCTAATTGGTTCCATACACTCCATTGTCTCCCTACTAACAGTCCATCCTCCATGCAGACATTTCTAAAATTCCAATCTGATCACATCACTTCCCTAGTCAAGAAACTTGAATGATTCCTTATTCCCTCTAAGGTAAAAGATAAACTGTTCTCTTTGATGTCTGAAGCCATTCACAGTTTAGCTTCCTCTATCTTTTGAGGTTTATCACATACATATAAGTCCTCACATAGACTCCATACCCTAGGCAAATTCACCTCCTTCTTCCTGCTGGCCATCCTCCTCTAGACCCTGCCCAGCTTATCCTTGTCCTTCTTAAACTGTGGTACCAAGAACCATACCTAATTCTCTGTGTGAGGTCTGATGAGAAAAAAGTATGTCAAGACTATTCCTTCCTTTCCCTGGAAACCATGCCTCCTTAAGGCAACCCTAGGTTCAATTAGCTCGTTTGGCTGCCATATTACATTGTTAAAACAAATTCATATGTACACATATACATAAACACTTACACGCAAGTACATACATGTATGTGTATATGCATACACATAGGAGAGAGAGGGGAAAGGGAAGACTGGTTAATTGCTCCAATCATTTAGTAATTTCCCATTTTGAAAGGTCTCTTTAACCCAGCCCTAATCCAGAGCTAATAGAGGGGCCGGATGCCAATGGCCTGGGAGGGATGTAGAAAGGAACAAAGGGTCAAGTGTCTTCTCTAACCGGGGGTTATACCTCATTAACTTGATTCTGACTTGTTCTGAATACAGAGAGGAGGAAGAAAGTGGAGGCCAGGATAAAGATAAGAGATAATTTAAAGTAGCAAGGTAGTCATTCCTGTTGGGTGTCTGGAGTTCCCCAGAGAAAGACTCAAAGCTATGGAGAGGAGGGTCTAGTGATTCTGAAAGTAGTGTCTAGAACATGTCCCTTGTTTCTTTCAGAAAACCTGGTTTGGCCAGCCAGAGACAATCTGGAGTGGATACCCTAAGCAGGTGAGCAGTCCCTGGATAAGGGTAGGTGCCAGATTTGTCCACTGAAACAAGCCCTAGGAATGATGATGATGATGGTGGTGATGATGATGATGATGGAAAAAGTTAGCATTTGTAGAACAATTTGACTTTGCAAAGCACTTTACAAATATCTCATTTGATCCTCACAACAACTCTGTGAGAGAGATGCTGTGATTACCCTCATTTTACAAATAAGGAGCCTGAGGCAGACCGCAGTTAAATGACTTGCCCAAGGTCACACAGCTGATAAGTGTCTGAGGCTGGGTTTGAACTCCTCTCTCTAATTCCATTCCAGTCAAGCACAATATAGTGCCCCACTCCACAACAATCACAAATCAATGTAGTTCCCTACTTGTAGTTTTCCAGAGATGGCAAATTTTCTCTTTCCAAAGCAGCCCAGTCTACTTTAGGACAGCTTTGGTAGGAAGTTTGCTCTTACTTTGAACCTAAGTCAAGCCCTCTGTAGCTTTCTTCCATTGAGTCTAGGGTCTTCTTCTACATGATGGCCCTTCAAGTATTTGGAGGTATTTACCATGTCCTTCTTTCATTTTCTTTTCTGTAAGCTAAACACACTAAATTCTTTTAATAAATCCTGATTATAGAGTGACCTTAAGGCCTGTCACTATCCTGATTACTTTCCTTTGCAACCTTCACCAGTTTATCCAAGTCTTTGCTAAAATATGGAACCCAGAACATAAGCACTGTGGACAAATCCAAAAACTGGGGACAAATTGGACTCTATGTAATTCCTTCCCTTCTGGCAATTGATTGTCTTAGGCATTGTCAATTCTTTTCTTCTTTCACTGAGCTGCCTGCACCAACCCCTTCATGTATACTGACTCAGCTAAGGACCTTGTCCCCGACTTTACTGAGAAAAGAAGTCATTTGCCATGGCTTCCCTCTTTCCCCTTGGTCTACATCTCAAAATTTCTAGACATCATCCCCCTTTTTCTCTTCTATAGGTCTCTAATGAAGAGATGACTCTTCTCACCACAACCAACCCCTCTACAGATTCCCTTGATTTTATGACCCCGTTTCCTTCAATATTTTGCTCCATAATTTTGTGCAAAAAGTGCTCAGTGCTGAAAATTATTCCTCTAATTTAGACTCATATTGGACTAATTCTTTTGATTACCTCAATACATTGCTGTCTCATACTGAGCTTGCAGTCCACCAAAACCCCTGCGATATTTTCAGACCAAGTGATAATGAACATCCTCTACCCCATATTGTACTTATGAAATTGATTTTTTAAACTTTTATGTTTTTACTTTTAAGTTTTTATGTTTACTACTAATAAATTTTACATTATTAGTTTTATCTAGACACCATCCTATACTATCAAGATTCTTTGGATCTTAACTGTGATCAAGTTGACTATCTATCAGTTATCCCACCAGAGTGGAGAATAATCTTAACTAGACACTTCCACAACAGCATGGAAGCTTACCTATTTTCTTAGAGGGATTTCTCAGGGATATCCTGCCCCACCAAAGGTGAGGCTGACCTTAGCTCAGATGAATTCGAGACCAAGTAGGAGTTAGACATTCATGACCAGCCTCCCCTCTTGACTCCTCCCTGACTCACCAATGGTAGCAATTGCAATTAAGATAAATGTTCTTAAGGTAATTAAGATAAGGTAATTGAGGTAAATTATATTAAGGTAAATTAAGATAATTAAGTTAAATTAAGGTAATTACCATAAGGTAATTAAGGTAAAAGTTCTGAGCAGGTTCAGTTTATTGGCAAGGATAGCAGCTGCCAATACAAGAAGTCTTGAGATCCTCAGTAAGCCAAAAGATCCTGAATGAGGGCTGACAGATTTTTGGTTTCAGTGAGGCAAATGGAGGTTAAGTGACTTGTCCAGGGTCATACCGCTAGCAAGTGTCAAGTGTCTGAGGTCAGATTTGAACTCAGTTCCTCCTAATTCCAGGGCCAGTACTCTATCTACTATGCTACCTACCTGCCCTGACAGATTATTTTAAGGACAAAATAAAGAGCATCCACAGACTATATAAAAGTATCATGGATGGAGAAACAATACAACTGATTACATAGTCAGAAGCATTATAGATGTTGGGGATAATGTAATTAGCTGGAAATTTGGAATGTAGGGCTAGCAGCAACTTCAATTTTGTCACTGTGGAAAGCTTATTGGTGGCTTTTTGTTGTTGTTATCCTTCATTTTTTGAAGGGGACCAGTAACATCACAAGTAATGACTTGACTTGCAAGTCAGTTGGATTTAAGTGAGGTAGAGATGTACAAAGTCATCAGCCTCTCTCTCTCTATTCTTGAGGTATCAAAATCTAATGGTAAGACAAAAGTCAGAAGCGCTGGCAATGGCCTGGGATACAGTGGACGACTTTGGCATCTTTAATGCCTGACAAAGCTGTAAGGCTTAGAGTGCTCCACAATATCTGCTTCAACCACTTTCATGGCCATTGAAGCAAACTGTTCTCATCTGCCTATTTCACCAGGGAACATCTTCACATGCTTGGGGCAGACATTCTCCTAACTAACTAATAAGAGACCTCAACCTAGTTTACCAAGATGGTTTTACTGGAATGTAGCCATTGTAGATACTACAGCTTCTTGGAGCCATAGCTGGGAGTTAGATGAAAAGATGAACACCAAAAGTGGATGAGTAGCCCTGAAAAATACTTAGGAAGCCCTCACAGCAGAAGTGCTAGTCCTCCTTGAATACCTCATACACCCCACCTGGCTAGTTACTGTCACAGCAGTAACAGACCAACCTTTCTTCAAGAACAGCCAGGACTGCAGAGATAACAGACCAGACATCCTTGTTCAAGGATAACAGATTTCCTTGACACAGGAATAAAACAGTGACTAGCAAGAAAACTGAACTTCTGAACTTAACTCAGAGACAATGAGTGATTTACAAGAAAGCTGAACTTCCAAAATTAATTCAGAAATAAATGAAATATGACTTAGTTATGCAAAATATCAGTACAGATACAAAATGAAATCACTTATGATATACAGTCAATTTGCTTTTCTCAATTTTCAACATATATGTATACATGTGTGCCTTGTGAATGTACATATGCAGTTGTGAAAAATTCATATATGTATGTGACCATATATGTGTGTACATATGCACATACATGTTGTTTTCCCTGCTAGAATATAAGCTTCTTGGTGCTGAAACTTTCATTTTTATCTTCATATCCCAGTGCCTAACCTAGAATAAGTAAGTTTAATAGATGCTTATTAATTACTTGATTGCTCAGCATGACCTGACTTAAGGAGAACTGGTCCCAGGTATGTCCTAACCATGGTCCATAGCCTAGCATGAATAATGAATGGGGAAAGGCAGAGTGTTTGGTCCCACCGTACTGCAGCTCCTGAACTGTCATTTCCATTTTGAACCTTGTATTTATCTATTGGCATTACCAATGACCAAGTAACTGCTTTGACCCTCAGCCTCTACAGCCTGCCATATACTGGTGGTATATCTTGGAGCTCAGTTTCTATATCTCCTTGCTACTTACTCTGACCCTCGATGTGAAGAGGAAGGTGAGTCTGGAGGGAGACCAGGTCTTGGGAAGAACTCATTTCTTCACATTCAGAAGGAAGAAGAGTAGAGGGAAGAAGAGCCTGGCTTCTAGTGTCTTCCCCAGGAGAAAAGTGTCACACTTGGTCCTGGCCCTGAAGGCCGAGTGCAGGGCCTTGTCCCATGGAAGCAGTAAGAGCAGATGTAATCTACCTAAACTTAGTGCACTCTGTGGGAGACTGGATAAGGAGGCCAGAAACTCAGTGGCAAATCCTATTCTATTCAGCTTAATGGCCAAGGTTCTCTCTTGGAGCTCCTACCACTGTGTCTATATGCAACTCAATTCCCAGCTTTTTCTCCACCATACTATCAGCCTCTTGAACGTGCTTCTTCATCTCCTCCTTATACTTTCTCTCCTACCTTGTACCTCAAATTCTGCCTCCCCTCCCCCGAGTAGACCTGAACCTTCCCCCAAAGGACTCTCATATAGTCAGACAAAAGTGGTGGGAGGAATGGTATTCCTTGTCTATTTGTCAGAGTCTAACCCTGAGCATGCACAAAGGCAGCTACTGCATTTGGAAGTCTGTGAGGTCCTGGTCTCATGGCTGCCCTCTTCTTCCCAGGACTTCATGGGGCAGGTCATCCACCATTTTGTTACAATCATGTTGATCTTCTTTTCCTATTCTGCCAACTATGTGAATGTTGGTGCCCTGGTGCTGCTGCTACATGATGTGTCAGATGTCTTCCTAGAGGTGAGTGAATCCAGCATGGAGGAGTTTAGCTGGGATGAGCCTGAGTCCCTGGGAGCCTCGTATGTGCAGGGACCACAGTTCCAGAAAAGAGAACAGAGCTGTCCCTAAATTCCTCCACCATTATTATAGTCCATTTTTTCTAGTGGCCCAGAGGCCTGTAACTGAAAAAGGGGCTCAGGGACCACAGGGATCTGACTCCATCCCTGGAGAAGAGGAGCATACTGTCAAAGAGAAAAGTGTGACTTTTTCTCTTCCTGGCTATATATACTTACCAGAGAGTTAAAGTCCAGGGAAATGTTTAAAAACAAGATTGATCTATGGTTCATACCTAAGGTCTCCCCAAAATAAGTGAGGAGGCACATTAACTGGGTAACCTCTAAAAAAGTCCCCATTATACAATAAGAATATTACGTATGGGAAAGCTGTTTATTTCCCACACCACAAAAAACTGACACAAAAGACTCCCAAGTATGCATTAGCAAATACAGTTATTTCTACTATCACGTGACATAAGCATTCCCAAGAAACACCACGCCATCCAAACCACCCAATAAAAAACAGAGCTTATGAGGATAATAAGATTAAAGGCACAGAACTCAAAAAAATCAATGACACATAAAAAAGAACCTAATAAATATATTGTACAAAAAATGAAGATTGTGCCATTGGCTTTGGGTTACTGCTCCACTTGGGCCCTAAGTGCCAAGGCAGTGGAGTCAAAGATGGGGGTGGTATAGACCAGCCTTTCTCTGATCTCAGTGCCTACTGTACTGTGGAAGGTACACAATGACAATTTACCTTGACAAAGATCTGAAGGTCAATTGAAGATGTGGTTGTCAAAAAGGTTGCAGCTTCTCATTTATTGTGAAGTAGTGACATTTTCTGGGTTCTCTCACTGTTTCTTGCAGAAGAAATTGAGTAAATTCGAAATTCCTGTTCTGCTCAAAGTATTCCTTAATAATCATGTTGAAATAATTTCACATTTTCAAAAGACATGTTATAGCAGCACTTACTATACAGAAACATAAAACATTCCATTAGCTCTCTATGCTCATTTTTCTCCTACAAGGCACAGGCTCTTTGTGGAACAATGAGACAGATACTTCACATTGACCTCAGGCTTTCTTTGTCAAGATCCAGATCTCCTAACTAGCCATGGCATGGATTATTTTGAAACTTCGGCTCCAAGACTATTATAGGAATGACTATCTTCTCTGATAAACTCTTCTTCTGGAGAGTTGATACCTAAATTAAGAACACTGGAACTCTTTTTCTGCAAGGCTACCACCAAGAGTGGAATAACTATTTCTCAGGATCACTGGTCTATGACCCACACTGCAGAGGGATAGACAGTAGGGAAATCCCTTCCCAAACTTTGCTATAAGTCCAAAGGAACAAAAGTGTTGGCAAAGAACCTGGTCCCAAGGGAGAACTGGCATAGATGTTTCCACAATTCTCATGGCCCACTTCAGGAAACAAGGCTCCATCCCAACTCTGTCTTTATGATTTTCTGTGGACAGTCTAACAGACATCTGTTAAGTACTTTAAACACCGAAGGCTGTGTGGGGAATGACAAAGACAAAAGGGAAACATCTACCTTCAAGGAGTTTACTTTCTGTCAGGAGAAATTATAAGTAGCCATATGAATATATGGAAAATACAGTCTTTCTATGGGTTGTCTTGGTCAGATTATATCTAGAATACTGTGTTCAGTTCTCCTGAGTATCCTCTCCTCTCTGGATTTGTATAATTCTGCTTTCTCGTTCTCTCTCCTCTCTCTCTCTCTCTCTCTCTCTCTCTCTCTCTCTCTCTCTCTCTGTCTCTCTATCTCTCTCTCTCTCTCTCTCTCTCTCTCTCTCTCCACTTTCCCTCTATTTAGCTGACCATTCCTTCTTGGTCTCCTTTGCTGGATCTTCCTCCATGTCACACTCACTAACTATGGGTAAGCCCCCAGGTTCTATCCTGGGTTCTTTTCTGTTTTCTTCTCTGTTCTTTCACACTTGGAGAGATTTCATCAGCTCCCACAGATTCAAAGATAAACCTGTTCGGGGAAGCTTCTAGAAGATATATACCTAGCCCTAGTGTCTCTCCTGAAATTCAGTCCTAAATCATTAACTACCTGTTGGGCATTTTGGACTGAACATCAATCTCAAACATCAACTGAACATTTTCAAAATAGGAGTCAATTATATTTTCCCCAAAAACCTCCTCTCTTCTAACTTACCTTTGATTGCCAAGAGCATCCCAGTCACCTAGGTTCATAATCTTGAATTTCCTATTTATCCTGTATATAGTTTGCTTTTTACAGGTTTGTTGGTACATTGTCTCTCTCATTACATTGTAAGCTTCTCAGGAAGCTTCTTTGGCTTCTGTTTGTATCCCCAGTGTAAGGAATGATTAAAAGTTTTGTTTCCATAGAAATTAAGTGATACATGACTTATGAAATCTAGGGATCCACACATACCAGAAAGTCTTTGAACTTGGAACAAATGCAGGAAAATCAACTGATTATAGAAGAAAGCAGTGGGGGATGTTGTTTACATATTTTCACTCATCAGGCTAATCAGCATACCGAAGAGAATTTCTCTGCAAATGGCTATCAAGGATGAGACATTTAAACAGGGACACTATCGATATAGATGAGTACTAGATTATCTTTAGCAGAAGAAGAGGGAAATTGAGAAATAACAGAAAAATTGATTTCCATAAATTCAGAATAGCAGTCAGTAGAATGGGAGACATAATGAATGTTATGTCTCACGCAGAAGATAATGGCAAAGCAAGGATTCAACTGGTTTTATCTTATTTTTGAGGTTAGAAGTCAGCTAAGTAAAGTTAAATCTTGCTTGGGAAGCTCATGTGTCATAAGCTTATGAATATTAGCTTTTCCTCTGGGAGGACTAAAAGTTCATTTTAATGGTCACACAATGCATGTAGTGGGAGGGGGTGCATATCAAGGGAAACTGTGTAGTAGGTGTACTGGAAACTTATACACCCTCTATTTCCCAGCCAATGGGGAGACAGGGGAGGGACTTTGCAGTCAGGCATAGGTTTTTAAGGCTTTTGCTTCTGGAGGGTGTTTCTATTTTATGAGACACCTGCCATTCTAGTCACATAATAAACTTATTTCTTTTATCTTCACCCCTCCCAAGCCTGAATGAGTTGTCTCTCACACCAGCACTTAGCACAGTGCCTGGCACAAAGAAGGTACTTAATAAATATTACTGATTGATTAACTGATTGGAATTCTTGTTTCCTCAGTCTCACTCCACTCATTATCTCCACCATGTTTTTCACACATGCTGCCCTTACTCTCCCACAGCTGCTACACTCATCACTAATCACTTAGATTACTACAACAGTCTTACAATTGTTCTCCCTGACTCATCTCTCCCCACTCCAACCCATCTTCCACACAATTATCAAGGTGATTTTCCTAAAGTATGATCTTAACCATGTCCCCCTTTCTCCCTACTTAGCAAACTCCAATGACTCCCTAGTACCCCTAGGATCAAATAAAATAATCTTTATTTGGCATTTAGAGATCTTCAGAACTTGCCCTTCTTCTATTTTTCCAATTTAGTTAAACTGTATTCCCCATCATGAACTGTATGGTCCAGGCATGATGGCCTATTTGTGTTCCTCACACACAAAACTCATCTCTTTCCTCTTTGCTTTTGCCCTGACAGTCTCTCTGTCCTAGAACGAGCCATCCCTACTCACCTATGCCTCATAGAATCCCTGGCTTCCTTCAAAACTCAGTGTAAGCACGACCTTGTGTAGAAAGTTGTTCCTAGCCCCAGCCTGCTGCTGCTGCCCCCTCTTCCCCTTAAAGGGAGAAAGATACTTTTCCATAGGTAACTGTCAGTAGTTGAGCAGGAATTTTAGGAACTGACATGCTGAAGAACGTATAGCACAGAGGTAGCCAAGCTCTTGTGAGTTCACATCCTTCTTAGTAAAACATTTTCTGAGCTTGCATCTCCTCCATTTATACATTTATTTATAAATTACTTGTATTTTCCTTTTACTCATATTAATACATAACAAAACACACAAAAATAAATTTCAAAAGGAAGAGAAAATAAAACAAGTAAAAATTTAAAAATTATCAATGTACAAAAAACCTTATTCTCTTGAGAGCAATGTGATCTTATATGCTTCATTATTTTTTTAATCTTGTGTATGCCTTGTTTGTTAGTAAGAAAGAGCTGAGCCGAAATCCAGGCTGACCTTAGTTTAGGTCCCACCTCTGACATATACTGGCTCGGTGACACCCGGTAAGTGTCTAAATCTTTCAGTGCCCTAAACCAGAGGTGCGGCAAGCAACACTCCACAGTGCAGTAGGAACCAGCTTAAATGTAACTAAGAAATATTTAGCAAAATAGCTAAAAATATAATAGGCCATAGACAATGTTTACATGTGGTTTTCTAAGTCAATATGCAACTGAGGAATACTGGTATCAGGTTTACTGACTCTCATCTTGTTTGAATTTGACACAACTGCTCAAGGCAAAGGTGTCAATCCAAATGGATGGGGGGCAGGGAATATTTCTTCATCCCAGAGTTCCCTAGACCAATGAAATCACAGATCCAGGCCCTGTCCTTGTAATTAATCAGTTACTTAAATCGATATGGCTAGTCAAGCAGGTGTAATTCATTTTTTCAAAAGATAATGCTTTATGGAGATATCCAAAATACAAGAATAAGTCATGACTACCAGGGAACAGAGCAGTGTCAATGCAGAAATAACAAGCAAAAGTGAATTGTCTATGATTTCAACACTGCAAAGAGTACTCAGCATAAATCTATTCCTTGCTCTTTATGATGACTTCATATATTAAGTTGGGTAGTCCAGTGGCTACCATACTCAATCTGGAGTCAGGAAGATTTTAGTTCAAATCCTCAGAAGCTTTTAATTATATGACCCCGGGAAAAATCACTTCCTCATGTGAAATGGGGATAAAAATAACACCTACTTCCCAGGGTAGTAGTGAAGAGAAAACAAACTTATATTTGTTCCATGCTAAATACATTCGAGCTATTATTATTGTTTGTATATTTTAATAGTGTTTTTGTATGAGTTTGAGGAACAGGAAATAGTCCAGCCTGGTTAAAGAGCAGAATGCAGGAATGTAAGAAATAAAACTGGAAAAGTAGGTTGGGGCTAGGTCTTTGAAGGGCTTTGGATGCCACATACTTGGATTTCCATCTGATCCTAGAGAATCAACACTGGAAGTGGCCAAGAGCCATTAGAGTTTTTGAGGGAGAGGGTGATATGGTCAGACCTGTACTTTGTACTTTAGGAAGATTACTTTCATGGTTCAGTGGAGATGAGTATGGAATAGGGAGAGACTTGAGGCAGGGGATCCAATTAGGAGACTGCTGACCGTAATCCAGGCAAGAGGAGCTAACCCTAATTCTGCTGGCTGTGTAACTGGAGATGAGAGGATGTGGTTGAGAGATGTTGTGTCAACAGCTTGGATATGTATGGGTTGGGTTGGGATGTGGCAAAAGGGAGGAGTCAAGAATGACAGTGAGGTTTCAAATCTGAGTGACAAGTGATGTGGTGCCTTCAAAAGAAATGGAGAAGACCTGGGAAGGGGAAGATGTTAGGGGGATAAGGTCTACAATGAATGTCATAAGCCATGCATGTCTGTTTATCCTGTGACTAGTTCTGTTCTACCCAAAATTTAAAGGATAAGATAAGGCTCTTTCTGACAGGTCAAGGTCCTAAAAGCCCACACTCCAAGGGGAATCTTTAGGCTGTATATAAGGAAAAGTTTCCTAAGGCACAAAGCTCTCTGAAAATAGAACATATGGTCTGTGAGATGTAGGAGTTCCCCCATCATTGTAGGCCTCCAGGTGAAATGATTACTTATTTAGGGGGACTCTTAGACAACTATAGATTGCATTAGATACCCTCTGAGGCCTCTCATAAGTTGGGGTTTATATGTTACTAAAATTCCCTCTGTTATCTCCTTCCAGGCATATAAGATGCTAAGTTATGCACAATGGAAGCAGGCTCGGGATACCATGTTCATCTTCTTTTCTCTGGTATTCTTGGTTACCAGACTCATTCTCTTCCCAAAAAAGTGAGCCTGGGCCTAGGAGGTGGAGTGGGATGAGGGCAGGGAGAAGGAAAAGTGCCTGAGTTCTGGGGACCTTCTGCTACCAAGACCTGCCTCCTAGAAAGAGGAGTGAACCTTTTGCCTGACAAGTCCTGCTGTGTGTGAGAAAGGTGGGATGAGATCAGACCAGGGGTATCTAGGGGTCCTTTTAGGATATTCTTCCCCTATTCTAGGGGCTTTTCACTCTGTCCCTCCCATTTCTCTGGGGTTGGAGACGGGGTTGGTATTTCTGATGATCAAAGGATCTAAGCTCTAGCAGCCTACTTCCTCCCCTTCCCACATTATGACCATCAATTTCTCTGTCTCTCTCTCTCACACAGAGTCCTCTATACCACCTATTACGTTACCTGCAGCAGATATGATTTATTCTTTGCATACTATTTTGCCACTACCCTCTTGATGGCCCTTCAGTGTCTCAATGTCTTCTGGTCTTTCCTTATCCTCAGAATGCTCTACAAGTTTTTATCAGAAGGCCAGGTAGGTACAAAACTGGCCCTAACCCAATGACCCTCCCACCAACCCATGAGCAGTAGCAAGGGAGAATGGGGGAAAAGGGAAAAGGTACTGGAGGTAGAAGAGGAGCATGGGGACTCAAGGCTAACATCCTAGTGCCAAGAGGCACCCAAGTAGTGCCAGCAAGGCATCTTACCCATTCTCTTTGTCCTTGATTTTTTCTTTCCCAATCTCTCTCTCTCTCTCTCTCTCTCTCTCTCTCTCTCTCTCTCTCCCCTCCTTCTTTCCTCCCCCTCTCTCTCATTTATTTCACCCCATATCATTCCATCCTTCTATTCCACTCCATCTCACTCTACATATTCAATCAGGTGTTGAACTTGTCATTTCTACCTCTACAGTATCTCACCCTTCTAAGCCCTTCTCAACTCCCATACCCGTCAACCCAGTGCAAGTGCTGTCATCACCTTCTACCTGAACTATATAACTCATCCTTTACACAACTGAAAAGCAGTTTCCCAAAAGCATAAGGTTAGACCAGAAAGAAAGGAGGTGATAGAGAGGACAGTATGCTTAAGAAGATAGGAAGACATGGGATCAAGGGTGAATATCAAGGAGTTTGCCTTGGCAGGGAGAAAAGCCACTATTTTTATGTGAGAGAATGTTGAAAGAGGAAATAGTGGGAGAATATGTGTGAGTGATATTAGAGGAGGAGGGAAGATGAGGGAATTCTCATTGCATGATTTCAATTGTTTCAGTGAAGTAGGAGGTCAGGTCCTCAGCCAAGAGAGTAAAGGGAAGAGTGCTGTGGGAGTCTTGAGGATAGATGAAAAGGTATGGAATTTTCATCATGGTGAGTGGTCTAGCAAATCAAAATAGGAAAGTATAAAAGAATTCTCTTCCTCAGTGAGAGCTCAGTTGAGGATGTGTAATAGATTTCTAGGAAATCTCGGTAATTATGGTCTTGTGATTTTTCTCCATCTCTTTTCAGTAGCACGTGAATAGGAACAAAGGAGATGGATGGTGGGAGTGGTCCAAGGTTAGGGCTGGGCAAAGTATGATAGCTACTAAGACAAGGAGGCCAGAGATTCAAATAGAGAGGATATCATCAAGTTAGACTGATTTACCAAGGAGTCAAAATAGGAGAGAAAGGAGAGTGTAGCCAGTGCAAGGGTGATAACCTGATAAAGAACTGAGGGGTGAGGGGAATTGAAGATCACAGTGAAGAACAACATTGGGCATTGTAAAAGAGAGGGAAAGATGCAATAATAAAAGAAGGGAATCTCAGAATTTGTGTACAGAAAGGTGGAATAGTTCTGAATGATGGCAAGCTCAAGAGTATGACCATTTATTTCCATGTGGGGATAAGGTGGAAAAGAGTAGGTCATGGGAGTTGAGTAGTTGATTTGGAAAGTTAGGGTATTTAAGAGAGTATCAGCAGGTATATTAAAGTCCCCTAGTATGAAGGTAGGAGTTTGGGGTGGATTGGGTGTTGGGAGACACTGAACTCATTCAGGGTGGAAAGAACAAGAATCCTCACCAGGACCCAGACTTGGTGATAAATTCATTTACTGAGTAAAGAATAAACTCTCCTATGCAATGAATGAATGGAAAAAAAATATTTATTAAAACTCCTTCCATTGTGCTAAGCTCTAGGGATACGGTCTAGGAGACTATCCCTACCCTTAAGGAAGGGGAACCAAAACATAGATTTTAGGAGTAGCCGGAGAGGGATGTTTTGATTTGAGAATAATAGCTAGCATTTACGTAGTACTTTAAAGTTTACAAGCATTTTACATTATCTCGTTTGGGAAGCCATTGGGATTGTGAATGGAGTCACAATTGATTAACATGTCCTTTCCTGAAGCAATGGATCCAGGAGCAATGGAATACTGATGCATGTTTCAAAGCTGGAAATTGGTAAAAGGGAGTTTGAGGGCCCATACAGGGCCAAGGCAAATACAAGGTCTAGTAGGCCAGAGGTTGCAACAGCAGGCAGGATGGATGGGAAGGTAACAGCAGCCATCCCTAGCTCTCTGTTACCACTAAAAGAAAGTTTTTGTCATTAAAAGTTTTGTGCCATTCAGCCCCAGTCCACTTTTGCAACCTCACTGTACATTGCTCCCATTGCTTCACTCACAATTCTGTCTAGCCAAAGCAGCCTTCTTACTGTCCCTCACCCAGGATACTCTCTCCATCTCTGCATCTTTGCACATGTCCCCCCCATGCCTGAAATGTAATCCCCCCCACCTCCATTTCTTAGAATTCTTAGTTTATTCATTTGTTTCTTTGTATGTTTTGCATATATTCTGTATGTAATTTTGTAAGTTCAGGCTGGTCCTCCTGATAGAATGGAAGTTCCTTGAGGCCAGAACTGGTTGTATTTCTGTCCTGCTTTCTCCATTGCTTTGCACAGTGCTGGATGTATAATAGGGGCTTACTACATTGTCCCTCTGGTTTTCAGGCGAAGAATGATGTGAGGAGTGACCTAGAAGAGCTGAGTGAGAATGATGAGCAGGCAACAATGAGACAACGGAGAAAGGCGAAAAATCTAGTCCAATGACGTCATGGACATTCAGGTTTGCAGGAGAGGCGGGGTTTGAGGAACTGGCCAGCTTGCCCCTGAGCCTGTCCCACGGGCATAACCTAGTGAGAATTCAGTGAGAATCCCTGGATGACTGGTCTCCTGATTTCCTGAAGGTCAAATATCTCAGATTCTGATTGAGCATGGACTCCAGAGAAGAAGACCTGTGCTGGATGGGGGCCCTTCACTTCAGTCTCCATGTCTGTGTGTCCATCTCTACCTTTACTGAACCTCAAAGTAGAGAAGGAGGGATGCTGAGGATTTTATAGTGAATTCAGTGATCTTCTCTTGAATAGACTTTCCCTCTGAACCCTTTTCCTTGGACTTAGCTGCTAAAGTCCTTCCCCATAAGGAAAACTGTGCAATTCTTTCTTTCTTTCTGCCTTCACTGCCTTGGCCAGGCTGGAGATTGCAGAGACAAAAACAACCAAGAAAAGGACAGAAATCTTTTTCCTGGTTTGTAGAATTTTGAATTAGGGAAATGTCTGTTACCAATCTTAGACAACATTCTATCAAGCTATAACATTCACCAAATGGAAATGTATTAACCTCCATTTTAGGAACACTTCCCAACCCCCTTCCCTATCAAGCTCACCTAAGAATCCAGCCTAACATCTGTACCCGGTGCTCTAGGAGACTCACCAACAAACCTAGCCCACCAGCCAAGTCAGGCCTGTCTAAGCCCGCCAAGCAGAACACCACAGCCTTTCACCCTTACCTAGCAACCACTCCAGGGACTTTTACTGTTTGAGTAACTGACAGATCGTTAATCAATGCTATTCTTTATCTTCTCTGTTTTCCCACTTGCTCTTAGATATTGTTAAATTGCAGCTTCCCTTAGCTACTGTTATGTTGTGGTTTTGGTCTATAAAAAAACCCCAAGAAAATGAATCTCAGGGCTGCTCGATTTGGGTTCTACTTCAGGGGTCCCAAGCTACTTAATAAACTCCACTTCTAAAATGATTAATGGTCTCATGGCCTCATCCTGCTGAATTCTTGTTACAACAGAACTACATAAATACTATCTATCCTTTGCCACCATCATCATTAATTGTCCCACCCCTACCTCTGTTCTCTGTTTTCAATTGGAGATTTTTATTTGGAAACTTCTTTTTTTAGTGGCTTCCTTGTCCTTTTCTTTGTGAATATGTGCCATACCCTCCTGACCACAGGTCCCCTAGATCCTGATCCTCTTTATGCCTCTGTCTCTTTCTATCCTTTCGTCACTGCCCATTGCCTGCCCTCCCTATCTCCTCCTCTTCTCTACCCCTGTCCTGTTGGTTCCTCTGATATCATTCTTTCACTCTTTCCCCACTGATCATCAAATGAGATAATATTTGTAAAGCACTTAGCATGCTTAGGGTTAGTGCCCAGCACATAGCAGGCTTTTGAAAATTGCTTGTTCTCTCCTCTTCCCTTCTTTTATAATTGCCATCATCCCTGTCCCTTCTCATCTACTCCACGTCACAGTGTCCCCATGCTTTTCTTCCTTCTCCTTCTAGGCCCATGTACCCTCTTGTCCTTTTGGTCCTCACCCACTTCATCCCTGTCCTTCCTTCTACCTGTCACGTCCTCCTCTTGATCCTCCCCCTGTCCCTCCATTTTCTTCTATATCCCTCTGCCCAATATTCACACTTTCTTTGTTCCTGTCATCTTTTACTTATGCTCTGTTCCCCTCCTTGGCATCTGTTCTCTTCCCTTCCTCCATCCCCACTTCTCCCTTGAACTCCTCCCACACACCCACATGGTCTTCCATTCTCTGATACCCTCTGTCATAGTTCTTGTGGGCTGGGATATAGTATACTAATATTCTGCCACATTTATATGCCACAGTTTGTCCAACCATTTCCCAATAGATGGTCATCCACTTTATTCTTGTTCTTTGGTACAATAACAACAACTACTTTAAGTATCTTCATTCATCTAAGTCTTTGACCAACTTAGAGTTCTATGTAACGGTAGCATTGCTAGGTCAAAGGGCCTGCACTCTTTAGGGACCTAGGGAGTCTAGTTCCAAGTTGCTTTGTAAAATAGCAAGAATTAGGCCAGGGACTCCAAGTATAGACCACTTTCTTCCACTATCCCTCTACTCAGACTCATTGGAAAACCACATTCCTTCTGCCCTCAAGGGGATGCCACCGGCCAATTGGCAGTAATCCAAATTTTCCTTCCTCTCCTTCAAAAGGCTGCCTACCCCTGCCTCACACACACACACACACACACACACACACACACACACACACACACACACACACACACCTACCTATACTCATTCTTGTCAACATGGAGCCAACATGGAAAGAAAACCTAATTTGAAGTCAAGGGACCTGGGTTTAATTCCAAGTTTTGCTACTTCTTACCTGTGTGGCCTTGAATAAGTCATTGGGCCTCAGTTTCCTCCCCCATAAAAGGAGGAGGCTGAATAGGGATAATCTCTAAAAATCCCTTCCAGATTTATATACTATGGCCTGTTCTACCCTTCTGTACTGGTCTTTATCCCCTCCTCTCCACCAAGAAACCTTCCCTAATTATCTGTACCCAAATCTGCATCTCTTGAGGTATCCCTGGCATAATAGGCAAAGTGCTGGGCTTGGACTCAAAAAGACCTGAGTTCAGAGTCTACCCAATATACGTCCTAGCTAATATCACCTTGGGCGAGTCATTAAACTTTTCAGATTCTGCTTCATTATTGGTAAAACCAGATAATAATTGTGGCCCTTATTTCCCAGGGTAGGTAGTTATGATTTAAGGATTTTGAGCACTTTTTTAAAAGTCAGATCATAATTACTGTTATCTATGCCCTCAGTTTATAGAAGCTTACTTTATGGTATTTCTTAAGACATTTCCTGTTCGGGCAACCTGGAGGCACAAGTAATACACTAGAAGGGCAGGGCTCTTGCAGGTAGGCAAGATCCTTTTACACTCAGTCATAACAACTTAACTAGGGCTGTAGCCATCTCTTTTCAGAGGTATTACCAATATTTCATCATTGCAATCAATAAACATTATACTAAAGTACCTAGCATGAGAAATTTTTTGTGTCTACTTCTTTCCCAGAAGCATTATCTGTTCTTTCTCTCTCTCTCTCTCTCTCTCTCTCTCTCTCTCTCTCTCTCTCTCTCTCTCTCTCTCTTTCATACACACACACACACACACACACACACAAGCACATACAAACACATTCTCTCTATCAATGACATTAGGAATTGGGGGATACGACAAGGGAAGAGGAAAATGAAGGAAAACGCACACCTTCCTTATCTACAGAGGTAGAAAAGGAGAAGGTAGGAAGGGCAGAGCTGTGATCTGGGAGCTCTGGAAACCAATACTTTCAACTAGTAACTATGAGAAATCTCGCCAGCCTGGAAAGTAACACTTCCCCAAGAGGCCCAGTAATGTTCAAATCCTGGTTTCTGGCTTGTTACCTGAACTAGTCACTCCCTTCTCTGGTTGTCACACGAGGGTGACACAGAAGTGTTTATTTCTGATGTTGGGAGCTGTGACACTAGGGGGTCTGTGTATGTGCATGTGTGTGATTCAGTAGCCATAAGAGTAAGACAGAGAAAGAACAGGAAACTTAGAAAGGTGGGGAGATGGCATATGTGTAAGTGGTCTAGGGTTGGGGGAGTGGAATACTATGTGACTGAAAGAACCACGTTCCTTTATTCTCAGCAGAAATAGAATAGAAACAACTAGTCATCTTTGCTGTATCAGACTTGAAGGTGGGAAGCTGTGGTTGTGTGTGTGCCCTGGAGCAGCCCCTTAAAGATGAATCTTGAAGGATGAATGGAGTTTACTTACCTGCTGGAGCAGTAAAGACAGAGGGACAGATGTTGGTAGACAGTTCTTTCTGTGGTGATCCTGCTCAGGCTGTGCATGTTTGGGAGTCTCTCCTGCCCAGGCAGAAAGATGCTCCTTCCTGAAAAAAAATGACAGGTTAGGTTACATCATATCTTCCTTTCTTTGCCACTCAGAAGCAGCTCTTGGAGAAGAAGGGATGGAATGGGGCAGGCCCTGGTAGAAAGCCAGTGCTTGGGGCAGCATGGGGCAAAGGGCCAGAAAAGAGAGGATTAAGAACTTAATATGAGACTCTGGAACAACCTATATGGGAAGAGGTGGGAGGAAGAGGTGGGGATAATGAGGTGAATATAAAAGAAAGGTCATCAGGACCCTACTCAGTGAAAGATCAGCAGGGTTAGAGGGGTACGCCAGGTAGATAAGGGATAGATTCCAGGAAAGGAGCTCAGAGACTGGCAGTGGTGTGGCATGGATAGGCAGGAGCAGGAGTTGAGGAACAACCTAGGTAGGGCTCTAAGCCAGTTGGAACTGGCACTGGGGTTGGTAGAGGGTGGGTCAGAGGAGACATTGAAAGAAAGGCACAAGGGGCCAAGGTTGGAGAAGGAAGTAGGTAAACGATAGGGCTTAGTCAAGGCTTGTAGTAGAGCCCTAAATTCCTGCAGCCTGATGTAGTATTTTGACCCTAATGCCTGACTTTAAAACATTGTTTGGTGACTAGAACTGGGTCAAATCCTAATATACCCACACACTCCCAAACCATTCTCTTAAAGTTTCCATGGCTAGACAGGCCCTCCATCCCTGTCTTAACCTCCCTAAAGGTAGTTCACCTCTAAGCCCTCTACTAATAGCCCCTTAATGTAGGATCACTTCTCCTCCATCCCATCTCCATAATCACCAAGGCACTCAGCCCCACACAGACATAGAGCCCTTTATACACCAATGCTCTCTGCAACCCCAACACTCACAACCTACTGACCCCCCCCATACACAAGGGCAACTTCCTCTCCCACCTGCTTCCAACTTGACATTCCCCATATTAACAACTTCTATCCACTCACAGTTCCTTCCTACTACTCCCCTCCTCCCCACATACTCATAGAATGGTACCTTCTCAGTTCCAGCTGTCCCCCTGATAGGAGACAGAGAACAGTATTATGCCATCCCACCAAGACACAGTTACACTTACAATCTCCCATGCCCCAGCGCATAGAGGGACCTACACAAATACACAGAGGCACATACAAAACAAGTCTGTTTGGCTCAAGCCCCATGCCTTCTAACTTCTGCTTTCTCTCTTTTCAGTTTCTCTCTTAGTGTCCACACACTAAGAACAGAAAGATTATCTCTACCCCTCTATTCTCTCTTCTCTTGTTCCTAGGGGCCCTTTTCCTTCCCTCTTCCAAACTCCCTCATTTCTGCAGAAGGCAGCACCACCCTTCCCATCTCTTCCTCAACTCCTCTTTCTCACTTATTGTATCCAATAAATTGCCAAATCTGGCATTTTTCATTTTCCAATCTCTCCCATCCAGTCCTTTCTGTCCACTCATAGGCACCAGTCTAGTCCAAGGCCTCATGACCTCTCACCTCTTTGGGGTTTTTCTGCCCCAAATCTTTCCCCATTCCAACCATTCTACACACTACTGATAATATAATTTTCCTTATGCAAAGATTTTATTATAGACTCACCCATTTAATCAGCCTCATTGTCGTCCAGTCATTTCATTCATGTCTAACTCTTTGTGGTCCCATTTGGGATTTTCTTGGTAAAGATACTAATTTGCCATTTCCTTCTGTAACTTATTTTATAGGTGAAGAATTGAGGGGAAAGAGTTAAGTGACTTGTCCAGGGTCACATAGCTAGTAACTGTCTGAGGTCAGATAAGTCTTCCTGACTTCAGGCCTGGTACTCTATCCACTGTACTACCCAGTTGCCTTACTGATTCAGTCTTGTCATTTGCTATTGCCTCCAGTACAAAATAGAAACTAGCCCCACACAGGTCTCAGAGTTTGAAATGAGCCATCACTAGCCAACACTTGTGGAGTCCTCCAATGAGCTCAGCTGGGGTTGGGGGCAAGAGGGTGAGGGAGAGAAGAAGGAGACCTGTCCTTGGCCTCTGGGAGCCAGCCCTCCAGTGGAGCAGGAGAGAGCAGGCAGGTGGAGATAAAAGGGTCTCTATTAGATACATTTCCCCCTTAGCACAATGAGGGACTGGACTTTGAGCTCTCTTCTCCTGAGCCACCAGTCTTTGAGAGAGTCTGAGTTTAGCAGAAGCCAGGGCAATGCTTACTTATTGCCCCACAAGGAATCGTGAAGATAGAGAAAACAGAAACCATTAGACGACTATTAGAAACTGATGTTGAGAAGGGGAGAAAATCTGTAACTCAAAACCTTGTGGAAATGAATGATGTAATCAAGAAAATAAATTAAGATTTAAAAAAAAGAAACTGATGTTGGATGAAGTAAACAGAAGCAAGGAAGTCATAGATAACATGGCTACAATGATGGAAATGGAAAGAATGGAAATAAAATCGGTGACTGATTAATGATCAAGCCAAGTAACAGCAAAGAGGGAGAAAAATGTGCTCATCTCCTTTCTCTTCAGAGAGATAGGGGTCTAGGGGAGTAAAATGCTGCATGTGCTGTCAGAGATGGGGCTTGTGTTGTTTGGCAACTAAAAAGGTTCGAGAGACATAATTTCTGAGTAATTCAATCATTAATCATCATTAATAAGGCCAGGACATTATTACTAAAAAAAGATGGGTGTACAGATCATGTCAGAGGTTGGATTTTGACCCCTCTGACCTGAGAGTCAAGATTCTTTGCATACCAAGTTGTGGGGTCCCCAGAAGCCAAAGAGAACCCGGTCACTGGCTTTACCCTTCTGTTCCTGATCCGACAGTTGTTGCTGTTGTTTTAACTCAATTAAATAAAGAGACTGGCTTGCCTTACAGTGGAACAAGCACTGAGCCAAAAATCAGGAGGTTCTTCCATGAGGCTAGTTTGTAACCAGGAGCCTTTCTTTTTTTTTTTATTGTTCTTTAATTTTAATTTATTTTCTTGGTTACATCATTCATTTCCACAAGGTTTTGAGTTACAAATTTTCTCCCCTTTTTGTACCAGGAGCCTTTCTTTCTCCTTTCTCTGAGGTTGTTTCCCCATATGACTGGTAGAGGGCAGAAAAGATGAATGTGGACAGAATATTAGGGAAAGAGGAAAAGGAGAAAGGAAGCAAGTATTTATTAAGAACCTACTATGTACGATGCATTACAGTAAACATTTTACAAATATTGCCTCGTTATCTTTACAATCATGGTAGGTGGGTGCTATTATTATTCTCATTTTATAGCTAAGGAAACTGAGTCAGACACAAGTGATTTGCCTAGGGTACACAGCTAGCAAGCATCTAAGACTGGGTTTCAACTCACTTCTTCCTGACTCCAGGTCTAGCTCTCTATCAACTGTGCACATAGTTGTAATGTATTAGTATATTCAGATGGTGTTTGTAGACCTTGAGATGTCAAATCTGAGAGGGACCCCAGCATTTGTAATATCATAACTTTTGAGATCATGGGGTTATAGATTTAGAGCTGGAAGTAACCAAAGAAATCATCTAGTCCAACCCTCCTCATTTCACAAGCAAGGCAAAAAGCTGTAAGTGACTTCCCCCAACATCACACAGGTTGTAAATAATAGAGATGAGACTTGAGTGGAAGCGCTTTGACTCTAATCCAGTCATCTTTCCAATGAACCATGCTGTCACCTATCTACTCAATACTGTCCTAGGCTCTAAAGGGGTACCAATAGTAGATTCTCTCATCCCACCCATTTAGTTAATAAAGGAGAAAACGGATATCCAAGAAGGAAAAGGGAATTGTCCAAAGTCAAATGACAAATGATTTGAACCCAAGGTTCCTAACTCCCAGCCAGTCTTCTATCACTCTTCCCTTAACAAATGGTATTTTAGGTACTTATCTGGTTCCCAGAACTAATGGTTGTTCTCGAATAAATTTTTTTAAAAGATTATCTATATTGTATTGAAAGTGTTCTCTTTCCTTAGATTTCCTAGAGCACTTTGGCTAAATCTATCCTTTGCCTCCATCATTTTGTTTTTTTTAGTTATAGCTGTTTATGGACCTCTTATATCTCTTATCCCATAGAATGGAAGTAACTTGAGGACAGATAGTATGTCATTTTTATATTGTTGTATCACTAGCTCTGGATTATTGTTGTGTCTCTGGAAGTTTATTGCTAACTGGTTTCAAGAAGAATATCTTTTCTGTACCTACTTCTAACACTAAAGCCCTTGACCCCAATGGTGTTTGGTCCATTAACCATCAAACAATAAATATAATTAGTGTGGCAATGTAAAACAGAATATTCCTTGCCTTAAACCTGTTCCTCAGGTACAGATAACATAAATTAGAAGAGTGAGCACAAAATTATAACACAGTGGTAAGTGAAAACGTGTGGCCAATGTAACTCATAACTGCAGAGCCTGGTCCACTTTCTCTTTGTAGAATCCTCATGTAGCTACAACCTAGGCACAATACCACTTTTGAGATCTGCTCAGCTGAGCCCTTACAATCTATTTCTCTCTATAACTCAACTCTCAAATGCCATATGGAGCTCTCTTTTGAGACCACAGCTGACTTTCTTCTCAACTGACTATGTCTCTGTTCTCCTGGAATCTCTGTCCTCCTTCAAGTGACTGCCTCTCTGGATATTTCCATTTTTAAATATATTTTAAATTTTTTATTTTTTAATTTCATATAATTTTAACTAAAAATCGATTTTCTCTCCCTTTCGCCCATTCTACCTTCTATTTCTGCCACCTTGAAAAAGAAAGAAAAAGTAAGCTCTTATAATAAATATGTGAAATTATTGTAAATAAATAAAATAACAATAGGTAATGGGTAAAAACAGATTGCCACATCGGCCATGTTTCCAAAACTAAACGTCTCAATCTGTACTCTGATTCTACCACCTCTTTGTCAAGAGATGAGTAATATGTTTCATCATGAGTCCCCTGACATTGTGATTGGTCATTGTGTTGATCTTTCAAAATTATTTGTCTTTACAATGTTGTTGTTAATGTACAAATTATTCTCTTAGTTCTGTTCACTTCACTATATATGAGTTCTATAAATCTCCCTAGGTTTATAATGACACATTTTTCTCACAGCACAATAATATTCCATTATACTTATACACAATAACTTATTCAACCTTTCCTCAATTGATGGGTACTCCCTTTAGCTTCCAGTTCTTTGCCAGGACAAAAAAAGCCATTATAAATATTTGATCTCCTTGAGCTGTATACCTAGTTATAATATCTCTAGGTCAAAAGGTATGAAGAGTCTTGTAATTTTCTCAGCATAGTTCCAAATTGTTTTCCAAAATGGCAAGACAAATTCTTACCTCTTGCAGAATAGATTATATGTACTGAGTTTCACACACACACACCCCCAGAATTTTATATTTGTTTTTCAACTTTGCAAATTTGATAAATGTGAGTTAAAACCGCAGTTAACTTAATTTGTATTTTCCTAATTATTAGTGACTTAGGGATTTTTTTCATATGGCTAAAGATATTCTTGGATTTCTTCTTCTGAAAACTACTTGTTCAAATCCTTAGACTAGTTATCAATTGAGGAATGACATACATTTGAATTAGTTCACTATGTATCTTGGTAATGAGACCTTTATCAGAGAAACTTGATGGAAAGATTTTTTTTTTGGTTAGTTGTTAGTTTCCCTTCTAATGTCACCTGAATTGGTTTTGTTTGTACAAAATGTCTTAATTTAATATAATCAAAATTGGGGCAATGCATGAAGTGTTCCACTTTGAATTAGGAAAAAAACTGAGCTTAAATCCTATTAGTTCAAATAATACATTTATTGGCTGTGTGACCCTAAGCATATCACTTAACTTCTCATCATCTCAGTTTCCTTGGGATAATAATAGTACCTACCTCGTGAGAATAATGTGAGATTCAAAGGATGTAACACATGTAAAGTGCTTTTCAAACCATAAAGTTCTGTATAAATGCTGTGCTAGCTATTATCTTCTGTGATTCTATCATTTGTTTCATCATGGACTTTCCCCTATCTATAACTCTAAAAAATATTTTCTTGCTTGTTCCTCTAATTTATTTATAATGTTAGCACTTACACTAATGTCATGAACCCATTTGGGGCTTCTCTTGGTATGCAGTGTGAGATGCGTATACTGCACTATACATTTATTGCTTCCACCATATTACTTTCAGTTTTCCTGAGTTTTTATTGGATAGTGATTTTTTACACCAAATACCTGGGATCTTTGGATTTACCAGACACTAGGCTACCGTGTCCATTAGCTTCTGTATATTATGTATGTACTTTGCTCCACTAATTGACCTCTGTATTTCCTTAACAATACCAAATTGGTTCAATGATTATTGTTTTATAATACAGTCTGAGATCTAATACAGCCTCTCAGACCCCTTTCTTCCCCCATTTATTTTTACTATCTCCCTTAAGATTCTAGAGTTTTTCTCTCTCTAATTGAATTTTATCATTATATTATGTTAGGTTTTCATAGTAGCATAGAAATGTTTATATGTATGTGGGTTTATTTTACATCCTGACAGTAGTGAGCTGGTCCTACCATTCTAAAAAACAATTTGGAGCTCTGCCTAAAGAGCTATAAAACCATGAATACCTTTGAACCCATCAACACCACTTCTACCACTTCTAAGTCTGTATCACAAAGATATAAAAGGAAAAGGA
The DNA here is from genome assembly GCA_028646575.1 of Pseudocheirus occidentalis. Taxonomy (NCBI): domain Eukaryota; kingdom Metazoa; phylum Chordata; class Mammalia; order Diprotodontia; family Pseudocheiridae; genus Pseudocheirus; species Pseudocheirus occidentalis. The sequence goes on from CM053594.1 coordinate 41,701,863, forward strand.
CCTTTATGTTCAAAAATATTTATAGCAGCTCTTTTGTGGTGGCAAAGAATTAGAAATCTAAGGGATGCACATCAGTTGAGTGCTAACTGACAAGGCTGTGGCATATGACTATGAAGGAGTGCTATTGTGCTATAAGAAATGATGAAGGGGTGTGTTGTAGTTGCCAGAGTGGGAATGTGACCTATAACTCCACAGAAGAAAGTAGAGTACCTTGAGCAAATGTAAACAGCAGAAGAAGCTCCAATGATCTCATGGGAACATTTGCATGTTACTCTGGGTCATACCTGGCAATATGCCTTCCTTGTTCTGTTTCTATATAGTTTTTCCATATCATCATTCTGTCTTCCTACTGCCAAGCACTGGGTCTCATGTGCAAACTCCTCCAAACAACTCAATTAGTCCTAATAAAGCCTATATACTACCAAGTTGGTATGAGCCCCTCTTTCTTCAGCATCTCGATATTACCTAGATTAAGGTCTGCCTCCCTACAATTGGCATATTAGGGCAGAACAGATTGTGGAACAATGTCCTTACAATTTTCCTAGCTGGCAGAATAGTCTATCCCCTATAAATTCTGTGTCTTTACAGGGGAGTGGTTTTAGAAAAGTGGGTTATAGCCTATATGAATTGATGTAAGGCAACATGAGAAGAACCAGGAAATCACTGTGCAAATAACAGCAGTGTTGTAATAATGGTCAACTGTGAATGACTTGGCTATTCTGATCAATGAAATGATCCAAGAGAATCTCAAAGGACTCATGATGAAAAAAATGCTATCCATCTCCAAAGAGAAAACTGATGAACTCTGATGCAAATTGAAGTATAATTTTTTTGTTTTCTTTATTTTTCTTGCATTTTTTAAATATGGCTAACATGGAAAAATGTTTTATGTGTTTGCAAATGTTCAATTGATCATATTGATCTTTTCTTAATGATTGTGGAAGAGTGGAAGGGAGGGAAAGAATCTGAAACTCAAAAATTTTAAAAGGAAAAAAATGTTGAAAAAAATAAATAAATGGGGGGGGAAGGGAGTGGAGCCAAGATGGTGAATGAAAACATATTCACCTGAGCTCTGTCCAAACAACATTAAATAATGCCTCCAAAAAAATTCTGAAATGGTAGAACCCCCCAAAATATGGGGAAAAAACAATTTTCCAGCACAAACCAAGAAAGAATGTCAACAGGAAAGGTGAGAGTAGAGCATAATCAACACAGGTGATACCCCAGTAAATCAGCAATTGGCTCTGGGGGCAACAGAATTAGTTGCAGCAGTGACATTTTCTGGACCTCTCAGTCCACAGATGGTAAGGGAGTTGAACAACTGGTCAAAAAGAAATTACATTTGTCCTTTCACTGGCATTGGGGGCAGGACTCTGTTTCTGCCCATACTTGGATCTGAGTCAGTCCAACATCTCAGTTCCAAGGGCAGAACAAGTATTTGGACACCAGAGAGTATAGCCACAGTGGAGCTGGGACCCTGGTCACTGATCCAGGGCAGAAAAGAATGTTTATGTTTGCTCACAGACCAGAGCACACTCCAGGAGAATAGTAAACACACCTCTATCTAGATCATTGGTTCTCAACTTTCCTAATGCCACAATCCCTTAATACTTGTATGTGGGCATATCTGGGTGTATCTGCATGTGGTCGGACCCGCCTGGAGAAAGATAGAGGAGCTGTCCTCTCGGGTCCTAAGATTATTGGAAATACGTGTTTTCTTATGGTCTCAGGTGACCCCTGTGAAAGGGTTATTTGACCCCCAAAGGAGTCACAACCCACAGGTTGAGAACCATTGATCTGGATCATACCACCTTGGAAGAACCAAAAACTTGATTCCTTAAAAATTAGAATTGGGCAAATGGACATTAATAACTTTATGAGACATCAAGAAACAAACAAAATCAAAAGAAGGAAATGTGAAATATCTCACTGGAAAAACAACTGACATGAAAAAATAGATCCAAGAGAGATAACTTAAAAATTATTGGAGATCTAAGAGGGTGGAGCCAAGATGGCAGAGTAAAGGCAGGAACTCTCCTGAGCTCTCACCAAACCTCTCTGAACACCTCTAAATAATGCTATAAAACAATGTGGCAGAACCCATGAAAGGATGGAGTAAAATAATTTTCCAGCCAAAGACAAGTTATAAGGTCAGCAGAAATGGTTTTTCACACCAGGGTGTGAAGAGTGAGTGTAGTCCCGTGCAGGCCAAGCCAGCACATACTGGGCATCAACAAACCAGGAGCAGACCTTGGGAGCCACTGAATTAGCAGCTTCAGCAGTTACTTCCAGAGCTCCTAGCCCACAGATGATAACAGGGTCAAACAACTGATCAAAAGGAGATTACATGGGGTTTCTTTGCTGGCAGTGGTAGCAGGAATCTTTTACTTTGCTTATACCCAGATTTGGGTCACAGTCCTGGGAGGCAGTCCTAGAGTTGGGAGGAGCAATAGCATACCAGAACTTTGAGACTACAGTGGAGTGTGAATCCTTATCAAAGTTCCAGGGAAGAAAAGAGTACTTGTCTTCACTCACAGACCAGAGCACAGTCCAGGACAGTAGTAAACACACCTTTCCTTAAACCATACCACCTTGGAAGAATTCTTATAGGTTCCTAAAAGTATCTCTGAAAACAGCTGCACAAAATCCCTAAAGCTTAGAACAGCGTGCCCTCCACCATGGAAGCAGAACCCCACTTTAACAAAGAGTTAAAAGTCAACAAAGAGACTAGAAAAATTAGCAAGCAACCAAAAAACTGACTGTGCAAAATTACTATAGTGACAAGGGAGATAAAACTACACACCTAACAGATAACAAAGTCCAAACTTCAAAGCCTCCAAGAAAAAATTAATTAGTCTCAGGCCATGGAAGAGCCTAGTCACACACTTAAAAATGATGACAAAATCAAAGTTCCTACTTTCAAAGCTTCCAAGAAAAATATAAATTAGTCTCAGACCATGGAAGAACTCTAAAAAGATTTTGAAAATCAAATGAAAGAAATAGAGGAAAAATTGTGAAGAGAAATAAAAATGATGCAAGAAAATCATGGAAAAAAATGAGTCAACAGCTTGGTAAAGGAGGTAGAAAAAAGTACTGAAGAAAATAACACTTTATAAAAACAGACTAGGCCAAATGGTAAAAGAGGTCCAAAAAAACCAATGAGGAGAAGAATGGCTTAAAAAGCAAAATTGGCCAAATGGAAAAAGGGATTCAAAAGCTTACTGAAGAAAATAATTCCTTGAAAATTAGAATGGAACAAATGGAAGCTAATAACTTTATGGAAAATCAAGAAATCATAAAACAAAATTTTAAAAATGAAAAAATAGAGGACAATGTAAAATAGCTCATTGGAAAAAGCAACTGAACTGGAAAGTAGATGCAGGAGAGATCGTTTTAAAATTCTTGGAATATTTGAAAGTCATTACAGAAATAAAAGCCTAGACATTATCTTTCAAGAAATTATCAAGGAATACCTCCCTGATATTCTAGAACCAGAAGGTAAAATTGAAATTGAAATAATACACTCATCACCTTCTGAATGAAAAAACTACGAAGAATATTGTAACCCAATTCCAGAATACCCATGTCAAGGAGGAAAATATTATGAGCAACCAGAAAGAAACAATCCAAGTATCTTGGAGCCACAATCAGGATAACATGAGATTTAGCAGCTTCTACATTAAGAGATCAGAGGGCTTGGTATATGACATTCCAGAGGGCAAAGGAGTTAGAATATACTCAGCAAAACTGAGTATAATCCATTTCATCCATGAAAATGAACATTAAATGAGATAAAGGAATTTCAAGCATTCTTGAGAAAAAAACCAGAACTAAACAAAAATTTTGACTTTCAAATACAAGACTCTAGAGAAGCATTAAAAAGGTAAATAGAAAAGATAAATCATAAGGGACTTCTTAAAGTTAAACTGTTTACATTACTACATTGAAAGATGATATTTGTAACTTATAAGAACCTTCTCATTATTGGGGTAGTTAGAAAGAGTATATATAGACAAAGCGCATAGATGTAAATTGAATAAGAAGTGATGATATCTAAAAAATAAAATTAAGGAGTGAGAGAGTAATGTACTGGGTAAGGGGTGAGCGAGGAATGTACTAGGATAAAGAGAAAAAGAGAGTTAAAATGGGGTAAATTAACTCACATAAAAGAGGCAAGAAAAAGCTTTTATGATGGAGGGGAAGAGGGGGGAAGTGGGAGGGAATGAATGAACCTTATTGTCATCAGAATTTGCTCAGAGGGAACAGCATACACACTCAATTGGGTATAGAAATCTATACATAGAAATCCCTACAGGAAAATGGCAGTGGAGGAAGGGTATAAGAGAAGTGGCAGGGGGTGATAGAAGGGAGGGCAGATTGGGGGAGGGGGTAGTCATAAGCAAAACACTTCTGAGGAGGTACAGAGTGAAAGGAGAAAAATAATACAATAAACAAGAGAGGGAATAGGATAGAGGGGAGAACAGTCTTTCACAATGTGACAATTGTGCAGGGGTTTGGATGACTACACATGTATAACTCATATCAAATTCCCTGCCTTCTCAGTGATGGGGGTGTAAAGGGAGGAAGGAAGAGAATTTAGAACTAAAAGTTTTTTTTAATTAATATTAAAATAGTTTTTAAATGTAACTGGGGGGAAATAAAATACCAGATAAAAAAAGAAATGATGAACAGAATGCTCTCAGAAATATCTGGAAAGATTTAAATGAGCTGAGGCAAAGTAAAATGCATTGTGTACAAAATGACAGCAATACTGTGAAATGTTTAGGTATGAATGACTTAGTTATTCTCAGCAGTACTGTGATCCAAGACAACTTTTAAGGATATATGATCCCCAAAGAAAGAACTAATGGTGTCTGAGTACAGGCTGAAGCACACTTTTTTTTAAAGCTTTCTTTATTTTTCTTGAGGTTTCTTTTTTGTTTTCTTTCACAACACGACTAAAATGGAAATATATGCATGACTAATATGGAAATATGTCATTCACTTGTATGACCTGTTTCAAATTACTTTCCCTTTCAACAAGTAGAGTCGGGAAGAAAGAAGGGAGGGAGAGAATATGAAACTCAAAGTATAAAAACAAATGTTAAATAATTGTTTTTCATGTAATTAGGAAAAAATACTAAATTAGAATTATTTGGCTACTTGAAAGCCCTGATCAAAAAAAAGATCCTATGCATCATATTTCAAGAATTATCAAGAAAACCACGGGACAAAATAGAAATTTAAAGAATCCACTAATTTCTCCATGAAAAAGATCCCAAAGTGGAAAATTTCAAGATATTATGGCCAAATTTTGGAGCTCCCAGGTCAAGGAGAAAATATTGTAAGCAACCAAAAAGATATTATTTAAATATCATAGAGCCACAGGGACAACAAAATATTTAGCAGCTTCTACATTAAAGGATGAGAAAGTTTATAATATGATATTCTAGAGCTAGAATTACAACTTACACTCACCTAACCAGCAAAACTGAGTAAATCTTTTAGGGAAGAAAATGGATATTCAATGAAGTAAAGGCATTTTTAAGCAGTGATGTCCTGAATAGAAATTTGAATAGGATAGAGTAGGATAGGATAGGAGGATAGGATAGGATAGGATAGAATAGG
>CM053594.1:41707990-41728918 GCA_028646575.1 Pseudocheirus occidentalis
GCAACAGATGTGCTTTCTGTCTTTTGGAGTTTTGAAGCTTGAAAATCTGTTTAGAGTCCCATTTTATGGGTTTTTTAGCATGTTTTTGTGGGAGCTGCGGTGCTTTGCTGCTTCTACGCCGCCATCTTGGCTCCGCCCCCCCGTATTATCTCCTTATTTATTTAACTTATGTGCAGAATACATAATATGAAATGCCAGGGTGGATATATGCAGATAATACCACTCTGATGGTAGAAAGTGAAGGGATTTAAGAAGTCTCTTGATGGAGGAGAGTGTAAAAGCTCTCTTGAAACTTAACATGAAAAAGTTAAGGTCTTGATAACTGGTCCCACTAATTTCTGGCAAGTAGAGGGAGAAGAAATGGAAGTAGTGTCAGGTTTTATATGCTTGGGCTCAAAGCTCACTGCAGACAGTAACTGTAGCTATGAAATTAAAATATGTTTGTTCCTTGGAAAGAAAGCTATGGCAAATCTGGACAGCACTAAAAAGCAGAGACATCATCTTTCTGACAAAGGACCATATAGTTAAAGCTGTGGTTTTTCCAGTAGCGAGGTATGACTGTGAGAGTTGCACTACAAGGAAAGCTGAGCACCATAAAATCAACACTTTGGAACTTTTGAGAATCTCTTGGACAGCAAAGAGGTCAAACCAGTCAATATTTAAAGAAATTAATTCAGAGTCTTCATTGGAAGGTCAACTATTGAAGCTGAAGTTTAAATACTTTGGTCAAATAATGAGAAGGTGGGATTCATTGGAAAAGATCGTGATGTTGGGAAAGATTGAAGGCAAAAGGAAAAGGATGGCAGAGGATGAGGTGGATAGATAGTGTCATGGAAGCAAAGAACATGAACTTAGACTTTGAGAGACACTGGAGGATAGAAGGACCTGGTGTGCTGTGGTCCATGAGGGTATAAAGAGTTGGAGATGACTAAGTGATTGAACAATGACAAGTTAAAGTTGCTTGCAAGAGAATTATTACACTGAAATGCTTTCTTTCTATAAACTTAAGGAAAGAAGCACTAAAGTCATACAACCAAAGGATTCCATGAGGGACCAGCGCTACAGAAACATTCCCAAGTCATGACCTGAGAATTCTGTGATTTCTGGTCATATACGACATCATATTCAGATCCCTTGAAGTTTTCCATTAGTCTCCTCTGCTTTTCCAGCTTAATTCCCTGACACTTCTCTAGACTTTCAGGGTCATATTCTATCCAAGACTCAAGTAATTCTTCCCCAGAATTCTATGTATAAAGAGAAGTTATCAGAAGAATTCCTCCAATTATATAGACTATAGATGTGCCTATTAGTACTTTATTAGGAAAAGAAAGTCACAGTCTGGTTTCCAGTGACTAAGATGATTTGGGAGGATGGACCATGACTGTTAGAAGAGCTAACACTTTTGTAGTGAGACCTACAAAACTGAACCAGTAGACCTGTTCAGCCATTTGGGCACTTTTCAGTTGTTTCTCTGACTAGAACACAGATCATCACTCAGCAGAGTATACCTACATTCTCCACAGGGGAGTATATGTAAGGGAGTGTGTGTGTGTGTGTGTGTGTGTGTGTGTGTGTGTATGTGTGTGTGTGTGCGCGCGCATGTGTGTGTGCATGTGCATGTGATAAATTGGAAGCCTGCACATATGTACAATCTTTTCCTACAATAAACTGTTCATGATTGCTTAGGGACAAAAGCACATGAGAGTTAGGTGCTTTCTTGACAACATGACCTAAAAAAATATCTAAGAAGGAGTTTCCTATCCCAAAAAGAGGCAGCAACTGGGGCAAATTCCTGCGGAAGTTCATGGCAGAGGCAGACATGTGCCCACATGACCTTACAGGACAGTTCTTCAGAGAAGGTTTTGCTCCTGACCACTGTTCAATGGGTGGGATATAGAGGTTTGGTTTCCTAGGCAGTGAGTTTGATACCAGAACTGAGACTTCTAGCAGAAGAAGGGAAATTTCCTGGTCAACTCTAGGAACTTGGTTGGGGGGGATTTATCTCCTAAGTGATCTCCAACTCCAGAACTTAGAGTTCTAATGTTCTAGAGAGAAGATGCCTTGCAGTCATAGAAGTGCTGAGGATTTAAACCACCTAAAGGTGGAAAGAGACCTGAGAATTGCTATCTCTTGGTCTTCACATGAGTTGTTCAGATAGTGAAGCTCCAGCAGAAATGGTGCTGTTTAGCTGTCATCAAATGTGTTCATCTTCTGGGTAAAGTCTAAATGTGGTTTTGCAAATCTAGTGGGGTATAAGATTATGTAGGACCCCGCAGGAAATCGTGATTGACCAGAATATCAACTATAACTTTTATGTTTTCTCTGTTTATGGGCTTTTGGGAATCTAGGCAAGTGTTACCTGAAGAGGACTCTCTTGAAGTCCTCTAATATAAGGCCCAACTTAGGGAGGCAGGGAAAGAGAATAAGTCAAGTGTTGTACATCTTGACAAAGAGGAACTTCCATTTAAGGAAGCTCAGGCCAGCCATCTCTTCATTTTCCACCTGATTGCACTCTTCTAAGACTTTTCTATCATGCCCACAAGCTGAGTACCTTCCCCTTTCCACTCCTCCTTTCAACTTCCTTTTGTGTGATACTTTCTCTCCATTAGATTGTATTTCTTGAGGGGCGGCTAGGTGGTGCAGTGAATAGAGCACCGGCCCTGGAGTCAGGAGTACCTGAGTTCACTTAACACTAAAAACTAGCTGTGTGACCTTGGGCAAGTCACTTAACCCCAACTGCCCTCCAAAAAGCAAAAAAAAAAAAAAAAGATTGTATTTCTTGCAGGAACTGTCTTTTTTATGCTTGTATCCCTACCTCTTAACACAGATCATTGCATGAAGTATGCACTGAATTAATGTTTATTGACCAACAGAAGGTACAATGACTTAGGGGCAGATAGACAACAGTCACTATGACTATAAGAAAATGTGGGATTGGTTGGTTCCAGGGCGCCTTGATTCACATTTCAGGACGGAGAGTGGTCACACTATGCAGATACCTGGAGAGCCCAGGCTTCCAAGAAAAAAACTCTTCTTTCCCTAATGTAGTTGCTTTCCCAGATCTTCAGTCAGGATTGTGAAAAGATGAAGCATTGGATAAAATGTGTATTTCCTTGTTCACTGATTCTACCCCCAGAGGAGAACAAGGTTGATAACATAACCCAGACCTTAGGAACTCCAAATGCCACAGGAATTTAGCTGCTGGTGGGTTTGGGATTCAAGTTCAGCGCATAACTCTCTCATTTCTGAAATCCTACTCCAAAGACCCCATCCCTAAACAATCTCCCCCGACCAGAACCCAATGTAGACTTTGGAAATAAATGAAGACAGTCATCTACCGATAAGAAACCAGGGTGGAACCGGGTATGTTGCCATCTGCCCTGCTGCCCCTTCTTTCTCCTCACCTGGGACAACAATTCTCCAGACCTAGGACCTGGCTGACTTTCAGCAGTCATGTTCCACACGTACACACATACTCACCCTTTCTAATTAGGGAAGGGGGAGGGAAATCTACTAGACAAATTTCAATAAAAACTTTTGCATAATTCGTTGATGGAATTGCAAAATGAATACTCTCACTGAGTAAACTTGGTCAATAATTCACTTCTTCCATTTGGATCTCTGTATCTTTACCTCCTACAGTTATGATTGCAATTCAGACTAAGAAATTAGCTATTGAACTGAACTGAAAACTGGACCTTCAAATCCCTTTTACAAGAAGTTAAGTTGAGATTTTAAAAAATAATGAAGCATTGTCCACCATGCTGCTCTCAACAAAAATACTATAATTTTCAAAAATAATGAAGAAGAGTCAATCATAATGCTTTCAACAAAAATAGTATAATTTATGAAAGCTTGTGTCTGGCTAATACATAAAGTGTTATTCCATTTTTATTTCAAATCTTTAAAATTTTTATTTTTCTGCATATTTTATAATAAATAATGTTAGCATGGTATGACAAGCTTATGATTTAGAGATAAATTAGTATGCACATATTGCAGGTACCTGAAACTGATGGAATATGTTTGGACAGCAGTCAAGGTGGGGTGGAGGGCACACCACTGGTGGCTGTAAGGGTAGCTTAGGCATCTACATGGGTGTATGGGAGGTGGAGGGAGGTGCTCCTGGCTTTGCTCTTCATTGTCTCCTGGTCAACCTGGAAAGAGAAGATCTAGAGAACTCCATGCAAAACCCAGTGTTAAGACTCTTACTGCCTAGAAAACCTTGCAAGGATAGGATCAGGCTCCTAGATCAACATTAAAACTTCAACCAATCAAATTCTCCATCCCTGAAGATGAATTTCTTTTTCTTTTTTTTAAATAATTCTTTTTTTGTCCTTTTTTTGGGGTGGGAGGGCAATTGGGGTTAAGTGACTTGCCCAAGGTCACATGGCTAGTAAGTGTTAAGTGTCTGAGGCTGGATTTGAACTCAGGTCCTCCTGACTTCAGGGCCAGTGCTCTATTCACTGCACCACTTAGCCACCCCCAGAAGATGAATTTCCATTGGAAGACAGAGGATAGTGTGAAAACTGACTTGAAACTTAATGTAAAAAACAAACAAACAAACAAAAGACTAAGATCTTGGCAACTATTCCTATTGTTTCCTTTCAAATAGAGGGAGGAGAAATGGAAGCATTGTCAGATTCTATATTCTTGGTCTCAAAGATCACTGCAAACAGCAACTGAAATTGTGAAATTAGAAGATGCTTGCTTCTTGGAAGGAAAGCCATAGCTTTCTGACTTTCCAGACAGCATATGAGAAAGTAGAGGCATCATCTTGCTGATAAAGGTTCATATAATCAAAGCTATGGTTTTTCCAGTAGCAAGGTATGAATGTGAGAGTTGGACTGTAAGGAAAGCTGAGCACCAGTAAATTGATCTTTTGGAATTTTGGGGCTGGAGAAGACTTGAGAGTCCCTTAGATAGCTAGGGGATCAAATCAGTCAATGCTTAAAGAAATTAATTCAGGCTATTTACTGGGAGGTCAAATACTGAAGCTGGAGCTTAAATACTTTGACCTCATAATGAGAAGATGGGACTTAATGGAAAAGACCCTGATGTTGGTAAAGATTGAAGATGAAAGGAAAAGGGAGTGGCAGAGGATGAAATGACTAGATAGCGTCATGGAAACAAAGAAGATGAAATTAGATAGAATTTGAGAGATAGCGGAAGACAGAAGGGCCTGGTCTGCTGTGGTCCATGGGGATCGCAAAGAGTTGTACAGGATTGAATGTCTGAACAACCACAAAAGCATCTATGATGTGTCAGGCATTGTGCTAAGTGCTCAAGATACAAAGAAAGACAAAAAGAGATTCTCCACCCTCATGGAGCTCACAGTCTAATGGGTGAGAGAACATGCAAACAACTATGTAGAAAATAGCCATACACAAGATAAATAAGAAATAATAACAAAGAGAAGGTACTAGAATTAAGAGCAAAGGAAAAGGTTTCCTGTAGGAGGTAGAATTTTAGCTAGTAAAAATAATTTACTTAAGACTAATAAAATGACTTACTAGTCAAATTTCAACAAAGATCTTTTGAGAAATGAAGGATGGAATTTACAAGTACGTATCACGATTTAACGAATGTTGCTGAAGACTTTTTTCACTTGGATCTGTAGATCTTTTTCACTCACAATAGTTATCCAAACTAAGTATAAAAGAAAATTAGATCCAGACTTTTGAATCAGTATATCACAAACCAAGGTTTTCAAATATAATGAAGCATATTCACTTTCACTTTCACAAAAATATTAATATACTACGATAAAAGTATATACAACTCAATTTTAGTGAGAAGAGAGTTTTGTACCTTCAATAAATAAAATTATTTTAAGTCGAGTTTGTTTAAGTGTAACCCCTTGAAGTCCATGGTTATAGGACTCTATCATCGTTGGTTGAGGTGAATGCCCTGTCCTGTATGAGGTGGAGGCTGGAGAGGCGAGAGTGGGAGAGGTTCAGTCTTCCTCAGTCTTCTTGGAGACATTTTGAACTTTGTAAACTTCTGGCTTTTGACTTCAAGAGGGAAGATGGAAGAAGCCATCCTCATTTCAGCTTGCTGAAGAAAGAATTTAAGGAAATATGAGAGGAGCTGAAAGTCTCTATCATGTCTCTATTCCTAGCTTGATGTTCTAGAGACTAAGGACAATTTCCCCCTTGGGTGAGATCAAGTGAGTTGAGTTAGCCCATTCCCAATGGGAGAGATCCTTTACATAAGTAGTGTTGGCTACATATTCTCGGGCACTGTGCCTGGCATGCAAAGTACTTAATAATCCTCTTTTGATCTAGTGACATATTATATTAGCACAGAAGTGCATATAGATAATTTGTAAATTAATAAACATATCTATATTGGAATATATGCTCAAATTTTTTTATCAAGAGTTGTGTATGATAAAAAATTATAGACCACTAATCCTATGTACTTTCAGAATATTATGAAAGATTTTATTAAATCTCCTGCTCAATTCTAGGTAAGTTCTATGGACCTACAACATTTCCTCATCTACCAGTTTAGTAAGATTGTCAATAAAGGAAATAAAGTTAATCTGGCACAATTTGTTCCTGATGAAGTCGAGTCAGTTTTTTTGGTAAATACTGCTTCCTTTTCTAGGTACTCAGTATTGTATCTTTAACGATATGTTCTACAGCTTTTCCAGGAATTGAAGTCAAGCTTATTATTTGCTTCTCTTCCTTGAAAACTTGAATGTTGACCCAATGTTTATACCTTTTTATACATAGATCCCACTATAAGGAATACACTCTAAGGATCATGATGACAGAAAGAAAAATCTCATTAATAAAATATTCATAACAGTACTTTTTGTGGTAGCCAAAAATCTAGAAAATTAGTAGATGTCTATCAATTGGGAAATGGATAAATAAACTGTGGTCTATGAATATAATGAGAATATAAGGAGAATATAATAAATAAGAATATAAGGAGAAATGACAAATGTGAAAAATTTAGGGAAACATGGGAAGGGAAGACTCAATATGAACTGACACAAAGTTAAGCAAGCTAAGCCAGCACAATGTACAAAATGGCCACAATTGTGTATATTCTTGTTTTTAACATGATTAATTATACTAATTATTTTCCCACTATAAAAGCCTTCTTCCATCCATGGTATAAATGCAAATAAATTATAGTGAATTTTTAAAAAAAGACATGTTGTTATGGGTTTTTTGGGGGGCCAAGATTTTACTTAAAATTTTGTAATTAATATTCATCAATGATAATGATCTATTGCTTTCATTTATCCTTCCTTGATTTAGGTATTAAAATTACATTTGTCTCTTAAAAGTACTTTGGTAGAGTGTTTTATTTCTCAATTTGTGAGAATAATTTTATTTTTTTATTTTAATTTTTTATCTTTATTAATTTGTTTACTTTTAGTTCACAAGATTCAGTTCCACAATCCCTTGAGTTTCAAGTTTTCTCCCCCTTCCTCTCCTCCCCGCCCCCCTTCCATGAAAGCATACAATCGAGAATAGGATCTGCAAGTACTTTCACATTAGACATTAGTCAGGTTATAAAGAAGGATTGTAATGGATGGAATGAACAATGGAAAAGAGGAAGTAAAACCAAACATGAAAAGGAACGAGAGCAGGTAGTTTGCTTTAATCTGTATTCAAACTCTGTAGTTCTTTCTCTGAAGGTAGACATCTGTCTCTATCATGAGTCTTTTGGAGTTGTCTTATAACCTTGCATTGCTGAGAAGAGTTCAGTGTATCGAAGTTGGTCATCACACATACATTATGTCTGTAGTTGTGTACAAATTTCTCCCTGTTCTGCTCTTCTTACTCAGTATCAGTTTGCATAAGCCGCTCCAGGTAAATATGAAGTCCGTCTGCTCCTCATTTCTTATAGCACAATAGTATTCCATTGCATTCATATACCACAACTTGTTTAGCCATTCCCCAACTGATGGGCATCCCCTTAATTTCCAATTCTTTGCTATGACAAAATGAGTTGCTCTAAATATTTTTGTACATATGGGTCTTTCTCCTACTTCTATGATCTCTTTGGGATGCAACTCCAGAAGTGGTATTACTAGTTCAAAGGATATGCAATTATTTATAGCCTTTTGGGCATAGTTCCAGATTGCTCTCCAGAATGGTTGAATCATTTCAGAACTCCACCAATAATGCGTTAGTGTTCCAATTTTCCCACATCCTCTCTAGCATTTGTCATTTTTATGTTTTGTCATTTTAGCCGGTCTGACTGGTGAGATGTGGTACCTCAAAGTTGTTTTGATTTGCATTTCTGTAATAATTTTTGTAGTATAGATATTATTTTTTCTTTAAAGGTTTTGATAGAATTCTCCTGTAGAACCAGTTCCCTCCGCATCACTCCCTCTTCCTGCTTTGGTAGTTCCTTTAATTCAGTTTCATTTATTGAAATTGGTTTGCCTAAGATCTCTATTTGATGTTTTGTTAATTTTGAACATCTTATTTTATTTACTAAACATCTTCTGTTTCCTTTAAACTTTGTTTGGCTGGCTTGTAATGGTATAGTAAGGTTTTGATAATTCTTTGATTATTTAATTTTCTGTTTCTTTTTAAATTAAGTTAGCTACAAGTTTGTCAATTTTGGTATTTTTTTCAAAGAACTAGATATTAGTTTTGTTCTTCAGTTCTATATTCTTTTTTGGTTTTTAATTTATTTCTACTTTAATTTTCAAAATTTCCTGTTTTGTGCTTACTTCGGGTTTGTTCATTTGTTGACTTTCTCATTTTAATTGTTTATACAATTTACTAATTCTTTTAAAAAATATTCTGTTAACATACATTCTCAGGAATATAAGTTTTCCTCTAAGGACTGCTTTAGCTATGTATTGGAAATTCTGATGTGCTGTTTCACCATGATCATTCTCTTTTGCATAGTTATTATTTATTCTTTGACCTATACATTATTCATAATGGTATTAATAAATCTCCAAATATAGCTATATATTTTGAGTGTGTTCCTTGTATTAATTACTATAGTGTCATTATATTATGATCTTTAAAGAATATATGGTTAGTATTTCTGCCATTTTTATATTTACTTATAATTTTTCTGCTTTTTTTTTTTTAGGGCAATTGGGGTTAAGTGACTTGCCCAATGTCACACAGCTAGTTTTTGTGTAAAGTGTCTGAGGCCGGATTTGAACTTAGGTCCTCCTGACTCCAGGGGTGGTGCTCTTTTCACTGCACTACCTAGCTGCCCCTACTTACAACTTTTCTATGCTTTAACTGCTAAAGTTTAACATGGTGCTCTGCTTATGGAAAGGGACTCTGTGGTGCTGAGAATATTTATATTGTTCAATGTTCCCATTTAGAAGATGCTATAAGTCTTTTTTCTCAAAATTTTTGACGTTTATTCAATTCTATATTTTGTAACTTGCCCAACTCTGAGAGAATATTAAACCATCATAGTATGATTGTCTTGCTATCTGTTTCTTGTTGTTGATTAGTAAACTTTTCCCCTATAAATTTAATTACTATGCATGATAGAAGCAATATCCTAACATTCCTCCCTCCTCCATGTAAGTTAAGCTAATTTTTCCTTAAAAGGTCTTGTAGTCAGGTTGCCAATAAGTAATGTCAGCACTTACATCTTTAGTCTTCCGAGCGAATCAAGACTTGAAGATGGCCTCCTTATCTATTATGGAAAAAAAATCCTAACTTGGATGGGAGAGGAGGGCTAGGATATTACTCCTTCCACACCATGTCATTTGTTGTCTAGATGGTTACTATTGATTCTGACTCGTTATTTATGGTTCCAACAAGCATAATATAGTTTTCTTATTTCTATTGATATTATGACTTTATTGATAAGAGAATTGCAATTTCTGCTTTTTACAGTAACATAATATGAAAAGAAACAAAGTCAAACATCTGACTTGTTCATTTGACTTACTGAGTCATTGGTAACCAGTCTTGACCCTTGAGAAGAGATAAAGAAATGCACTTCATGGGGCAATGACTGTAGAAAGTTGCATATACTATCATATTAGTCCTGGTAAGTTTTGCTTAATTATTTTTTTTTTGTCTCAAGGACAGGCTCATTGGGTGATTTGGAGACAGAGGAGGGTTTATCCATGAATGATTTATATATATATATATATAAAACAATTATTATGACAAATGTTAAAGAAATAATTGCTAGCAAGTCCTTGGGGAGATGGTCCATGAGTATTCATGAGAGAACAAATATTGGTCCTTCCAAAACCAGTCATATAGGCTGAACAGCATCCTGGAAACAAGAGACAGAGAGTTTTTGTGGAAGTGTCCCAAAAAAGTGGTGACACATCATTGGCAAGGAATATTATGTGCTGGTTAATACAAAAAAATTCTGGCAAACTGAAAGTAAATATACATGGATTTCTGATTGATAAAACAGAGTATGTCACAGCTGCAAGGTACCTTGGTGTCATTTTACAGATAGGGAAACTGGGACCCAGAGAGGGATCACTGTCAGTTGTGTCAGTGCAGAAGTCAGTCTAGAACCCAAGCTACCTGACTGTCTTGTCCCAAACCTTTTTTATGGAACTTGCTTTTGTTGCCCCAAGGCCACACACAGGACATGTTTGGGAGGTCCTCATTTAAAAGAAGGTTGCTGTTCAATTCTACCTTTTCACAAGAGGCCCTTGTATGTAAGACATTGTATTCTGGGGCTACTGCTGCAAAGCCAAATCAGCATCTAATTTCCAAAGAGAAAGCATTATTTTCCTTTCCTAAGGTGAATGATCTTCCCACACCCCTTTCTCAACCCTGGACCAGAAGCATAGCCTCAAAAAGAATATAAACTCCTTAAAGGAAGAGACAACTTTATTTTTTGCCTTTGTAACTTTAGCTAGCATCTCATACAACAGAATCGTAATAAATACTTGTTGAACAGAAATTCATAAATACAAACCTTTTCCCAATAAAACAGGGACCATCAGCTCTCTGGAGCATGCTCAGAGTAACAATTCCTGGTTCCAGGATAACATATGGAAAGGTTTTTTTTTTTTGAGAGGGGCTGCTTCTACTTATTTGTGACTCATAACTGAGGGTCTAAGAAGGAAATGGCCAAGAGTATCCTTATCAACTGAAGAGCCAAAGTAGTCTGAATGAGCTGAGTATGGTGACCTAACCCAATTTTCTTTTTCTAGTGATGACTCATGAAAGAATGTTTTTGGACCAACTGTGAGAGGACTGGCTAGCCCCATTCCCTACCCCAACCTCCATGTGGCTAAATTCACATGGAAGTTAAAGCACATGTCCTGCTTGGGTAAGACTGAGTTTGAATTTGGGATACTTTTTTCTTGTGCTAGTCTTTTATTAGGTGTGTGCAATCTTGGAGGTAACTTTGTGGGGTAGAGAAATGAAAAGGCCTTGCATTCTATTGGGTTGGAGCTAGCTTGTGGCAGAGGAAGTTTGTGTATTGGAGATGATGGTCTCTAATAAGAAGATTGTGAAAACCTAGTCATTTTGGCAGCAGACCCAGACCTGTAATTGTTTGGACAGTGCCAAAATGAGGCATCTAGGTGGGTATTGGAATGCCCAATATTGGGGTGTCTTGTGAGTAGACTTTGTTTAGCATTTCTTTTGTATGTAGGAGCAAATTACCATGATAAATGATTCATATTGTCCAGTGAGTACCTTGTTATATTCTCCCTTTCTGGCAAGTCCTAGAAATGAGCTAAGGAGTGAAATAATTCACGAGTGTCAGGGTGGTGGCCTTAATGAGCTAATGAGTAAAAAGGGAGCCTAGTACTTTCTTGTTAGAGGACAGGATTTCTTAAGGCTGAATGTGTTTTAAACTGAATGCCTGGATAGTGAACATGGAGTGGTGCAATTCTCCGACCCCTGTGGGCTCATTGGCTGCTCTTCAAGGTTAGATCTATCAAGTAGCATTGGTAAGACCCCTGACTTAAAAAAAAACAAATGAAATTTCTATAGCTCTTGAAGATTTGCAAAATATACATTATCTTAATGATTGCCAGCACCACCTTGACCACCATCTCCCTCAGACAGTGACAGAGACAGCCTAGGATCTTGAACATAAGAACTATGAGAATAGTAGTGAACTCTTTCCAGTAGCCACCAGACATTCTTCCAGTTTAGCCCTCATACTCATCTTCAAGGGGGCAAATCATTTTGGAAAAGTGGCCTACTTCCTTATCATCACAGGCTTTAAGAGAAAGAGAAAAAGGTAAACACAAATTAATAATCATAAGGGGCTATACAAAGATAAACTACTTACACTCTAACATGGGGATATGTTACATATTTCTCCTTTGAACCCTGAGATCATCAGGGATCATAGAGTCTAATTGTACAGAAGGACTGGGAATATTTTTGTTACATTTTGATGATAAAACTAGAAAGAAGTAAGAGGAGTACATTGGTGGAGTAAGGGAGAGCAAAGTAGGGGAAATTCTTTCATAAAATTGTGTTATGTAAGCATAAGTCTACACAAAGAAGAATGGGGTGGTGGAGAGGTTTACAGTGGGAACACTCTCATCTGAACTAGTCAAAGTAGGGAAGAACACAGACACACACACAGAGTTGTGAACAAAAATGCATTTTTCTCAATAAGGAAGTAGGAAGGAAAGGAGAAAAGGAAGAAGGTGAAATGAGAGAGAGATTATATTAAGGGAAGGATTAGTCCTAAGCAAAACAAACTCTAAAAATGCACAAAAATGTACATAGCAGCTCTTTCTGAGGGGGCAAAGAATTGGAACCTAAGGGGATACTCGTCAATTTTGTAATGGCTGAAGAAGCTATGGTATATAAATGTGATGGAATTCTGCTGCAAGAAATGATTACGGGAATGATTTCAGAGAAAACTTGGAAGACTCATATGCATAGTGAAATGAGCACAACAACCACTACCACAACAACACCAATTTATACAATGAAAACAATATTGTAAAAACAAATAACTTTGAAAAATTTAGACCAGCGCTTCTCAACCTGTGGGTTATGTTCAGTTTGTTACAAAGAAAATACATCCTGCATATCAGATATTTACATTACAATTCATAACAGTAGCAAAATTACAGTTACAAAGTAGCAACGAAAATAATTTTATGATTGGGGATCACCACAACGTCCATTCAGTATTAAAGGGTTGCAGCATTAGGAAGGTCAAGAACCACTGATTTAGGAGATCTTCCCTAAGAGTTCCTTTGCTTCACGTTAGGCTGGGTGTTGGGCATTAAAATCATGAATGTACTGAAGACATGGCAAAATTTGAATGCAACAGCATTGTTCTTGGTTTTCATTCTCAAAAGGTTTCTTGTTAAGTCATGTTTCAGTCATGTTCAACTCTTCACGACTCCAATTAGGATTTTTTTGGCAAAGACACTGGAGTGATTTGCCATTTCCTTCTCCAGGTCATTTTACAGATGAGGAACTAAGGCAAATTGGGTTAAGTGACTTGCCCAGGGTCACACAGCTAGCAAGTATCTGAGACTCTATTTGAATTCGGGAAGATGAACCTTCCTGACTCCAAACTCAGCACTCTATCTGCTGCATCACCTAGCTGCTCCTTCTCCAAAGGTACATCCAAAATATAATGAGGAACTTGAGATGTGCAAGATGTTAAAACGATGTCATGCTAACAGGAATAATCTCTAAGGAATTTGAATCTCTATTTCCCCCAAAAGGAGGAAGAAGTCTGGAGGGTGCAAAGGCCAGCTCTGTAAGATCCAAATCTCTTTTTTCCTCAAAGGGAAAAAACCCAAAGGAAGATGATGCTTGTGAAATTAAAGATGATCTTTATTATGCAAGAAAAAATAACATGATCACGTGGAGCATATAGCTTAATGCTAAAAAAAACTCAATTTGGGAAGGCAGGGATAGGATTTATATTATTTTCAAGCAAAGGAAGATTGGGAATGGGCTGGCTTGAGGAGGGAAGGGGGTGTGTTATGAACTGAGAGCTCCAGACGCGAGGGCAGTGGCAGTGCCAGGAATCAGAGGGGATGAGAAATTCCAGGGATGAGGGCACTGACATAGTCCAAGGCTTGAGTATAAACAACAAGATAAGCAGGATTTTGGATGTGCCCGGATGGCACCTAGAATCCAAGGCTAGCTTATATCCTATCTCCAGAGACCCCTCAAGACTGGCTTGAGCTTAGCCAGCTGAGGGTCACTGATTCTGCTTTTCTAGCTAGGTTTATTCTCAGTCACCACAAAGGATTGTTGGTATGTCAAGACATTTTGTACCCTGATTGGTCAAATCAGTTCCATATAGCTCCTCTCAGTTACCTGGATAATTGAGGGACTTGAGTAAATCAAGGTAGTTGGCACATGTATTTTAAGTCCCAACTCCCAAATACCAGAATGTACCATTCTCTCCCCATTAAAATACTTCAGGTCTAATACAAGCACGTTGTTACCTATACATTTTCCTTTAGTGTCATAGTTCTACTTTTTTCCTCACTTGCAGAATGAGTTTTGATTCCACCCTGTGTATCTCTTAATAGCACCCTAGAAGTAACTTTTAAAGTTAGCCATCCATTCAGTAACTACTACTAAAGCCAGGAAACCTCTTGGCAAAAACTGGTAGGGAAACTGATTATATGTTTGGCAGAAACTGCTTAGATCAGCACCTGTCCATTTCTACAGCAGGTACTGAATGGATATTTGAATATAAAAGTAACATTGTTTTTTTTAAGTAACACTGTTAAGAAAAAAATAACACCCACACAATGTGTGTGTGTGTGTGTGTGTGTGTGTGTGTGTGTGTGTGAGAGAGAGAGAGAGAGAGAGAGAGAGAGAGAGAGAGAGATTAGGAGAATGAGATGAGTTGCTTTTTATGATTACACCTAGAGGCATTCTAAACCAAAAGACATAGGTGTTCATAAAAGACAAAATGGATAATTTGAATTATACAAAATGTAAAAAAGCATTTGCCCAAACAAAGCCAAAAGAAACTAGATTGAGAAAAATAGTTTAATCAAATACCTGAGAATAAAATTTGCTATAGGAAATTGGTACAAAAATATGAGACCAAGAACCATTTTCTAACAGCTAAGTAGTCAAAAGAAATGAACAATTTTCAGAATTAAGAGATGCAATTAACACTAAGAGAAATAAAATTCATAACAACATTCATTTCATTTCACATTATATTGGCAAACATGAGTGCTCCCTTCCTCTCCCCCCAGCAGTATTGAATGAGCTATGGGAAGACAGGAACACTATTACAAACTGGTGGTAGAGCTTTGCACTGGCCCAGCCATTCCAAAAATTTGGAATTTTCCAAGAAACATCACTAAACTATTTGAACCCTTTGACCCAATTCTCCATCTGCTACTAGGAATATAAAAAATGATGGATCAAATAGGAGGAAAACTCTCTGTTAATAGCACTTTTGGTGGCAGAAACAACAAATTTGAGTTATTCAGAGAAATCGGGGAAGATTTGTATGAACTTATGTAGAGGGAAGAAAGCAGAACCAAGAAGCATGTTTCATGGAAAGAAAGTGCCAATAAAAAAATTTAGGTTAAGGCAATAAATAATATTAATCAGAAGACTGGTTTAAAGGTTTCAGGTGTGGAGTAGTTTCATTTGCTTAATAGTATTTGTTACAAAGAGAGGTGAGGGCAGAGGAGGACCTATGGTGAAACACTCTACTAGTTTCTTGATAAAGACAAGAAAGAGGAGGAGCATAGAGTGAGACATTTATTTTTTTTTAGATATGGTCAATGTGGAAATTTGTTTTGTTGACTCCACATGTTTGTAACAGGGATTTTGTTTTTCTTTCTTTTTCAACTTGGGGGCTGGAAGTAGGAGAGAGAGAAATGAATTTTTGGTGATTGAAGAAAAAATTCAATTTAAGAAAATTCTATGACTTGAAAACAGGGGAAACATCCTATAGCACCTACCTCCTAAGATTATTGTTGATTAAAGGAGATATTTGTAAAGTGCTTAGGATAGTGCCTGGCACATAGTAGGTATTTAATAAATACTTGTTCCGTTCCATAATGAAACCAATGTGGTTGCATAGGAAGCTCTTTAATGGACTTAGACCTTAAAAGGGCCTTATCAGAGATAGAAAAGAGAATGAACACAAAACATTGATCTGAGAATTGTGTTAGGAAGGCCAAAATTCAGAAGGAACTGAGGCTTGTAGTAAATGTTTAAATGACCAAAAAAAGTGAAGTAGTACTTAAAAACATTGCTGTTCTGGAAGTCAGAGAAGAAAGGAAGGGGCTGGCTTGCTGCTTGGAAGGATGGAATCAAATGGACTACAGAGAGAAACAACTGAATTGTTATATTCAGTTCTTGGTATCATAGTTTAAGAAGGACAATGATAAGTTGAAAAATGACTGTGTACTGGAAAAACTGTCACTTGGAAGAGAAATTAGATTAATTCTGCTTGCCCCCAGAGGGAGGAAGGAGGAGCAGTAAATGTAAGTTGGCCACATTCAAATTTAGACCCGATGTTAGGAAAAAGCATATTACTATTAAAGGTGTTCATCAGTGGAATAAGCTGTATTGGTAAGTAGAGGCCCCCTTCTTCTTCAAGCCAGAGCTAGACTGATTCGTGTAAGCTACTGAAAGGTTACAAAGAGAAATTCTTGTTCAAGTATGGGTTGGACTAGACTCAGTGAAAGTGGAGATGCTTAGCTCCTAAACCAAGTCAAGTCAACAAGCTTTTATTAAGCATCCATTATGTGCTAGCACGTCTAGCACTTGGTTAATCTTCTCACCTAATGGGCCAGAGAACATGCAAACAACTATGTACAAAATAGCCATATATAGGATAAATAAGAAATAGCAACAGAAGGAGGGTACCAGAGTTAAGAGGGATGGGAAAGTATTCTGGTGGAAGGTAGAATTTTAGCTAAGACTTGAAGGAAGCCAGGGAGGGTAGAGTACCCTTTTGGGGGAGGGGGAGGAAGAGAGAAGAGCTTCCCACTTAGAGTCATTGATAAATTGCCTTCCCTACTATTCTAGCCTCTTTCCTTCCAAATTTTCCCTGTCTTTGCCATGTCTCCCTCTCTCTCCTCTAACTAAGAGGCTATACTGTAGAATTCAACCTCCAATGCCACCTTTCAAAACTCAGCTCAGGCACCTGTTTCTAACTAAAGGAAGTCTGAGCTTCCTAGATATTTATGCTTTCTCCTTTCTAAAATTATACTGGACTTACTCATAAAAATATATTATAGCCCCATTTTCCCCTCACTCCCATGTCCATCCCAATGGAATGTAAGTTTCTTGGGAGCTGGGACTATTATCAATTTTGTCTTTGTATTCTCTGTGCCTAACTCCATATCTCAAAAACTGTTGGTATTTAAGAAATACTTGCTGAACCGTAATGGATGAGTGTTTTATGTATTGTACCTCTAGGTAAAGTATGAGCCCCCATCAGCAACCTCACCAACAGCATTAAGCACCCTCTGGGTGTTTGTTGAGTGATAAGTCTGTGAAGTGGTGGGGAGAGAAGAGGAGCTGACTTATAGAGGGCTGTGAGGGCGAAAGAGTGGACCTTAAGCCACTATCCCCCAGAGAATTAAGGGAACTCTGGGACTCAGGAGATGCCCTTTCTTCATAATCTTCTTCTCCATATCCCTGGTCTGATACTGAGAGTGGTTAGTGACTTTGGAAATAGGATGCCCTTATCTAGAGCTCAGGCAAGCAGGCCAGATCCTGGTGGCTGATCAGCAGGGCCCACATAATAAGAGAAAGAGTACTTGGCATTTCTGCCTGTTTTTTCCATTGTCTCACTCTTCAGGGGGAGTCCAACTCCCCTCCCTCTACCTAGAGGTGTGTATGTGTGTATCCAGATCTTTCTTTTGGTATCCCACAACAGCAACAGCAACAGCCTCCCTCTCCTCCCCTCCCCCTCACAAATTTTCTGTAACAATGGAGCTAGCTGAAGGATAATCACAGGATTACGAGATTTTGAGCTGGAAAGGACTTTAGTGCTTATTTGGTTCAGGTTTATAATTTTTTCCCTTGTAAAATCAAAAGGGAAACAGTCTTGGAGAAATTAAGCAACTTGTCTAAGATCACACAATGAATAAGCAGGAGAGCCAAGATTTGAACCCAGGTCCTCCAAATCTAGTACCCTTTATTCCTTGACACTTTGGAAGTCTTTATTATTTTCCTCATTTTATAGGTGAAGATGTACATACAGCCAGCAAATGCTCTAATAGGAGTTAAACCCAGGTCTTCTGACCCCAAGACCAGACCCCTTTCCACAGTGTTTCTCCAAATCAACTGGGAACCACACTCTCCCTACTCCTCTTACCACTTCACCAGTACTCCCGGCTACTTAATCTACTCTAATCCAAACATTGCCTTCAGTTTTCAAAGGGTCCACATCCCTCCAGTTCTACACATCTTAGAATGGAAAGAGAACCAGATTTGGATTTAAAGGACTTGGGTTAAAGCCCAAACTCTACCGCTATCACCTTCTACCATATACCTCAATAAACAACCTGAATATAGGACCTAAATATTAGAGGTCATACATTAAACAATCAAGAGAGAAACAGATCAAATACATCCCACATCTTTACCAGGGTGAGAATTCTTGACTACACAAGGGATAAAGATGACCAAAAAAATTAAAACAGGTAATTTCAGGTACATAAAATATTAAAGTTTTTGAATAAGCAAAATCAATGTTGCTAGAATAAAAAGGAAAACTGTTTCTTGAGAGAAAAAATTATGAGTCAAATATTTCTATAAAGGGTCTAATCTCCAAAATATACAGGCAACTAATAGAAATGTAAAAGACTTAAGCCATTCTCAAATAGATAAGTAGACAAAGGATATGAACATGCAGATTGCAAAAGAAGAATTGCAAACTATTAACAACACAAAGATTGCGCCAAACTACTAATAAGAAAATTCAAATTAAATTCAAATTTAAACAAATCAAATTTAGCAAACTGACAACAATGAAGAGATGAAAGAGTAGTCAATATCTGAGGGGTTGTGGAAAGATAGGCACAATGAATTGGGCCAATAATTTTGGAAAACAATTTGGAATTATGCTAAGAAAGTGACTAAAATATATTTTCTTCAATTCAGACATTCTGCTGCCTACATATATACCCTCAGTTGGCCAAAGAGAAAAAAGAATCTCTCATATTCAGCAAATATTTATAGGAGCATTTTTTTGGGAGTAAAAAAGAACTGGAAACAAAGTAGATGCCCATTGATTGGGAAATGGTGTAACAAATTGTGGTGTATGAATTAAATAGAATATTAACATTAGGAATCATTTTTACTTTTATTAAATTATAATTACTGTTAGAAACATGGACATAATTCTATGAACTGATGCAAAATGAAGCAACTACAAGTAGGAAAGCGCTCAAAATGACTATAGCAGTAGAAATGGAAAGAAAACCACAAAAAGGAAACTAAATGTTGCAAGGGAAGAGTTATGGAGAGATCATTGTCCCTTCTTGGCAAAGATGGACAAGTAGGGATTTAAATGGTCATGTGCTGGAGGTGACTTGAACCAGTTTCCTCAAACCAATTGTAAAATTTTTAGTGTGAACACTTATACCTTGGAAATTAGAAAACTAGAAATCAAGAATCAACTTATTATTTTGTTTATTGTCTAAACTTAAGAAAGTAACAAAGAAAATATTAATCATATATATTAACCTTAAAGGTCTGTCCTGTATACTTTTTTTAGGCAGTTGCTTCACACTTACAGTACAACTATGGGTGAAAAATATTGCTTTTAAAGTTTACTTGGTTGGGGGGGGGTGGAGCCAAGATGGCAGCGTAGAAGCAGCAAAGTTTCGCAACTCCCACACAGCCACCTTAAATACCCAGAAGATAAGACTCTAGACAAATTTTAGGGCTCCAAGACTCACAAAAATACAGAAAACATATCACTTGGTGAAGGCAGCTCAGCAAGTGGGGTCATTGCAGCAGTCTGGGAGCTGAAACCAGCCCAGCCTGAAACCACAGCCTGGCCCCAGGGTGGTTGGGAGGAGCTGCAGCTGGAGTCTCCAGGAGAGTGGATGGGTGGCACTTGTGGCAGTTTCCACATTTATCAAGCCAGGAGAAATAAGGCTAAGAGAAAGATCAGTCAGTAGAATTTAGCTAAATTTAGGTGAGAAAAGTAATTCAGCCAAACTGCTTCCAGGGCAAGGAAGCAGCAAGAAGCAGCAGTAGTGGCAGGAATGGCTGCAAGTGGCAACTGCCTCCACTGGGCTGCTTCAGAGCACCTGGCCTGCAAATTGCAGGGGGGCCAAGGGCTTTTGCATTGAGCGGCCTGGATCCAGATCATGGTCTTGGGTTGTGGTCCTGGGGTGTGCTTTCAGCAAGCCAAAGCTGGTGGGGGCTGCAGCACCCTCCTAACAGCTCCGGCATCTGTGAAAACCCCAGCAATTTGGGACAGAGCTTTCCTCCCTGGAAGAAGAGTTCCACAGAGCTAAAAAAATCAAACAATTAATTGACTGGCCAAAATGAGGAGGAAAAGGAAACAAAGTAAGAACAGCAATAAAATGCTACAATCCGTTTTTGGGGACAAAAAAGATCAAAGCATTGAACAGGAGGAAAACAACACAAACACACCAAATGCTTCCAAGAAAGCATGAAGATTGCCTACAAGCCACAGATTGACTTAAAAAGGACTTTGAAAACCAAATAAGAGAAGCGGAGGAAAAATTGGGAAGAGAAATGAGAATGATGCAAGAAAATCATGAAAAGAGAGTCAACAACCTGCCTGAAGAAAATAACACCTTAAAGAACAAATTAACTCAAATGGCAAAAGAGGTCCAAAAAGCCAATGAGGAGAAGAATGCCTTAAAAAGTTGAATTTGCCAGATGGAAAAAGAATTTCAGAAGCATTCTGAAGAGAACAATTCCTTCAGAATTAGAGGGGAGCAAGTGGAAGCAAATGACTTTATGAGAGACCAAGATACTATTAAACAGTTACAAAGAAATGAAAAAAAAAATAGAAAGC
>CM053594.1:41729418-41745947 GCA_028646575.1 Pseudocheirus occidentalis
AGCTGCTGTTTGGGAGGCTCCTCTGCTCCTCATGGCCACCCTGAGGTCTTGCCTGGCCATGGGCATTTTGGGCTCCACAGTCTCTGCTCCACTGAGGTGCGAGCTGCCTCTCTCCCATCCTGCTCCTCACACCTTGGCAGATGTGGAGGTGCTGGAGGCTGTAGAACCTCTGCAGGCTGGCTGTGGGGCTTGGCTCATCTCCTTACCACTGCCCCAGGCCTGGCCGTGGTCTAGGCTTCTGACTCTTCCAGCCTCCACTCTGGAGGCCGGGCTGAGTTCCTGCTGCTGAGCTGCCTTCAGTGAGAGGTGTGTTCTCTGTATTTTTGTGAGTCTGAGAGTCCTAGACTTTCCTAGACTTTGTTGGGGCTCATATTTTATGGGTGTTTAGGGTGGTGGCGTGGGAGGTGTGGGACCTTGCTACTTCTACGCCGCCATCTTCTCCAGCTCCATGGTTGTTTTTTTTTTGAAGAGAGACAGAGGAGGGAGAGGAGATCACAGTTGACTCACATTTCAAAACCATATCTGACAATGACTAAGACAAAGGCCAAGGGAAGGCCTATCAACATGTCCTTAGAGTGAGGGAATGTAACCTTATCTGAATCTTCCATGTCAGTCAATGAGAACCTGGGGAGAGCCAATGTTCTTCCTTCCAAAACCATTTTTTCAGGCTGGTCAGCATCCTGTAAGCAAAAAGATGAATTTTACTAGAAATATCTTGATAGGATGGTGACAGCATCAGAGAGGGAAAGTATGTACTGGTTTATCAAAAACTCTGGTTAACTGAGAATCCATTTACAATAATGACTGATGTTAGAATTAGAATTCCATAACTGTAAGGCGTCTTCACAGGGTGCAATCTCCTGACTTTACAAATGATGAAAACTGAAGCACAGAGAGGCACATAATGAGTCAATGGTAGGGCTAGGTTTGAACCTAGATCTTCTGATTCCCTCCCTGGAACTGGTTTACTACATCAGCTACATATATGTCACAAGCAGAGGTCTTACTCTAAAATGCTGGCTGGCACCAAAATTTTCCTCAGCCAGAGAAATCCATATGTCATAGACCTTGTCCATAATCTTACTAAACCCAATTCAGCCCAGCCCAGAGCAGCCTGCTTGTGGGAACATGATTTGGAGAGGTGGCAGGGAAAATAGACCCTAGAAACCAAAGAGATAATAGGGTTCTTAGAACACAGACTTTTGGAGTGGGGTCTTAGAATATAGAATGTAAGAACCAGATGGGCTCTTGGAACATACAATATTGAAACTGAGAGGGCCTTCCAACATAGAAAATAGGAACTGGGAGGTTCCCTAGCATATAAAGTATTGGAGCTAGGAGGGACCATATAACATAGAATACCAGAGCTAGGAGAGACCTTGGACCATAGAATGTTGGAACATGGAACTTGAAACAGAAAGTTAGAGCTGAGTGTAACTGCTAGTTCTAGTATGGATGAGAAGGTCTCCATCACTGAACCCCTTTGTTTGTAATGTTATGGGAGAGATCTGCTTCAAACTATGATTGGACTAAACACTGCCTGAAGGATCATTCTAGGTCTGGACCTGTAGGTTTCTCAGGATTTTCCTACGCCACCATACCCTATCTTTTCCCAACGACTTCTTTATTCTGCTATGGGTCTGTTATTAAGGAATAGTTGTGAGATGGTCTATGGGGCAGGAATGTTCTCAAAGTTTCTTTCTTCCCCTGATTACATACAAATGGAATGAGATGGTTCAACTAAGGGGGTGTCTGGGGTTGCCCACTATGGAGGACCATGTCAGAATCTGGCTTCCAGAGAGAGACTGTGATTTTTCTTGTCTGGTGTAATTGCTTCTCTTTCTACGCTGGATAGCGCACTAGACTTAAATAGCATGTAAGTTCCTTGAAGGGAGTAGCCATTTCTTCTTTTTCCCTTTTTTTTTATCCCTAATGCAATACATGATTAAACTAGATTCTTTAGTCTATAAATGTCTATAAGTGATGGTTAAATTTCAAGTACATGAATTCAAACCTTTTCCCAACTCTGGTGAATTCTCTGAGAAGTAAAAATAAGAGATATATCTAAATATTGTTATTATTAATGATTATAATGCTAATAATGGCTAATATTTATATAACTATAGCATTAAATGTCTGCACAAATACCTAAGGTTTAGGCAACAAGAAAGGGGAACAAATGTAACTTAATAGGTATCACTAAGGTTTGATGGAATGAAGGTGATTATCTGAATGTGTTAGATCAGAAGTCTTTAGGGTCAATGAACTTATTTCTAAAAATATTTTGATAATTGTATTTAAATATAATTTTCTTCATTTGCAATCCTATGTATTTTATTTTGTGCATTTAAAATATTCTGTGAAAGGGTACATAGGCTTCACCAGGAAACCTGTGAAAGGGATTCATCACATACACAAAAAAAGATTCAGAACTCTTGTTCTGGATGAATGCATCCTATTAAAGCAAAACAAAACAGGACTGATAGAGGGGAAGAGTGGAATGGGGTGGCATTGTATAGTGAGAAGTATATTTGCATGACTATAACTCTTAGATCAAGCCTGGCATTTTCATGAGACTCTCATCTTTAGTGGAAAGAACAATTACTTGATCCTCTATTCTGAAGTGAGGAAGACAGTTGGTGAGAGCTTGGGAGAGGAGAGATCCTGATTTTCTGGTTTCTGGACCACACATAGTTCCAGGCTCTTTTTAGAGAGAAGTCTTTGGAGGTCAAGACTTCACAAAGAAGCTGACCCTTACAGGAGACAATGCTTCAAAACATTTTACCAACTTGCTGCACCAGAGACTTTGGAGAATTCACTATATGTGACAATTTTTGTGTAATTGCTATGTGGTAGGAAGGGTATAAAGTCTTGAGACAATTGATTGGTGATACTCTTTTCATGTTAAGGGATATAATCAGAAGAGTGATTGGAATCTAAAAATTATTTCCCCTAGACTAGCAATATTTAGGGTGTAGATTGATGTAATTCTAGTCTGGTATTCACTCTCTGAAGAAAGCAGAGTACTAAGCCTTGTGGCCCCTTCTCCTGACCATCCACAGGCAGGGATAAGAGAGAAGGATAGAGGAGACTTTATTTTTTAAATCTGAGTTTTAGTTTATTGAATAAAACAATACTTTTCATAATATAGTACAATAAAAAGATGATGGTACATGAAACTGCAAATCTACTATGCACAACTTGCTATGTCTTTAAAATATGTAACAAAATTATCATGGAAATTTCTTTTCTTTTTTTCTCTCCCCCTACCCCACTTTAGAGATGGCTAACATTAGAAAAAATAGGTATATATACACACATATGTATGTATGTATGAGCATGCATACATATATACATATGTACACATACACATACATATAAAATACATACACATATACATACATATGTAAAATCATTCTAACCATCTATTTGCTCTCTCTGGATGTAGAGGGCATCTTCATATATTCTTCATAGTCAATTTGGGCATTTAAAATAGACAAAATAACTTATTTGCTCAAAGCAGTCCTTAAAACAATATTTCTGTAACTGTATACAATGTTCTCTTGGTTCTTCTCATTTCACTCTTCAAAATTTCATGCAGATCTTTCCATGTTTTTCTGAAATCAGAGAACTTATCATTTCTTATAGTAATGTAGAATGCTATCATAATAAAAAAACACAACTCATTCAACCATTCCCCAACAGATGGGTATCCCTGCAGTTTCCAGTTCTTTGCCATCACAAAGAGAGCTCCTATAAATATCTTAGAAAATACAGGGTTTTTTTTTCTCTTTCCCAGTCATCTTTGGAAATAGACCAAGTAGTGGTATTGTTTGGTAAAAACAAAACAAAAAACCCAAACTTTAGATATATCTGTTCACACTTCCCTGCAAGCTACAGACTAATGTGAACATACATATAATTTACCCACTTTACTTGAATAAATCCAGGAACAAGAGGGAAGAAGTTCATTGAGGGAGGTAGATCATCAGACAGTTAAAGACCCTTCCTCAATATTCAGCCTCATGAGAGATGAGGAACTGTGTGAGGCACAGGAAGCCCACTTCATAAAAGAAAAACAGACAAGGGTATAGCCTAAAAGAGTATCAATAGGAGGCAGAAATTGGATGTTGGAGGTATAGAGAGTACCCTGGAGCATGGGAAAAGAACCTCTGGGGTTAAGATAAAGGCCAGATGTCTGGATTCAAAGCTCACATAGGGCTCCTGTTAAGGACCTGGAACAAATAATTTATTAATATTAAACACTTATTATATGTATGCTGATTCAGCTAGGCTAGATTTCTTGCTATGAGGTGATGATTGGGTTGGCATTTGGTGGGGATAACTGGTCTGTCCACAGGAGATGCTTTCCCAGATGATTGCTATGATTGCTCTGCCCTCTGGGACCAAATAGAACAAATCTTACCTTTCTTATATATGATTACCCTACAAGTATTTTAAGACAGCCATCAGTTTCCTCCCAAGTTTTCCCTTCTCCAAGATAATCATCTCCAATCCTCAGGATTTTACTGAATACTTTTACTGAATTCATTACTCAAGGGTTAGCATACTCCTTCCCTCTCCTATTCTCCCCATCCATGTGATTCTGCACCCCTGGTTATTATGCAAATCCTATTTCCAATTCCTCACTGCCTCCCTCCAACTCATCTTCCCACTACTCTCTCCTCTCAATGTCCCTTTCCAGATATACTCTTTCTTTTCACTATGTTCTCTAGAATATTTGTCCATAATTAACAAACTTGCTTTCCTCTTAAACCTTTTCCTTTCACACTCCTTTCATCATCTGATTCCCTCTAGATGATGCTGTATACTTGCCCATTCTTTCCAGCACTAGTGCCCACTTTTGCCTGTACTCTCTCAATGTATTAGTTTTAATAAGGGAGTCAAGAATACCCCTTGCTTCCTATTGACATTTCCAAATTCTTCCTTTGCCACTATCATTCAATCCTAGGAGAAGTTGGTTTTTGTATCTCATCCACTAAAGAAATGAAATATATAAATTTCTAGACAAAATAATTTCACTTACAAATATTTTAAAGAACACTTTACTATAAATGAAGAATGGACTCAATGGATTTTTCATTGTGGAAAAGAACAATCACTAACAATAGAAGGTTTTTTTTTCTGTGAGTCTGTGTCAATATCTGTTCAGTAAAAAGGTGCTCAACACCTTAAAAAAATGAAATCAATTTCAATGCTTTTATCTTTGGTAAGTAAAAAAAAAGATAAACTCAACAACCTCTAATGACATTTTGTAATTTTGCAACTTGTATTGCCAGCATTTTTCAGACTTAAATGGTACTTTAAGAATGCATCCTGCAGGTCTCATTCCAGTAACTTTTCACTTCTCTCCTGAGAGAGAAATCTTTGATTACTTTGATTTCTCTTCAGTTTGATTATTGGATTAAATTCCCTTTAAGAAAAGCTAGCACTAACAGTTAAGCCAGACTAAGATAGATAGCTTCTTAATTCTAGGTTACCTATAGATTCAGTGAATAGATATATTGGTAAAACTCTATCATTTAGTAGCAGATAATTCAGAAAAATAAAATAATTACAGAATTATAATACTTTTTTCAAAGGACAAATTTCCCTTTGTAGTAGCTAAAGAAAAGAAGGTTGACCAAAAGTTAAGTTCTTCTTTCCAGTAGGTTTAAATTAAGTACTCTAATCTCCCAGAGGTAAATTTCTCCTTCTGGCAAATGGGAAGATGGAGTTTCACTGCTAGCTTATCAACCACCAACCACAAGTTTATTTTCCTAGTCATAGTTCCCTTTTCTTTTGGACTCCTTGAAGCAAGTTCCCCTTTTGAAAAGCTAAGGAATTATTTCAGTTAATCTGTGGGCCCCTTTGAAGTGACATTTCTGGTTATAAAAGGCATCATCTGTGCATTAAGGACTTGTGGGGTAGCATTTAGAAAGCCTAGGAGAAACTAACTAGTCAAGTGACCTGTTTAGTCAATTAAATTATGTTCAAAACAAGTTTCCATATTTTTAAAAAAATACTCTCTTCTGTAACAAAAATCAGCTCTGTAAATCGCTCCTTATCTTTGACATCTGAGGAGTAAGATGACTTTATATGCAAATGACAGTTTTGTAAATTAAATCAAATATGCTCAGTGACTTTGCTCTGAGTTTGTTTTTATTTCAGATAATTAATCTTCACACTCGTCCTCAGAGAGAAGGGGACTTAGTTTTAAAACACTTGAAGGAAAGAAGTTGCTTCAGAAAAAAGGCAAGTGATCAAGAAAAAGACAACTTTAATTTGGTTTACCTAACCACAATGAAGTTCAGAATGATTTTTAAAAATCCAGTGCCTCATGAATTTGAGGTAAAGTCATCTAAAACATATTAGAATAAATTGTTTATGAATTATTAAGCAGTAAGTGAAACTGCAAATGTTTTATTTCAGTTCTGATAACCTAAAAGTGAAATTTCACTGAGCTGCCAAAAGAGAGTCAACGGAAGAAGGAAATCAGATCTGAAGACACAATCTGAAACATTATTTGGAAGCAAAGAAGCACAAGGTTGAGAAATTAGCAGTATTAAAAAGAAAATGAAAGACAGTCTAAAACAAGGTGCATTTTTTTGTAGTTTGCAAGAATCAGTCTGTTTTACCTGCTTGAAAAAAGAAATTATAGTTGACAGTAGCACATTGTAGACTTACAGTTCAACTAAAAGACAAAAAGAGTATCTATTATGTAACAACTATGTCTAAAGGGATCAGGCTATGTACCAGTGGAATAATACTACTATGAAATTCCAATTGGTCTTAAATTGGGGAATCTTCATTCCAGTCAGCATTGTTAATCTGCTGCTGGACAATCAATAATATGTCACAAATGGACATAAAAGCTATGTGATGTGGAGTTGACGTCATTTGAGATCCCCAAAGATAGGACAGAGGTGCAGGAGATTAGAAAGGGCGAGAGAGACTTCACTTGGGGGAGGGCAGAAGAAAGTGGATCATTGGTAAGACAGACTTAAAGATCACTGACCCCTCTTTTATTATGAGCAAAAGCATAAGGGTTTTAGAGAAAAAGCACCACTTATATAGGTATGACTATCAATTGGTAGCATCCCTTAAGAAGGTAATTATATACCCAAGACAAAGAAATTAAGTTTCGGAGCAAGGCTTACCTGTTACAACAGCATTGAGAGATGGATAGACATTGGGAAAGAGGCTTGTTATTTCTTACTCAGTAGAGCTGAATGTCTCTCCTTCTTCAAAAGAATTATGTTCCTTCCCAGAAGTAATGGGATAGGTCAACAAATGGAGATATCTCCTTCTCTTCCCTCCCCTCACAACCAGGAATTGAGAGAAGTGATAGAGGAGTCCAGGAGGTGTAATACTGAAGAAAGGGACTGTGTGTTTATGTGTGATTGTGAGTGTGTGTGTGTTTGTGTGTGTGTGTGAAAAGCTTGGGGACAAGAAGGGTTAGGGCTAGGGATCTGAGATGGGGTGGGCATTCAAGAAAAATGGGGTCTTAGGAGGGAAGGAGGGACGATTTGGATGAGGATGGTATAGAGAGAGTCAGTAGGCTATGGGGCCTTTGAAGGAGGAGGAAGAAACTGAAACTGGGCTAAGTGGCTGATCTGCAGAAGGGGGACACCCCAAAGGAGAGAGGCACAGGAAGCTTCAATGTGTGGGAAAGCTTCTTAAAATGTAATAGGATGCCACTTTCCTGGAGATTTTCAACAACAAAGCTAGATAACCAATCCTTAGGCATGTTTCAGAAAGGACGCCTGCATATGGATTGATCAGCCTCCATGGTCTCTGAGGACCTAACTCAGAGAGTCAGGGGACTCTGGAACTACAGGCGATAGTTAGAAAAATTGTAGCATTCTTTTCTCTCTCTTTTGAATTATAGAGTCAGCAGCCACTGACTGTCTTCTTAGTTACAAACCAAAAATAGAATGACCCCATCTCTGTGTATCTGTCCCTCTCTTCATTTCACTTCATTTCATATCTTGGGGATAATCCCAAGACATGGTGATTCAGGACCCCTGCTCATCCCAAGCTTTGTTAGGATCCTGTGGGCATCTAGAGCAGAGGTGTTGAACATGTCACCCATGCATCTAGCAACACTCCAGAGTGGGCCTGAAATAATTTAAATTAGGAAATGTTTAGCAAAATAAACAAAAATACAATAAAACGTGGATAGCATTACATTTTAAAACTAAGTCAGTATGTGACTCTTCCATGGATCTGTTTCTATTTGAATTTGACACCACTAATCTAGAGGATAGTAGCTATTTATTGTTTATGGGACCCACAGCCCCAGTGGAATATGGGAAGGGAGACAGGCAGAGATAAAAATTATCATTAAAAGATACATTTCTTCCTCAGTCCTTTAAGAAGATAGACTTTGAGCTCTCCTATCTGACTTCTATTGACCTTGAGTCCAGAGGTTTTAAGTGCTTACAATTGTCATACAGGTTTCTGAAGCAGTTACTGTGGAACTTAGAGCTTGGTCTGACACTGAAGACACCAAGGTCATCCACTGCACCCTGGGCCAACTTCAGTCATTTTGACTTTTGCCCTGCTACTAGACTTCAGTGACTCTGGAATGACTCCAATTCATGCTCACCTGTGATGTCATTTGTCCCCTTCAAAAACAAAAGATGGACAACAGCAATAACAACAAGAAGTGCTTACAGACTCTGAGGCCTGGGGTGTAGGATCCCTGATAAATTTCATTGACAATAATCAAAGTCTTGTCCTAACTAAAGTCAGTGGTCCAGAGGCTAGAGACAAGTGTCACTCGATTAACACTTATTCCTTACCTAATAGTTATTTAGCAGGATGAGGAATATGGGAAACAGAAAACTCAAGCATGGGCAGGGGAACAGGTAGGATTCAGGAATGTCCCTGGCATGCCCAAAGCACAGGCCTGAAGGGTTGGGTCTGGGCTGAGAGCCAGGAAGTAAGTCTAAATATGAAGGCCAGAATTGGCCTGGAGGAAGGTCTTGAATGATAGATCAGGACTTTGGACTCTTTCCTGTAATATCAGTTGGGGAGGGGAAAGTAGAGAATTGATAAGATCAGTGAGTGAGAAGACAGTTTAGAGTCAATGATGGAGTTATTGGGAGAGAGACTTGTGATGAGGATAGGCAGGGAGAGGTAGGCAGAGTTAGAAGTGGAAGGAAATAAGCATGTGTTAAGTACCTACTATGTGCCAGGCATCAGATGTAGATGCTATCATATTATTATCCCCATTTGATAGTCGAGGAAATAGGGAAAGAGAGATTAAATGACTTGCCTGTGGTCACACAGCAAGTGAGTGTCTGAAGATAGATTTGAACTCAGGTCTTCCTGCCCAGTCCAGTGCTCTATCCACTGCACCACCTAGCTTCCTCTGATTTAAAGTCTCTGCTGCTCATAACTTGTGTGACCTTGAACAAAATCTCTTCCCCTATTTGAGTCTTGGTGGAGGTAGCAAAGTGGTGTGGTTGAAGCATCAGGGTATTTGACCACTACTAGATCTGTACCCCCAAAAGAGCATAAATATATGAAAAGTACCCACTTTACATAAATATTTATAACACCTCTTTTTGTGGTGGCTAAGAATCAGAAACTGAGGCAATGTCCATCAGTTGGGAAATAGCTGAACAAGTTGTGGTATATGAATGTAATGGAA
The DNA here is from genome assembly GCA_028646575.1 of Pseudocheirus occidentalis. Classification (NCBI taxonomy): domain Eukaryota; kingdom Metazoa; phylum Chordata; class Mammalia; order Diprotodontia; family Pseudocheiridae; genus Pseudocheirus; species Pseudocheirus occidentalis. The sequence continues at coordinate 41,739,080 of CM053594.1, forward strand.
TACTATTGTGCTTGAAGAAATGATGAGCAGGTGAACTTCAGAAAAACCTAGAAAGATTTATATGAACTGATTCTGAGTGAAATGAGCAGAACCAGGAGAACACTGTACACAGTGACAGCCACATTGTGTGATGACTAACTCAGTCATCAGTTCTCAGCAATGAAAGGATCTAAGACTACTCAAAGACTCATGATCCATATTCAGAGAAAGAACTGTGGAATCTGAATGCAGATCAAAGCATACAATTTGCTCCCATTTTTTGTTTTGTTTTGTTTCTTCTTTCTCATGGTTCCTCCCATTCCTTCTAATTCTTCTTTACAATATGACTAATGTGAAAACATGTTTAATGTGAAAGTGTATGTAGAATCTATATCAGATTGCATGCCATCTTGTGGAGGGGGGAGGAAAGGGAGGGAGAGAACATTTTAAACTCAAAAGCTTGTGGAAGCGAATGTTGAAAACTAAAAATAAATAAATTAATTAAAAACAAAATCAGGGTAAGAAGACCCAAATTTAAGTGTTTTAATGAGCTGATTGACCCTGGGCAAGCCATCTCTTTGTGCCTTAGTTTCTTCATCTGTAAAATGATGGTGGTTGACGAGATGATCTTGGACATTTCTTCCAACTTTAAATATTCATGCCCCTTCCATTTTTAGACCTATATTACAAAGAGATCTAACATAAAATGTTCTGATGGATCCCAAAATATTCATAGCGGCACTTTTTTCAGTAGCAAAGAACTAGGACCAAAAAAAGGTTCATTATAGTCTACTATGTGCCAAGAATTGTGCTAAAGCCCTGGGGACAGAAAAAGAGGCAAAAGACAGTCACTGACCTCAAGGAGCTTGGAAACTCATAGGGAAGACAGAAAGAAAACAAACATTTGTAAAGCATGCTATTTCCAGGACAAATAGGAAATAGATAACTGAGGGAAGAATTAGGATTCCTTTGTTCAAGATTCCTATAAATGTCACCTCAAAATTGTCTTGAGGTAGAGTCATGTTGGAGAGTATGAGGAAACTTCACCATTTTTGGATTGCAAAATCTTTCTAAATGAGAAAGTTAAGTTATTCTCAAACGAAATCGTTTCTGGCAGAGTGAAGTGCAAAGAGTTAAGTATTACTTTTTTAAAGTCTTCTATGTTTATGGGCAAAAATCTAAGTCTTGTCCTAAAGTTAATGGTTAGTGTCCCTGAGGCCAGAAACAAGTGTCACTTGCTTAACACTTTTCCTCCTGACCTAACAGTTATTTAACTAAATTATTCACATTCAGTAGCTGTCCTTACTGTGTGAAGAGCCTTGAGTCAGTATTCATAAAGGTCTAACTTGTTACTCAACCCTGAGGTTACATGACCTCAAGAAAGTAATTTTGCTTCTTTGACCTTCAGTTTCTTTGCAATTAATAAACAGATTAATCAAATAATAAATATTTATTAAGTACTTACTATTTGCCAGATATTGTACCAAGCATTAGAGATATAAATAGTCCCTGCCCTCAAGGAGCTTACAGTCTAATGAGGAAGATAGCATGCAAACCATGTGTACAAAGTGGGCTATATACAGGATAAACAGGAAATAATTAACAGAGGGAAAGCACTAACATTAAAAATTTTTTTTTTGCTTTTTGGAGGGGGGAAGGCAGGGCAATTGGGACTAAGTGACTTGGCCAAGGTCACATGACTAGTTTTGTGTCAAATGTCTGAGGCCAGCTTTGAACTCAGGTCTTCCTGACTCCAGGGCCAGTGCTCTATTCACTGTGCTACCTAGCCACCCATTAAAATCACTAACATTAAAAGTGGGAAAGACTTCCTGTAGAATATGGGATTTTCAGTTGAGATTTAAAGGAAGCCAGGAAAGTCAGGAGGCAGAGGTGAAGAAGGAGAATATTCCAGGCATGAGGGATAATCAGAGAAAATGCTTGGATGGAGTATCTTGTTTGTAGAACAGCCAGGAAGCTGGTATCATTGGAGTATGTGATGTGATGGGAGTAAGGTGTAAGAAGCCTAGAAAGGTAAGTGAGTCCTAGGTTATAAAATGCTTTGAATAAAAAAAAAATTTACTTTTGATCCTGGAAGCCATAGAGAGTCACTGAAGCTTACTGAGTAAGGGACTGAAATGGTGGGTCCTGTGCTTTAGCAAAATAATGTTGGTGGTTGAAAGTGGAAAGCCTATTTATATGCTAATGAAGTTCAAAGATATTTGATAGCCTGTCAATATTTTGTTAGATGGGAAAAGGTTTCTCTAATTGAATTAGAGAGGTAGCTGACTGTCTTCTCCTTATCCTTTGACTAAGTGATTTTCCTGATGGAATATAATTGGCTGGACAAAGATTGCACATGCTCTCACTGGACCAGTTATCCAGGCCTGGATGGAATATGCAGCAGCCAACAGTCTAGTAAGAAAGTAGGAGGAAACCATTATTTACCTCTTGGTGGCAGTGTTGATGAGATTTCTCTCTTCTCTCTCACTCTTATAGGCCATGGTCTCTCCTAGAAGGTAACAAGGCATCCACTAGGGAGCAGACATATACTTTTTCTAAACACACACAGACTCAGGGAATCAGGGAAACAGCAAGGAAGTAGTGAGTTCTAGTAACTGAGAGTTGTGTAGAAAGTTGTAGAAAGGTGTAGACCCTAGGAAATCAACTGAGCCAGCGGAGATGCTATATACTTTAGTATTGGCAGCATGTGCGTCTTTGGCCACATCTACTCTCTATAAATGTCCTTCATTACTACTGTACTCTACCGTTGTGTCTCCTCTTTTCACATACATTGTGTGTATTTATGACAGAGTGAATATTATTATGAGAATTATGAGAATAATATTTTGTAGTTACTGGTCTTAATATGCCATTTTAGTGGAAACTTTGACCTGGTTATATCTACTGGCTAACTGCCAATAAGAAGTCCACTGATGGAGGCTTACAAATTGGGAAGACCTACAAGGTAATTCTAGAATTTCAAAGTAGGAGCTTCTCTCTAGGGAGCCAATCAGTGGGTTAAGATGCAAATTGAAGTAGTTCAGTTCAGGATATTAGAATTAGAAGACAGAATGTCCGAGATGGGAAGGCCCTTGCAACACATGATATTGGAACTGGGAGGGCTTTTAGAACACAGGATGTTAGAGCAGGGAGGGCCCTTAGAATGTAGAAGTAAAGACTGGGAGGGGTTTTAGAGATCAGCTAGTCCAACCCTCTATATTTTACAGATGGGAGAAGGGAGGCCCAACAATGTGAAGTGACTTATTCCAGGTTCACACAAGTGGTAAGTAGTAGAGATGAATTTTGAGTCCAGACTCTTCAACATGAAATCGAGTCATCTTTCTGATTGTACCAACCTATCTTCTATGTACCTGGTACTGTCTTAGGCACTATAAGAATATTGTGAACAGATGATATCATCTACTTATTTAACAGGAAAAGGAGAAGGAACTTATTATACTTCATGAGGCAAGTCTGTGGAAGAGTTGGGACTTGAACCCAGATTGTATCATTTCCATCCCAAGGCTCTTTCCTGCAATCCTACTCTGAAGAGAGGTACCTGAATCCCCTTCCTACTTCCCAAGACTAATAGTTGATATATGTGACTTTTTTAAATAATAAATTAATTTGTGTGGAAGGGGCATTTTCTACTTCACACCTCCTAAAGCATTTCTATTTCTTGACTTATCCTTTACAATTGGAGTCTGAAAGGGGCCCAGCCTTTACAAGGTGCACATAGACCACTCCAAAATCCATTATTTCTCTTTGTCCTTGATTCCTATCCTTTATACCCTATAAATGCAATCACTCAAAATCTGAAAAGGGCAAAACTTTATACTTAAAAGTCTGTTACTGGTGCCTTATATTGTGTAGTTTCATCAAATGGGTTTGGGATTAGGGGAGGCAGAGGGCAGGCTGAATAGATTGGAAATCTCCAATCAATTTCACTCCTTGCAAACAAATACATTAATAAATAAAGGAACTACTAGATTCTGTCCTGATGAACTGAAAGCATGCATTCTTGTTTCTGTTTTTGCTCAGGAATTTTGTCAGAATCTTTTCTCTGCCTCCATCACTTCCTACGCTGTATTATCAGTGGGCATATTGCACTCCCTTTCTTCTCCCCTCCACTGCCATCCCCACCCACATTGCACCTGGCCTCCTTGAGGGCAGGTCTGTTGCGTTTATCTTTGTGCCCTTAGAACTAAGTACATAAGTAGACACTTACAAGTCCATTGAATTTACTCTCTCTGTTGAGTTATACATTGTGACATTTATATTTATATGTGTGTTTTCTCCCTCAGTAACTGTAAACCCTTTGAGAGCTGCCACTGTATCCTCCTCACTTTCCTCTTCTGCTACCTTGCTGCGCAGAGCAGAGGGGAGAGGAAAGGGAAAGCAAAAACTTATAAGCATTTATAGTGTCTACTAGTACCAGGCACTGTATCAAGCTCTTTACAATTATTATCTCATTTATATACCACTTTAAGGTTTGCAAAGCACTTTAAATGTTATCTCATTTAATTCTCATAACAACCCTGTGAGTCAGATGTTGTTACAACCCTCATTTTACAGGGTTTGAGTTTGAGAGGTTAAGTGACTTACCCAGGGTCATATGGCCATTATGTATCTGAGGTAAGATTTGGACTCAGGTCTCCTGAAGCCAAGTTCAGAACTCTGTTTTCTACTACCAGGCAAGTTACATATGTTAGTAGCATAAGGGTAGTAAATCTGTATAAGTATAATATAATATAATAATATAATAAGTATAAGTATAATTTACTATTAAGCACAATGGTTCAATTCAGAAGAAGGTTCTCAAATTTATTTTGCTTAACTAAACATTTATTAATAAAGTCTTTTAACTTTTTTTGTTTTACAAATGACATTAAATAATAAACTTAAAGTAAAATTGGATTACCCTCTGTGGCAACATGAGATAGTGCATAAGTTACTCTCCTTTAAGATTACTGAAATTCTTTTCCTAAAAACAAAACTGAAGATATTTCTGATTTGGTCTTTGTGGTTGTTATTGTTGTTTTAATCATGTCTGACTTTTCATGATCCTATTTGGTGTTTTCTTGGCAAAAATACTAGAGTGATTTTCAATTTCCTTCTTCAGCTCATTTTATAGATTAGGAAATTGAAGCAAACAGAGTTAAGTGACCTGCCTAGGGTCCCACAGCTAGTAAGTGTCTGAAACAGGATTTGAATTAATGAAGTTGAATCTTCCCAGTTCCAGGTACAGCACTATATCCACTATACTATCTAGCTGCCTGATTTAACTTTACTAAGTAATAGATTGATAACTTTGTCCCATAAACTCTTGCTTCATTATCTAATTATTCCAGTATCATTTTCATCATATAATGAATATATAGCTATCAGCTGGAAGATGACAGCTCAATACTCATCTATTCAGCTGTTTAGGATATGGAAGTGACTATAATCTTATATGGAAAGCAGTAGTGCAAGTATTAGAACCAATTGATTCAATATATTAAACAATGACAGTATTACCTGCTATGGCTAGAGAGATTTTCCATGAAAGGAAGAAGCAGAGATATGATTATAATAGGATAAGTACTGATCCTACAGGTCTAAGCACAAGGGCACAGAATGATTTAACATATGTATAATAGGATAAAACAGAATTAGTTCTGTTTGATTTCAGGTAAGAGTTACAGTTAAGTTCCTGGAACAGCCAATTATTCAGTGAAACTCCACTTTTCTTTACAAGGTATCATAGTCAGGCTCAAGATTGACTAGGTGAGAAACAATACTGTTCAAAAAGGAAGTATCACAATGGTGAAACTGAGTCAAGCATTTCCTACCTTCAGCCATGCCAAGTTTGGCCCCTTGGCCTTTCACGGGGACAGACATCCACTCTTGAAATTTTCAAATATGAGTCAAAAAATATCCAATCTACAAGAAAAACCACTGAGGCAGAACTCAAAGCCAATAACCACTTATTAAAGGAATGTGGTCCCTTTAATGAATGGGATCTAAGGCCTTCTTCATGATCTGAGATACCTCCTTCCTCCAGGGTCTTACTTTTATAGTGCTTGACACATGGAATATACAGGTGGAACAGGCCAAAAACACAGAAAATGATTGATGGATAAACCTTGCCCGTGACCCTCTAGGAGGGTCTACACAGAATACAGAATACCATTGGTTGACAGAGAGACTTGCAACCAGACCTTAATAGACCTATCTTGACGTTCCAGGAAATCCAATCAAAATTGAGGAGGAGGCTTATTGGGCTGGACTGATGAGTGGATGTCAAAACATTTGCATAAGCCAACAAGCTGATAGAAGGGCAGGCCACAGATGAGTAGAAGCCAAAATATCTACATGATCTTATGGGGTGGTAAAAAGCTGTAGCCTGGCAACTGGGGTCACTCATTGGCTAAATGTTCATAGCCATCTATTGTGTTGGGTAACAAGGAGATAATGGAAGGTGAAGGGGAAATGAGTTAAAATTATCATACTGGGCTTGGTCCCCTGCTCAGCAGGAGAAAAGGGTAGAGGTGCTTTAATTAGCTTCCTATGATTAGGCAAGTGAACTTGGTAAATGACCTTCTGATTATGCAATTTACAGCCTGGGGCCTTTCATAAAAGGTTTGAGGATTTTTATGAACATGAGGTCCTTTTATTGGAGATAATGTGTCCTATTTGAGGAATGTGGTGCCTCCAGTATCCAAACAATCCTATGAATTTTTGGGCCTCCTTCTTATTAGTAGGGGTGGGAAAATCCTGAATCTTTTGTCAGGCTTGTGGGAGAATCTCTCATAGTCTCTTGTTCCATTGTATACCCCCAAATTTTGCATTTTGAGCTGGTCCTTGAACCTTTGCAGGGTTAATTTCCCACCCTTTACTTTTCATA
>CM053594.1:41746447-41778062 GCA_028646575.1 Pseudocheirus occidentalis
TGGTTTCTGAATAAAGACCTTGGTTCTGCCTTCCATGTGGAGAGTTTGCTATATTTTGTGATCCAAAACTACACCAACATATTCATAACCATCATGGGTGTTGTGAATATCTCATTATTGATACAACACTGCATGCCAAGATAAGGTGAAAATGGATATATAGCACCAGCTATACCAATGTAAAAAAAAAAAAAAGATCTCCTACAATCTCTTTCTGATTTGTAGGCCAATCCTCTTAACATCTCTGAGCTCAGAGCTCCTCAAACTCCCGCAACTTTTGCTATTCCTGACACCATGTGTGTGAGCTCCAGGCTGGCAGTGTCACCAGACACTCCAACGTCACAGACTTCTCTTGCCAAACTTCTAAGTTTTCTTAGACCAGAAAAATGTTCCTTCTTGACGTTTTATTGGCTCTACCACTCCAAAATTTGACTTGAGACATTCTTTTAAAGTTATTTGAAAGGGAATATTGAAAGGGTTCAGCTGGGGTCAGCCTTTAATCTACCATTTTACCTCCACTCCTCTCTTGTAAGACTTTTAAAGTCCTTTCAACTTGGCCTCCTCTACCTTTCCAGTCTTCTTACACCTTACGCCTATCCAGGTACTCTAAGACTCCATAACACCAGCCTCCTTTTGTTGTAATGAGAATTTAGTGAGTGAGACCACTATACATTTTTAAGTGGAGTTTAATGAGCTGGCCACTGAAAGGGGTGAACACCACCCAAATCAAGCAGCTCCAAGATGCATTTCCTCAGGGCTTATACAGACAAAAGCCACAATATAACTATTACCAGGGAGAAACCACAACTTAGTCAGTTGCTACAGAAGCAGGGAAAATACAGAAGCCAAAAGGTAGCAATCAGTTAATTGCCTAACAATTGTTGCCCAATTGGAAAGTTCCCAAGTCTGTTTTGAGAACTAAACAGAAGGGGGTGCTATGGACTACAGGTAGCTGGTTTGGGCAGGTTTACTTGACAAGTTTGTTGCCTAGGTGGGCCTTGTTTGGTTTGGGCAGGTTTCCTAGGCAGGTCCCCTATGATGGGGAGAGATGGGGGATGTTCACAAAACGGGGGGTTACAACACTTTCTATTCCTCTCACTAAACCCTCCATCTCCAGACTCCAGTCAATTTCACCAGTTATGCCTCATGCCTGGAATGTTCTCCTTCTTCATCTCAGTATCCTGACTTCTGGCTTCCTTTAGGTCTCAGCTAAAACTACACCTTCTAGAAGAAGCCTTTCCAGTCTCTACATGTAGTTACTCTCTTTTAGGGGATTATTAAATCTACAATAATTTATTTACATGAGCCGGTACACTTTTGAGTCATTCTGGAGTTTCTTGTTTACTGCAGAACCCAGAGGATTGTATCTCTCATAAGGTGTTGATTCATTCTTCCTAATATTATAATAATATTTACTGAGAAAGCTTTGTATTTTTTGAGGTTTTTCTTCTTTTTCTGGTTCTTTAACATTTCATTGATTTATTTTTGTTTCTTGCCAGAATTTTATTGAGGATTTTTTTTTGTTTCAACTTTTTCTTGGTATATTCCCATCACTCATCACTCAGTTTCTGACCATGGATCTAGGGTGAACTGAGCTGGGGAAACTCTGCCTTATGGTAGAGAATGGTCTAGGGGAGGCATGGGGAACCTGTAGCCTCAAGACCATATGTGGCCCTCTGGGTCCTCAAGTGTGGCCTTTTGACTGAAACCAAACTTCATAAAACAAATCCCTTTAATAAAAGGATTTGTTCTGTAAAACTCGACAATGGACTCAGTCAAAGGACCGCACCCAAGGACTGAGAAGGACACATATAGCCTCAAGGCTGCAGGTTCCCCACCCCTGGTTTAGGAGAAGGAGCTGTGTTGGGCCTGTGTACTATACAAGAAATTGAAACAATATTGCTTTGCCCCTATAGCAAAGTGTAATCACATATCTAGCCTCCAGGAAAGTCTGAATTTAGCAGCAAAATAACCAGGGTAGAACAAAGCCTGAAGTTCTCTCTCTCTAAATTTGCAGAACCTTGAAACTAACTAAGGGTAGTGAGTCCAGCTATAGGTAGCTGGGGCTCCAACCAGGGATGAGCTCACAACTTTTTTTCCTCAGACCCAAACACACATCAGGAGCATGTAAAGTGCAGACTAGTAAAACAGTGATCATGATGAGGTACAGGCTCTGGGAACCCCCTTGAACTCTGATTGAATTTTCCCATTTGATGAGGCATTTGCCTGAGGCCATAAGCCTTTCATTGTGCCTGGGTGCAAACCTCTGTTACTAGCCTAGTCCTCCATTATCCAGCTAGCCCCCACCCTGAATCCTCCCAAAATACCTATACCCCAATCAACTGTTCCACCCTTGCACTATTGTCTGTCAGCTCCAGGTATCCTCTGTCCTTAATCACTCATTTACTAGAGTCTGATCTTATTAACTTCTCCTGAAGACCCTCCCAAAACTCCTCCCCTAGACCACCCCTAGATTCCTCCTCCAACCTTTCAGTATATAAGACCTCATTTTGCCTCAATGTGGTGTGATAGCACCCTAGAATTTTCTAGCACATACTTGCTCTGTGTCAGATGATTCTGGCCTGCTTTCCCAATGCAAGTGTCACAGATACTGAGGCTCCTTAAGAGTCTATCCAATATGATGAAGTTTTAATAAACTTTGCTTTTCTTTGGCTGAGAGAAGACTCGAGTCAAATTCATTCAGCAGGACCCAGTGTATTGTTATTTTGGGGTCTTGTGCACACCTAACCCTATACCTCTACACTTTATGCTACTCAATACCTCTTCAATCAGACTGGCCTAACAGTAGTATTTGGTGAGCATTCATCATTTACAGGTTCCTGGGTTGAGTGGTTCCTTGAAGAATACAACATTCAACACCCAGAAAAAGTAGCAGCAGGATCTACCAGAACAAAAGCCAGAACCAAGAACAACCCAAATGTTCTTTGCAGAAGTATGTGGAAGCTGACCCTGCCACAAAGTCTGAAACCAGAAAGTATGCCCTAAATGAAAGAAAGAAAAAAGGAAAGGAAGAAAGGAAGGGAGAAAGAAAGGAAGGTAGAAAGGAAAGAAGAAAGGAAGGAAGGAAAAGTTTATTCAGGAGCTGTCATGATGAGCATTCTAATATAGGGGAAATCTATGCATTAGTGTAAGAATGGGTCTCAAATCCATTGCAGAGGGAGGAATAAAGAAATAAGTAAAGAATAAAGAAAGGAAGCAATATAAAAATGAAAAAGGAGGGAAGAAGAAAGAAATAAAGAATCTCACCAGTGAGAGATATTATGGTGACAAGACACCTAAAACACAAAATCAGAACATGAGAATGGCTCCAAAACACAAGTAATATCTCACAGAAAATTATAGCTTGTACAGAGGTTGAAATAGAATTTTTATAAGAAAGGAATAAGAATTTTTAAAAAGTTGAAATGATTATATGAAAGAAATGAGAATTCTAGATGAAAGAATTAAAAAAGAAAATAACTTATAATAAATGGTTCAAAACCTCACCCAAATAATAGGTTTAAGCATTAGAATGCACCAAATAGAAATCAATGACTCAATGAGACAACAAGAAATATTAACTTAAAGTAAAAAGACTGGAAAAATAGAAGAAAATTATAAGTGTATTATATCAAAAACACTAAGAATCACTAGACTAGGCAATGTAAGAATCACTAGAGGGCCATGACCAAAAAGAGAGGCTAGACATCATGTTTCAAGAACTCGTGAAAAATAACTGCCTAGATCTCTTAGAAGCAGAGGACAAAATGAAAAAGCAAGAAAAAATCACTTGAAAGTAACTCCAAAGCGAAATCATCCATAGTCAAAATTCAAAACATTTAGGTTAAAGAAAAATAGCCAGAAAGAAAGAATTCAAGTACCAAGGAACCACAGGTAGATTCACAGAAAATTTAGCAGATACCACTAAAAAGAAACAGAGAGATTGGAATACGAATTGCCAAAAGGCAAAAGATACAAGCTTACACTTAAAAATACCTTTCCCAGCACATTTCTCTAATGGAGGCGAGGGTATTCGAGAATGGACCTTCAATAAGACAGAGAACTTCCAAGCATTCCTGATGAAAAGGCAAGAGCTAAATATAAACACTCAAATACAAAACCTAGAATTAAGAGAATATTAAAAGGGAAATAATGGGAAATAATGAGGGATTAAATGAAAATCAAGTACTTACATTCTAATGGAAGAGAAGGAGATTAAGTCAAGATGGCACAGAAGCAGGAAAAATGTTCAGTTGAGCCCCACCCCACAACTCCAAAAAGATACAGAAAATGTAACAGATCGAGTCCTGATTTGGAAATCTGAGAAAAAAAAAATCACAGTGAACCATTTTTACAGTGTCAGTGTAAGAAGTTAGTTGTAGATTCACTACTTTCAGATATTCAGAATGGGTTCTATCCAGGAGCAGCCATGAAGCACATTCTAATAAAAGGAAAGACTATGCATTAGGGCAAGAACCGGTTTCAGATCCAGCACAGAATAACATGTTCAGGAACAGATGCCAACTGGCAGCTCTATTGCTCATTACCCCATAGCTAATTCTGGGTTACAGATTTAGGGCAAAGTAAGGAGGGGATCTTTGCTTAGGGAGGGCATTTCAAAATGAAGAACAGTCATAGACCCTAGGCTGTGTACTGACAAGAGGCAAGTTCATAAGCAAGCAGGCTTTGTGTGAGCCCAGTAACAGGGAATGATCTCAGTTTTAGTTGCTGTGCCAATCTGAAGTCTACAGTTGAATAACCAGGGTAGAAATTTCAAACTAAAGAGGAATCTGCATTTCTGTTACTATGAGCTTGCATAGATTTCCAGTTGGCTGATGTTAGAATTCAGTAGCAGCATACTGGAATTCCAATGGGCTCAAGGCCACAGGTATGTTCTTAAGACCCAAACTCAGACAGAAACTTTCAGAGTTTTAGTAGGAGTGCAGAAAATGAACTTTTGCCTAGATGAGGCAATTTTTGGAACTCTGAAAGCTTGAAGGTCTTCAGTCTGAATTGTACAAGAGATCTTATTATAATACAACACTTAGTATTTGCAAGAAGGTAGTGATAGAGACCTAGAGGACACAAAGTCAGTCCAGACATCACCTCCAGGTGTGTACAGAGCCCAGACCTCAGATAAAGTCTGAAGTTGGCAGTTAGACCAAAAAAAGAATTCTACTAGAGGAAAGATGGAAGGAAGGGTAAAAACACATGTATTAAGTGTTTATGCCAGTTTTGAAGAGCAAAGGAGATCAAGACCCAAGGTGATGTACCTTTGTGAACATGAGCTAAATCATTAAAGAAAAAGATGGATTTTAAATAAACAAAAAGCATTTGAGGCATTCATAGAAAGAAAACTAGATGTGAAGAAATTATTTTCTTTTCAAATACTGCAGACAGCAGATATTCAAAAAAGGTAAACAAACACAATCATCAAGGATAACCACAGTAAAATAAAAAAGAGACAGTCAGAAGTTTATTTCTTAAGGCACACAGGGAGGCAAATGTGAAAGTAGAAGACGAAGAGAAGTAATGGTTGAGAAACAGGTCTGAAACATCATGGATTAAACCTGACAACATCTTGTCTTGAGATGAATTAGAGGGACTAAACAGAATGAAAGGGCACATAAATGAGAAGGAGGGAGGAAGAAGAAAGAGGAGAGTGTGTAATATACTCTTAGCAAGTCAAAGGCTATCAGTGAAAAGAAAATAACTTCTACAGTAAGTTAGGAAAAAGAGAATCTTTAGGAGAATGAACAAGGAGGCAAAGGGAGGGAATTTAAAAAAGGGGACAGAAAGGAAATTCAGGTAGAAAATGGTGTCATTGATGAATGCTCCTACAGGAGAAGAGAGATATTTTATATAGAGAGATCATCAGAATAAAATGGGTGTAATATGCAGGAGTTGGTCCTGATAGAAATCATTCCTCTTGCCTCAGGAGAAGGGAAATTAGTTTCTAAGGGCAACAGACACTTTGAAGAATGGGAAGACATGGTACCGGGGAGATTAGGAAGGCAAAAATGAACAGAGGGAGGGCAAAAGTGAATGACATCAGGGACAAAGGAAAATTACTGCTATGATATAATACTCTTTCTATTACCTGTAAGGAACTGGTATTTCTGAGAGTAAAGTACAACAGAAAAAAGAGTTCAGGGAGTAAGATGTACAAGTCAATAACTTAGAAGCTAAAAAAGAAAAGAAAATTCCATGAAGAACAGAGAAACTAAAAAAGTAGTAAATAAGTATAAAAGTCTAAAATAGACAGAAAGGAAGAATAAATGATGAAGAAAATGAGGGAAAAATTTAGTCAGAAACAAAATAACTTAGTTCTAAAGAATGAATAGGTCAGATAAATTTCAGTAGAAAAATAACAACAATGAAGCAACCTGAGAAAATTTTGGAGATGCAACCAGTGCAGTCATTATGAGAAAATGTAAATCCCTGAGTATGTTCATCAGTTAAAGAGAAAAATAACAGATGAACAAAGTAAGCATGCAATTAAGAAAAAAAATCTACAAAACCAACACATTAAAAAAAGCCCCAACTAGCCACCAGAATAGAAATCATGAAAATTAAAGAAGGGATTAACAAAACTGAAAGCAAAAATGAATTTAAAAAAGCAAAAAAAAATGAATTAATGAACAAAATGGGGAGATATGTGGCAATAGATAAATCATTAGTTTGATTTTTTAAAAGAAAGGAAAATCAAATAACCAATATAAGATAATGAAAAAGGTTAATTCAGAAGAAATGAAGAAGAAATAAAGGAAATTGTCAGAAACTATTTTGCCTAAGTATATACTAATAAAATGGATAACAAACAAAATAGAATATTTACAAAAATGTAAATTGCCCAGATTAATAGAACAAGAAATAGAGGATTTAACCCAATCTCAGGAAAAGACATTGAACAAGTCAAAGAAGAGAAACCTCTAGGACTAAACGGATTTACAAGAGAATTTTATCCATTCAAGAATGATTAATTCTAATATTACATAAACTGTTTGAAAAAACAAGACGAGAGGTACTAGCTGGTGCAGTGAATCGACCACTGGTTCTGGAGTCAGGAGGACCTATGTTCAAATCTGGCTTCAGACACTTAACACTTACTAGACCTGTGACCTTGGGCAAGTTACTTAACCCCAATTGTCCTGCCTTTCCCCTCCAAAAAGAAAAAAGTAAGAAAAAAATAAAAAGCAGGATAAGAAGAAAATTTTTTTATGTTACAAATATGGTCTTAATACCTAAGCCAGGGAGAGAAAGAACAAAGACAGAAAGTTATTGAGCAATATCTCTGATGAATATCAATGAAAAAAATTTTAAATAAAACATTAACTAGAAGAAAACAGCAACATATCACAAAGCTTATGACCAGGTCCAATTTCTACAAGAAGTGCAAGTTTTGTTTAATATCATACCATATTAACATATTAATTAATTAGCGCATGTAATAAAATTATATGATTTTGATGACAGATTGAAGAAAATCTTTTGAAAAGATACAACCATTCCTATTTTTGAAAAAAATACAAGAAAACAGGAATAAATAGAGTTTTCCTTAAAATGATAAGTACTGTCTACCTAAAACCAAGAGGCAGCATTTATATATAATAGAGAAAAACTAGAGGCCTTTTATTAATAACAGAAATAAAGCAAATATATTTCATTGACTTACCCAGGGTCACATAGTGAGGAAATTTATAATTCACCGCCATTCCTATTTGACATAGTGGTAGAAATACTAACTAAAGTAGAAAGACAAAATAATTTGAGGGATTAAGCATTGACAAAAAGAAAACAAAATCATCTCATTCACTTTTTGCAGAGAACTCTTGAATCAACAAAAAAATTAATTGAAACCATTAACAACTTTTGCTAAGTTTCAGGATTTTAAAAAAACCCCATATAAATCACACTTCTGTATGGTATGAAGAAAACCCAGCAGGAGAAGACAGGAAGAGAAATTCCATTTAAAGTAACTAAAGAATGTATAAAAATGCTTGAGCGTCTGCCTGCCAAAACACACAGGAACCGTATGAATGTAACTACAAAAAAAGTTAGATCTAAATAATTAGGGAAATATTAATTACTCATGGGTAGGATGAACCAATAGAAATTCCTTTCTCTTTTCTTTGCCTTTCCCTTCTCTTCTTTTGCTGCCAAGATACTCTAACAAGCACTCATTTGTATATATAACTTATTTCTTGATATATTTAAAAAGGAAAAATCGTGCATTGTGTAGAAAAAAAGGAAAAAAAAGTGGGAATAAAAGCTTTAGCCATGGATTTCATGAAACTGTGTTACATCATTTTGTACCATGTCCATTTGTATATGATTCATGTAAATGGGTTTCTGGTGGTTAGGAGGCGGGGTTGTAGATGATGGGGCAAGGGAATAGGACAGTTTGGCAGCTAATTCCCCTGAATCCTCACCCCACTTTGGAGACACCTTCATCCCCTTCCCCCAACTCTGCCTTGCCTCTCCACTCTGGAGCCCTTCCAAATCACTGTCTTGATTGAGCCTCTCCACCATCCCAACTGTCCTACCTCCTTTCCTAGCATTAGGTTGAAAGTCTATGGTAAGTGGGGGATTTTTTTGGGGGACTGGGAAGTAGTTGAGAAATGGAACAGTTCCCAGAGGGCATTGAAAGTATTATGAACTGTAATTAAATCTGTGCTGGTTTACCCTCTCTGGTTTTATAAGCATATGTTCAATATACATACTATATAACAACAAAAAAGAATAGGGATATAAATTTAATACAGGGAACACAATTCTACTCCATAAATTTTCAGTGCAAATAAATACAATTTCAAGCAAAATAAAATACTCTGGTTGTGTACTTGATTCTTCTATTATCATAACCACTGATGCTTGTCATTGATAGAATACATATAAGGGGCAAGACCCTGTGGAGGTGGTATAATAAAATTGACAACGCTCTCTAAATTAATTAATTTGTTTAGTTCCATGTCAAGGATTACTGAAGAAAATAATGCCAAAATTCATTTAGAGCGAGAAGAGCTCTAGAATCTCAAAGGAGATAATAATAAATATAAAAAGTTAATTAAAAAAACAAGTGGGAAGGAAAGGGACCTAACATGCTATATAGCTCAAACTATATTCCAAAACAATAATCACTGAACCAGTTTGGTACCCACAAAGAAATAAGAGAGGTCAGTTTGTGGAGCAAGTTATGTACACAATATACAGAAGCAAAAGAATACAACCTACTGTCTGGTAAACTCAAATACCCCAATAATTTGGTATAAAAATTCACTATGAAATAAAAATGCAGGAAAGCTGGAAAATTCTTCAGATCACTAATAATTAGAAAATATAAACTAAGATAACTCCGAGGTTTCAACTCTCATTCATCAGATTTGCAAAGTTGGAAAAAATGAAAGTGTAAAAGCTTGGAAAGGCTGTCGGAAATCCAATATGTAAAATCTCTGTTCGTAGAACCAAGAATTCTTATAGACATTCTGGAAAGTAAGTTGGAATTATGCCCAGAAACTTATTAAATTGTTCATAACTTTTGACCCAGAGATATTACTATTGTTTCTAGCTCGAAGAGATCAAAGAAAGAGGAAAAGGAGCCATATGTTGGTTAGTTGTTGTCTTTCCTTCTTGAAAAGGACCAAAATCATATCACTATGTTGGAGTCAAGGTAGAGTGTGTCTGATTGTGGTTGATCAGACCAATATGAGCTTGGGAGGCTCTACCACAGGTTGGGCACAAATAGTCAATATGAACATTTGGAGTGGAGGTGTCTTTACATTTGCACATCTCATTTCTTTTGAGGTACTGTAATACAGATTTGTTTATAGAGCGCACTGCCTTCTTTGATGTGGGCACACCATGCTGGGCAGTCTTGCCTTCTGGTACTTATCTTACCTTGGGGCTGCTGATTTTGTTGAATGGGAATATTCAACTTGGAGAAGAGAAGTCTATGATCAGTCCAGCATTCTGTGCCACATATTGCCTTAGCCACTTTCACTGTTTCTGTCTCCTCTCCTTATAATTAATAGTTTATTAAATACCAATATTTGTTTCAAGGGTACATCCATGAAATTGTATTGTGTTTAGGTAAATGGAAGACAGTGTTGGTGGTGAAAATGTGCACAAACCTTCAGTAGCAAGTGATCATTACTGTTGCTATTTCCCACTTCATTCCTCCCAAGGACTCCCTGCCATGTCTGGTAGTCTGTGCCTACTCTTGCATTAAAGTCACCAAGAATGAAAAGTTTGTCCTCTTTTGGCACATTTATGAAGGTCTCCAGGTCTTCATAATTTTTTTCAGGGTTCATCATGATGGGAGCATGTGCACTAATATTGGTGTCATGGAGCTTTCTGCAAGTGGTAATGAAATTGCTATGAGTCTGTCATTCACTCCTTTTGGTAGGCAAACATGCTTGTTGACTGTATTAGTTTTGATTGCAAAACCTGTACTAGCTTCACAGTACAGTGAAGGTGCTCCCCTTCACTATGGCCACTCCAGAAAAATGGATATCCAGCTCTGACTTTGGTGAGCTGTCTTTCATTTACCAGCCTTGTTTCACTTACGGCTGTTATTTAGTTGCAATACCTGCTGTGTTCTCTCCCAACAAAAACTGTTTGCTCCTCTTTTAGGTTTATTGAATTTGGTGTTGTCTATAAGGGTGTGCACATTCCATGATAAGTGGAGTTATCTTTGCAAAAGTTTTCGTACATCTTTTTTGTTTTGACCACAGGATAAGATCCCTGCCTGCTGTGATAAGGAGGCCAGGGTTAGTTTGGGAGAAGCAGACAAACTTTAGGACGTCTTTTCTAGCCCCTTTCTCATGGAAGTAGGAGAGCAGGGCAGTCCTTTAAAAGCCTACTCAGACACTCAGAGGGCTGTTGAATCCCTCTATGTGCTACTTCTATTGAGAAGATGGCCTGAACTTCCTGTGTGCAGGGTTGTGACTATAGCTCCCAGGGCATTTGCACCCACTGTTTTGTCCCTTGTCTATTGCCACAGGACTTTGAGATAGGTAAAAAAAGGTAAAATTGCATGGGTAATGTCTTATGACTTGAGCTTAAGTTGGATTTAAGTGAGGCAGAGTTGAACAAAGGCATTAGCCTAAATCTGTCTTCCAGAGTTATCAAAGTCCAGCGGCAAGACAAAGTCAAGACTACTGGCCATGGCTCAGGAAACAGTGGATGACTTTGGTGTCTTCACAGACAAACTCTAAGCTGTCTATGATGCCTGCTTCAGGTGCCCTTGGAACAAATTGTTCTCATCTGCCCATTCAGCTGAGAGAAGTCATCATATGTTTGTGGTAGACACCTCCCTAGCTCACTGAGGGATTTGATACCCCTTGATTATCCTTAACATGGTTTAGCCTGGTTGCCAAATTGGTTTACTGGGGTGTGGCCACTTGGCATCCTATAGCTTCTTAGAGCCACAGTATTGGTTGAATAATGCGGACACCAAAGGTAGAAAGGAGCCCTTAAGGCTGGGCAGTCCTCACACCAGAGATACTGGTCTTCCTTGAACACACCCTGTACCCCATATGTACAAATATATTGAAGCAGCTCTTTTTGTTGTGGCAAGGAACTGGAAACTAAAGGGAGTGCCCATCATGTGGGGGAATGGCTGAGTAAGTTATACATAAATATAATGAAATATATTTGTAAGAAATAATGATGAGGATTGTGTCATAAAAGCATAGGATAACTTATAGAACTCATATAGATAATGAGGTGAACAAAATCAAGAGCATAATTTGTATATTAACATCATTATGGTAAAGACAAATATCTTTGAAAGATCAATATGATGATCAGTCACAATTTCAGAGGACTCATGATGAAACATATCATCCGTCTCTTGACAAAAAGATGATGAATTCAGAGTTCAGATTGTGATGCTGATTTATGAAATATGGCCAATGTGGAAATTTGTTTTTGTCTATTAGATATGGTTACTTTATTTATTTACTATAAATTTCACACAAGGGATTTGTTTTCATTTTTTTCAAAGGGGGGAGGGAAGATAGGATGGGTGTGAGGGAGAGAAATAAATTTTTTAATTAAAAACACCATTATGTTCCTAAAATGCAATTTTAAAAGATTATCTAAAAGGTGAAATATACAAAGAGGCGGTCAACTGATGGAGGACAGAGCTTGCAGGAAGGCAGAGGCAGAGACAACAGAGAAGAATCAGCTGCGGTCTCAAGAGAGATCTACATATGGCATATGAGAGTTGAGCTGCAGAGAGGAATAGATCCTAGGGACCCTGAGCAACTTTCAAAAGTGGTGACGTGGCTAGGATGGAACTTAATGAGGACTCTACAAAAAAGGCTACCAGGCTCTGAGTAATAAGTTGCAATGGCCACATATCATTGTATTATATGTGTGTTCACTCTTCTCATAGATATTTTAGGAATAGTAGGCCCCATGTTTATGGTGAGGAATGACTTGTTTTACTTTCCTAAGCTAATTGTATCTATTGGCTTATGATTAATGGATCAAACACAACTGGAGGCTCATGAATTATAGTGTTAGGAGAAGGTACATACAGGATATTCTTCTTGAAAACTTAGATTACAGTGATCCTCCAGGGACTCAACAACTGATTATAAGCTGGGGCAATAGCCCAGAGGGAGTACTAGAACAATATAAAGATGGCATAATTTCTACCCTCAAGAAGTTTCTGTTCTGTGGGATTAGATATATAAGATGTTCACAAATGGCTAAAATTAAAAAAAAGAGGAAGTAATAGAGGCAAAGGGTAGATGTAGCAAAAATAGTGTAGGAAAATGTAAGGAAAGAGAACACTTTCAATGTGGTGTAGAGAATCTCCTTTTTAAAAATGTATTTGTTTATTTATTTAAATAAGTCACAGACAACAACCATTTGACTTAGGAATCAAAAAATAAAGTATAATACCAGCTCTCAAGGATAGAGCTAAAAAAAGAAGGAAGTGTTCTTGGCTGGGTTCAAATGGCCATTGACCTGCCATGTGACTTCGGGCAATTCCCTTTCCTGTCTTGGTTATCAATTTCCTCCTGCCTTCAATAAATGGGTGAGATGAGATAATCAACTACCAGTATTGTGTCTAGGACAGTGTTAGGTACATAGATGACAGAAATATTTTAATTGTATTTCACTTTTACATCATTTCTCTTTCCACATCTATTCCTCCCCCCACCTTGGAAGTGGGATCTTTCCACTTCACCCCATCTTTTCAGCTGCCTTCAAAAGCTGTCTTCTCCCATTATAAAATGACATATTTGTAAAGGGTTTACATAGCACAGTGTCTGGCACCTATTAGGTGCTTAAAAATGCTTGTGCTTTCCCTTTCTCCCTCCTGTCCGCTGTAATGTAACTCAGAGGGCTGATCCTTATCAAAAAGAATAAAAGAGAAAGAGGAAAAGGTAATTCAGCAAAACTAACCAACACAGCCATCATCCCTGACAGTGCATGCAGCATTCCACACCTGTAGTCTGCTATCTCTATGCAAAGAAAGGAGTACATTTTCCTTCCTTTTTGACCTGGCTTGATCATTATTCATAAAGCAATCAATTTAATTTCTGTTCTTTTCATTTCCATTGTGGTCATGCTATATATTATTTTCCTACTTCTGCTTACTTCATACCACATCAGTTTCTATTAGTCATCTGATGCTTTTCTATCTTCTTCCTCTCCATGATTCTTTATGGGATGGTAAATAAGCACACGCCTCTGAATCTTGCTAAATTCAGACTCATTCAGTCATGCTGCTCAGGAGAAGAGGGCTCAGAGCCCAATGCATTTTACAGAGATCTTTTGATCTCCACCTGCCTGCTCTCTTCTGTTTCACTGGAGGTCTGGTTCCCAGAGGACAAGGGCAGGATTCCTTTCTCTTATCTTTCTGAGTTCACAAGTGGCTTTAAACACTTACTGCCTATGTAACTCTTGGCAAGTCACTTAATTCTGTTTGCCTAATTTGCCTAATTTCTAATTTGAAAAATGAGCTGGGGCAGGAAATGGTAAACTACTCCACTAACCTTGCCAAGCAAACCTCAAAATGGGGTCATGAAGAGTTGAATGTGACTGAACAACAACAGGATTGATTAAGTAGTAGAGTCACAGGATCAAAATTTTGCTTAAGGAAAATTACTTTGGCAATAGTGTGTAGGATGGTTGGAATGGAGAAAGACTTGAGGCAGGGAAACCCCACGGACACCCTCAAGGTCTTTCTCAAGAACTTTGATATTGATTGTGTGACATGACTGGCACAGGACAACTCAGTATGGCATGATCACATCAGAGAAGGTGCCGCGCTCTATGAGCAAAACAGAATTGAGATAGCTCAAAGGAAATGCAGGCTGCGCAGATTTGGAGAATGCACCCCAAATATTCCCATGCACTATTTGTGCCTGACCTGTGGTAGAGCATGCTGAGCCTGTATTGGTCTGATCAGCCACAGCCAAACACATTGAAACTTGGCTTTAGCACAGTGATATCATTTTGGTTTTCTTCAAGAACAAAGGAAAACAACCAACCAGCGGGTAGAGTGAGGTCCATATGAGCCCTGAGTCTTTACTTCTGTTAGAGATCCCCAGGCCACTAGGCACAATGGGACTATCATAATGGTGAGGGAATTTAAGCACAGCTCTGTTCCCTTCTCTGGGGCTGTGGTCCCTGCACACATGAGGCTTCTAGGGATTCAGGCAGATACCAGCTATACTCCACCATGCTGACCTCACTGACCTCCAGGAAGATATCTGACATATCATAAAGCAGTAGTATCAGAGCATCAATGTGCACAAAGCTGGCGGAATAGAAGAATAAGATGAATGTGGTAGTAACAAAATGGTGGATGACCTGCTCCTTGAAGCCCTGGGAAGAGGAGGGCAGCCATGAGGCCAGGACCCTGCTTACTTCCCAGAGGATGTAATTGGTGTTAGACTCTGAACCACAGTCTAGATATACTTTTCCTCTCTCCACTTCTGCCCTGATTGTATGGCAGTCTTCTTGGGGGAAGGTTCAAGTCTTTCAAGGGGAGCTAGAGATTGAGGTGATGTACAAGGAGGAGATGTAGGAAGGACAAGTCCCTGACAGTGTCATGGAGGGAGAGAGCTGGTGATTGGGTTGAATATGGAGTTAGGAGCTCTAGGGATAGCACCTTGGCTATTAAGTTGAAAAGAATGGAATTGGCCCCTTAGCTTCTGATCCTCTTACTTAGTCTTCTACAGAATCCACGAAGCTTAAGTAGACCACGTCTGCCTTTTCTGTTTCTGTGCTTGCATCAGAGACTGACCTTCAGGGCTAGGACCAAGCCAGACACCTTTCACATGGGGGCTGACAGTAGAAGCCAGACTCTTCTTTCTTCTACTTTTTTCTCTTGACTGGGAAGACAAGAGCTTTCTCCCAAACCTGGGCTCCCTCCAGACTCACCTTCCTCTTCACATTGCAGGGCAAATTGAGCAGTAAGGAGAGGTAGAAGTTGAGCTCCAAGAGATACCACCAGTATATGGCAGCCTGCAGGACCTGAAAGTCAAAGCAATCATTTGATCCTTGGTATTGCCCATGGATAGATTCAAAGTTCAAAGGGAAATGACTGTTTAGGAACTCCAGTACCATGGCACCAAGCACCATGCTTTACCCCTTTCTCCAGTCATGTAGACTGTGGTCTATGCTAAGAACACACCTGGGACCAGTCCTCTGTAAATCAGGATATGCCCAGCAATCAAGCAATCAATACAAATCTATTAAAGCAATGGTTCTCAACCTTCCTAATGCCATGACCCTTTAATATTCATATGTGGCCATATTTGCATGTGGGTGGACTTGCCTGGAGATGGATAGAGGAGCAGTGTCTTGGTTCCTAAGACTATTGGAAATATGTGTTTTCTGATGGTCTTAGGTGACCCCTGTGACCACTGTGAAAGGGTCATTCAACACCCAAAGGGGTTGTGACCCACAGTTTGAGAACCGTTATATTAAAGTAACCAGGGACTCAGATAGATACTGAGGATACAAAGGCAAAAATGAAACAGTTCCTGCCCTGAAGAAACTTATATTTTATTAGGGGAAACAACATGTACATGCCCATATTCACACAATATGTACATTTACCAAACACATACAGATACACATATGTATATAGTATATATGTATGGGTATACAATTGAAATAGATACAAGGCAATTTTGGAGTAAAGACTCTAGCAGCTGAGCAATCAAGGAAAACTTTATAAAGAAAGTAGCATTTGGACTGAGACTTAAAGAGTTATAGTGATTCCAAGATGTGGAGGTGAGGATGGAATGTATTTCAAGTGTGTGGGATAGGCACTGAAATAGGAGAGGAAGAAGCATGTATGAAAAGAGTAAGAAGTCTAGTTTGTGTATTTTGATACAGGAGGAGGAATGAACCAATAGTTTGAGGGGATTATAGGGTCGAATGATAATTTCTTAATGAAGGAATAGACTTGAATATGTTTGTAGGCAGGGAGAAAGAGTCAGAAGATAGGGAGAGATTGCAGATTAGAAAATGGATAATTAGGGAAGAGTTTTTTGAAGGAGAAAAAGGGGATGAGATGAAGGGAAGCTAGAGAGGTATTGGCCTTAGTGAGAAGACCCATCTCTTTATCAGAGACTTATATAGAAGAGACAATGGGGGACAGTATGAAGTGGTTCTGAGATGTGGATAAGGGAAGAAGAGGAAACTCATGGTGAATGGGCTCTTTTCTCAACAGAGTATGGGACACAGTCTTCCTTTGAGTTAGGATATGTAGAAGGGGTGGTGTGGGCAGCTCAAAGAGAGAAGAAAATAATTGGGAAACTACTGTGGAGAATGTCCAAGACAATCAACTGCAAGATGGAGATTGCAGTGAGGTCATAATTAAAGTTACAGAACATAACAATTAACCTATTTTTTTTTCCCGAAGAGGTTAACAAATTGGAAAGTTACAGAAATACTGCAGAATTGACATAAAGGTTAGCCAAACATTTGACAGAATCTCTCAGGATATTCTTGTAGAAAAGATAAAAAAATAATAATTCCTAAATGGTACAGTTAGGTGCATTCAGAAATGGTTGAATAGCCATACTTTAAGAGTAGTCATTTAGTCACAGTTTGACAGTGACTTGGAAGAAAGCCTCCACTGAGGTGTCCCAGGATCAATGCTTGACCCTGTGTTGTTTAATATAACATTTTCATCAATGACTTGTATAAAGGCATAGATAGATGACAAGCTGACGAAATTTCAAATGACCTTAAGCTAGAGAGATAGCCAAAATGATGGCAGTAGCCAAAGAAATCTAATGCAGAGTCAAGTAAAACTCCTAAGAACTGTACGCACAATTAATAATGTAAATAGATTTGAATGTTTTATGACAAATATTGCCTCACTTCTCCCTTGAGGAGATGAAGAAATTAACTGGTCCCTGCCTTCTTTATAGATGTGGGGGACTATGGATGCAGAATGTTGCATACATTGTCAGATGTGATTGCTGCATTGGTTGGTCTGGATTAACTTCTTTTCTTTACTACAAGGGAAAGTGTACACTGGGTGGGTTGGGGAGAGGGGAAGACATATCCTGAAAGAACTGTAAAAAATGAAGCAACAAAATTTTAATTTTTTCCAAAGGGGGAAGGAGGGGAACTCTCCACTCCTCTTAGCACCATATCTAATGACCATTAAGACAAATGTCAGGTGAATGGTTACCATTGAGATGAGGGTATGTGATGCCATCCGAATCTTCCAAATCAACCCAAGTATACCTGGGCTGGGGTGGGGGTGTGATCCAGTACTCAGCCTTCCAAAAATGATTCTTACAGAGTAGCCAATGTCCTGAGGGCAAGACATCAAATGTTTCAACAGGGATCAGCAGGGAAAAGCAAGTGTTGGTTATTCAAAAACTAGTTAACAAAGTCAGTGCACCTAGATCATCAATTTTAGAAATAGAGAATGTTGTAATTATAAGAGACCTTAAGGGAGTCTAACCATTTCATCTTATAGATAGAGAAACTGAGGCCCCTGAATAAGAGGAGACTTACCCAAGGTCACATGGTGAGTCAATGACAGAGCTGAGCCTGGAACTCAGGTCTCCTGATTCCCTGCCCAGGGTTATTTTCACTGCACTTGCCACCCAGAAGTCCTAAGAGTTGGGGGGTTAGGGCATGGGTGAGAATCATTGCTGGATGGTTCTCATCTAACATGCTGACTGCTACCAATATCTTCCCTGGCATAAGAGACCCAGTATCTCAATCTGTCCAGCACCTGCCTTAAACAGGTTAGCTCAGCCCAGTGCTGTTTCTGCTGTGACCATGGATTGTCAAGGTGGCAGAGGTTGGGGAAGGCAGCTTTCACAGGAGGGAAACAGATCCTAGAACCAAGGAACTGGCTGGGTCCATAGAATCCAGAAGGGCCCTAGTGAAAGTCAGAAATGAGAGGTTCTTAGAACAAAAAAGAGAATGACAGAGCTAGGGTCAATCATTGATTTCAAGCAAGAAGAGTGTTTTTTTTCTTTTTTCTCTTGCTTCCCCATCACTGAAAATATTTACGAAGAGGCTGCATGATGCCCCCTGTTGGTGACAATGGATTCCTGCTCCAGGTGAGAGTTGTACTAAACCCTTTCTCAGGGCCTGTCTAGCTCTGTTGCTCTAAGCTTCCTCTAGAAGAGCTTTCCCTGGTCCCTTCTGCCTCCCCTATCTTCACCATGACTCCTTTGCAGGCTGCTAGTGAGGAGCTCGGGACATAGGCTCTGGGACTTCACCTCTCTGAGTTCAGGAAGACCTCAAAGGTGCCTCCTTTCCCTTCTGCCCACAAATGGCAGTGGCTGGTAAGATCAAGGAAGGCTTTTGGGGCTGCCCACTGAGAGAGAGAGAGACTGTTAACTCATTTATAAAGACCTTGACTCTCCTTACCTGGGGATGTTGTCCCTCCCTATGTACCGTATCCCTTGTCTACCCTGGGCCATAAGCAATGAATGGAATAAAAGTGAAAACTTCTCAGGTAACATCCCAGAAATCTAAACAGAACTGTAATAAAGTATCAAAGACTTAGTAACCTGGGCTGGGAGCCTGGGACCCTTGTCTTACTTCCCTGGTCATAAGTTGAAGTTTTTGCAGAGCTTAGCTAATGTGTAGGAGGGGAAAACACAGACCCTGTAAAATTTAACCGCAGGCCTCGATGTCCCAGACTTGTTTCCACTGGCCACCATCTGACCTGTACAAATATAAAATTGGAAATTCTGTTGTGGAACTCCGGGCAGGTCACTATGTCCTAAAATTCCCACGATTCATAAAATATTGTCTTCTTTCATATCTAAGTTGATACTGATGACATATTTTGTCTGCTTTCATGTCTGCTAGACATGTACCTTCTGCTTTTTGATATTACTGATATTTTACCTGCAATGCCAGCAAATTTTTGCAGTTAAGAATGTGTGCCTCAGTTCCTGATTAACGGGAACAGGACAGAACAAGGGAGTGGGGAAAGGGATGATCTTTTGGGTATGAAATGACAGTTCTTAACAGAGTGATCATAGAATCCAAATGAAAAGTTTAGGAGCTTTAATTTACCATCCAGGGCTGTCTCCATGCCAATATGAAAGGAGCAGCCCATAGCTCAGCGATGCAGAATCTTTTGTACAGTACAGTTTACAAATAAGTTGCTGAGGCAAGGGGGGTTATGTTTACAGGGCATGATGACTGAGAAGAAAAGCAAATGGAGAACAGACAAATTACTCTAGTTCAGTTTCTTAAGTCCTATCTTAAATCCATGAAGTTTCTACTTAACTAGTTCCTGGCCACTTCAGGTATATAAACGAGCTTTGCATTTTGTATTTTGCCTCTCCTACTAGACTGCCTCTAGTAGCAAGACTGCCCTTCTTGCAAGAAGAGATAATTAAATAAATTCTTCCTGTCTCTACTTGGAGATATCTCTGCTTATTTTATTTTCGCCAAGGGTCGTCTTTGTCCCACACAGCAAAAATAAAATATAAATTAAAAAATATAAAAAATAGAATATAAATTCCTTGTGTGGTCAGAGTTGGTTTATTTTTCTTTAGTTCATCCATATGACACTAATTCCTAGCATAGTACCTGGCATCTCATTTTCACTGAGAATGTTAGACTTGAAAGGGGTCCCCAAGACCATCTAGTCCAACCATGTATGAACAAGAAATCAATGAAGAAGAATCACTGCTCCATCTGACCTCAAGTCAGGATTCCCTTAGAAGACCTCCAAAGAAAGGGAAGAAAGAAAGTGGGAGTCTCTTCTCCTTTTACATACCTCGTACTTTTTAGTACATTTTCATCAAGGAAAGAATTCCAAAGATTAGAAAAAATAGAAGGAAATGAAGGAAATAATTGTCATGCATCTACTATGCGCTAGGTTCTATACTAAGCAGTTGACAACTCATTTGATCCCCATGATGACCCTGGGAGGTAGATGCTATTATTATCCCCGTTTTACAGTTGAGGAAACTGAGGTAGACAGAAATTAAGTGACTGACCAAGGGTCATACATCAGGTGTCTGAGGCCAAATTTGAGCTCAGCTCTTTCTGATTCCAGGTCCAGAGCTCTATCCATTTTGCCCCGTGGATGGACAAGGAAATAACTTAGCAGCTCAGATTTTTATAAAGTTATATACAGAAGAGGGAAGTAAGAGGAGATGACAGGAGATAAATGAATATAAGAGCATACCAGGATCCTGCATAAATAGCCCCATGAATGATGAAGTTCATAAGAGTGGAGGATAGGGAAGAAAGCTAAGGTCAATAACGTAGGGGTTCTTGTGTTTGTCCTTCGTTTCTGAAAAGGACCATGGCATCAGGGAAAATATGTCATGATTTGCAGTTGACTTTGATTTAAGTGAGGCAGGACTGTATGAAGTCACCAGCCTCACTTTCTCCTCCACAGCCATCTGGGTCCAGTGACCAGATATTCATCAGGATGACTGGACACGGCCCAGGATGCAATGGGAGACCCTGGTCTTTTTAGGCTAAGGCCTTTCCAAGTACTCACTTAGAGTGAGGTAACACCCATTCAGTGAATAGGCCTCTTTTTATTTGTTTTTGCTTTTTTGGAAGGCAGTTGGGGTTAAAAGACTTGCCCAAAGTCACACAGCTAGTTAGTGTGTCAAATGTCTGAGGTCGGATTGGAACTCAGGTCCTCCTGACTCCAGGGCAGGTGCTCTACTCACTGTGCCACCTAGCCACCCCAAATAGCACAGTCAATCCAATCTACTTTGCAATAGCTCAAACTGTTGAAATGGATTAGTAAGTAATTATTAGTAAGTCATTAGTAAAGTAAGACTAGAGAGACAAGAATACAGAAAGCACCAGAGGATTTTGACTTTGACAGTCAAGATCTTATAGAACCAAGTTTGACTTTGGAGTCAAGACCTTATAGAACCAAAAGTTATAATATAAGGGAGTGCTAGATTGTGGGCTACCATCAAAAAAGACTGAGGAAGCTCAAATAAGAGCAGAGCAGTTATAGAAGTCATGCAGGTATGGTGCCCTATGCCCTGGCTCACTGCATTACCATCCAATTCTCCTTCCTAAGGCAGGGTGGCAAAATCCAGAAAGTCTGAAGCAAAGTTGTGAGGGGAATTGGATACTAATATGGTTAATCAGGGTATAGGGAGATGTCATGTTAGGGTGAAACACAAAGGAAGGGGTATTAGATGGGGAAGCCAGGTCACTTGGGAGCCATGGGAGCAGTGCAGACAGGAAAGAAATATGAAGAGGATAATGGAGGAAACAATGAAGCCTCCCTTGGGAATGGGGCCCTGAACTCAACATTCACTTTTAATATGCACAGGAGACTGGCCCTGAGGGTCCAGCATAGGTTTTTCTCTCAGGGTGAGATGGCCTCATCCTATCCCATCCCACCCAGCACAAGAACTTCAGCCCATAGATGGTACTCATGAGTTCTGTCCAATTTCTTTTAATAGGCCATTCTCCTGCCTCTCAGTCAAGCAAGGTGTGGAGCTGAATCCTGACTGGGGTCCACCTTGCTCGTCAACCCTCTATCCTCAAGAAGTAAGAAATGCTCCAGAGATTTTGATCAGATTTCTTCTGGGTTTAGGATTATCTTGGACCTGGAAAGCAAAACTGGAGCAGCCCTTGTTCCAAGAAATAAAAGTGTGAAAGATATAGAAGAGGATATGAAACAGGGATTCAATGTGTGACCTGAGGGTAATAGATCTTTTGGGGAACTTAATGTGACCCAAGAGTGACAGAGATGTGTGACATAAGTGTGTGTGTGTGTGTGTGTGTGTGTGTGTGTGTGTGCGCGCGCGTGCTGGCGCGTCCTCCTATGCACCAAGAATCTTCTTTTGAAGTTTGGAAGAAGAACGGGACGGACAAATTAATCAGCAAGCTATTTTTTTAAAACCCAATTACTCCTCAGTCATTGTGCAAAGTACTCAGTCTGCAAAGTCAAAAGTGAAATACTCCTCGCCCCCTAGAATTATCGTTGTACTTGTGAAGACATTACACATATAACTATATACCGGAAAGATACAAGATAATGGAGGAAGGAGAGGCACTGGCACTGTAGGGGGTGGGGGAGGAGGGGAAAATATCTCAGGCAGGAATTACTGTTTGATACGATCCTTAAAGGAAGCCAAGAATAAATACTTGTGGAATGAAGAGGAACTGAAGAGGAAGTGTGTGTTCCAGGCATGAGGGACAAAGAGTGCCACTGGCAGGGCAGACCTCTAGGAGCCTTCCTGGTTGGGCAGGCTGGGAGGGCTGGACCCTGGGCAAAGGGGCTGGGAGTGGATGGGAGAAGAAAAAACCTTTCAGAATGGGGGCTGGTTATCTGGCAGAGCAAAGGATAAAAGGAGTGGGGAGGAAGCGCTTACCTGCTGCTGAAGGAAAGAAAGACGGAAAACAGTTGGGACCGATTTCTCCTTCCTCTCAAGCAGTCTTGGCTCAAGTAGCACGGTTTGGTTCTGCGTTCCTTCTCAGGTGGAAGGCAAATGAGGTGAGGAATCCACCCTTAGGGAAGGGTCTCTAGGGGAACTGCAGGGACTCTGGAGGGTGGAGGGTACAGAAGAGCTCCAAGTAAGGTGGAGTCCGAGCCTAGAGAGCGGAGCAGGCGGGACAAAGGGAGCTTAGTGAAGGGAACACGGAAAGGACCCGGGGCGAGCTCTGGAGGGGGCTGGTTTCAGAGGTAGGAGACTGACTCCTTGGCCAGAGGCCAGAGACTGGGGGAAGAAAGAGGTGTATGTAGGATGATTCCCGAAATAAGGGGCAGAGCGTGCAGAATGGGGTGGTGGTGGCAGGAAAGTGAGGAGAAGGGTAGGGGTGCGGTAAAAGGAATTAGTGGAGCCCGGCAGATTTGGAGGAGCCTAAAGAAATCCCTGAATCTTCTTCCACTCTGGCCTGGCGCCGGGCGCTCCACCAGCCAAATACTGAAGGTGGGTGGACTGACCTTTCCGACCACCGCCTCTGGGCTTCCACAGACTCAACCACTCTCCACCCCGGCATCCACTCCTCCATGCAAGCTCACCTCCACTCATCCCCTCATCCCCAAGATTATCACCCTGCCTCACATTGGATCCACTCAGGAAATAGGGGTACTTTCTCTCTTCAGATATCTCTGGTCCTCCCAGGGTCATGACGCTATTCCCCTCCACATACTGAGCACAAGGACACGTGGCTCCTTCCTACCTCTCAAGTATTTGAGCACTTTACACTTCCTGCCCCCCAGATTCCTTTCCTCTCCATATAATCTATGGTTCACCTACACTGGCCTCCTTTCTGCTCCTATCCCGACTAGAGCCATCTTCTGACTTCAAGCCTTTTCTCTGGCTTGGAGGGTCTTCCTCATCTTACTTCAAGTCTTCCTTCAGAACTCAATTCATATTTCCCTTTCTCTGTCCTACCCCTCTTATTCTCTTCCCCCTTTACCTCCACCTCTTCCCTCTGAGTTACCTCCCATTTACACTATAACTATCTTGTATATCCATTATAGAATGGGAATTCCTTGAGCCCCCTAGAATTCTGTTTTTATCTGTCTTTATACATCCAAAGCTTAGAACAGTGTCTGGTATATAGTAAGAGCTTAATAAATGTTAACTCCCACTGGTGCACAGTTCCCTTGAAACAGATAGGTTCATGGCTTCCCAGCAGCACTCCCACCCAGCTCCCCCACAGGTTTAGGGGTTCCCCACCACAAGATAACAGTGCCCTCTCAGACCCAGCTGCCCCAACACCAAGTACCACTCTAGAGTGTTCAAACACAGGCTCCTGTCCTCCCTTGATTTTTTTTCTCTTTTTTTCAAGTCCCAGGTAAAATCTCACCTTCTTCAGGAAGCTTTTCTCAGTCGTCCCCACCACCCTAAAACTAGTGCCTTGCCTCTGCTGATTGTTTCCAATCCATTCTGTAAAAAACTTACTTGGACAGAGATGTTTGCATTTTGTCGTCCCCACTAAGTTGTGAGCTCCTTAGAGCAGTAACTACTTTTTTTTTACTTTTTAAAAATTCTCAGTGATTAGCACAGTGCTAATAGTAGGCACTTAATAAATGCATATCTGCTGATTTCTCCCTGCCCCCAAAACAGGAGGATTAGGGGAGTGTGTGCACAAATTGTTCTTCTCAGGCACAAAGTCTGGGACAAGAACTTTCCTGCCTCAGACATGGTCTCTCCTATCCTTTCCTTTCTGTGAGAATGATCAGTTGGTTACATGTGTTTGTGACCAACAACTTAACAACTCTGCCTGGCATGAACTCTATGCATGGAACCTGTGAGAAAAGAAAGATTTTCCTTCCATTCTTCTCTTTGTTTTACTTGAGAATTAGGCCTGGACCAGGGTGTGTGTGTGTGTGTGTGTGTGTGTGTGTGTGTGTGTGTGTGTGTGTGTGTGTGTGTGTGTGTGTGTGTGTGTGTGTGTGTGTGTGCTCTTTCTATTTCATCTTATTTGTCCTCAGTTTCAGGTCTGGAAGGTGATCATCACAGGGCAGGGAGTTCAAGCCATGACTGGGACCTTGGAGCCAGCATTGGAAGCAAGGAGGTCAATCAAGCCAGTCTGGAATGGAGGCTCTGTGAAGCCAGAGAGCCTGGGATACCCCCTCCCCCCGCCCCATCCCCTCCCAGAGGTGTTGGACTTGGAACTAAGACTGTGCTGTGTAGGAACTGAACTAAGATGTGATTCTGATCCTCATATGCTCCCCAGAGACTGAGGTATTGCATGGGGGGGGGCAGGAGGGAGAAAAGGATTTTGCTTCTCACATTTGGGGAGAATAAATTTGTATGTTTGTGATTATATCTCAAAGGAATATTTCTGTATAGAAGCTAATCTTACTGTCAGTGGTTAATGGAACTGAAGATCACCCTATAATTGGGGAGAAATCATCTTTGACAGGAGCTGGAGCCATTTGCAGAGAGCCTGAATATACAGCAAATCCCCTGTAAGGGTACCAGAGAATCTTGTGGAAGGAGTGAAAAAATAGCTTACCTAGCCTTCAGGTGGGAGGGGTCAGGGTGGTCTCTGTTACACATAAACTCATCTTTGTAGAGTTAGAGATGCTAGAGCAGGAAGGAATCTGAGAACACAGAACACAGAGCTGGGAGGGCTCTTAGAAGACAGAAAATTAGAACTAGGGAGGGAATTAGAACACAAACGTCAGAGCCAAGAGAGCTCATAGGACAAAGACTGTGAGAACTGGGGAATGGCCCTAAGAACACAGAAGATCAGAACTAGGAGGATTCTGAGTACACAGAATGTCAGAGCTCAAGGGAAGTTAGGACATAGAAAGTTAGAGCAGGGAGGGCCCTTAGAACATAGAATGTCAGAGCTGGGAGGGCCCTTAGAACAGAGAATGTCAGAAGAAAGACACCATAGTCACTCTGAATGCACATGATCTTATCTACCCCATCCTATTTCTTATTCAACAGAGAAAAAAAGCAAGGCCCTGGGAAGGGTAAGGCCTAAATCCAAGGTCACACAACAAATCCCTTCACCCCCAAACCTTTTTTTGACTTCTAGTACATGGCTTTTTTCAGTGATAGTCCACTGAGAAATAGTACAAGTTTCCTCTCTGATTTGACAGGTTAATAGTAGGGTATGAGATTTTTAAAATAATATATAATTAATTAAAGATGCTGCTTAATTTATGGAAAGTTTTCTCTCCCTTCTTAGCTTTCTCTGGAGTCCTTTTTCTTTTTTTCCATGTCCCCATCCTCCATATCTATCAATGGACAAGTTATATCCATGCCCACACCTGTTAGAATGTAAACCCCTTAAGTTCAGGGAAGGTGTCATTTTTTTATTGTTCAAACTTGGCACAACCCTTGGTACATAATGGCAGCTTAACAAATGACTGAATTTGTCTTTTTTTTCTTTGTCCCTTTGGTGGAAGGAACATCTTGCCCCCCCCCCATGAAAATTGGGGTAGGTTTTTTATTTTTTGAGAGGTTGTAAGGGTGTCTATGGGAATTGACTGACTCACAGTGACAAGGATAAAACTGTGGTTCAATTAATGTAGTTTCCTGGTAGCCTCTGGCCCTTTTTACATGGCTTCCTGGTCATTCAAGATCATAAAAAGGCCCATCTCAAGGCTGTGCCACTGACCGAAGGCTGCCCTGCTGCCCAAATTCATTTCCATATGGAAATAAGGCGGAGTCATGTTTCCCTAAATCAGTTGCTGGAATGTGTTTGGTAAATATCCTTTCTATGGTATGGCTAAGTCAACCTCCTTCAGTTTATTGTAGAAAGACCTGTAAGTGCCTCATTTCATCCCAATATCAAACCTAAATTATTAGGGTACTAGCTTGAGTCAGGCCTGTCCATAAGAGCCCCCATCACACTGTCCCTTATGTTATACTTCTGTGTGTATTTATTGCAAGGTTATCCACAGAGCACAGAAAGAGTACCCTTTAAAAAAATTTCAGCTCTAAAAGAAGAGCTAGAAGAGACTTCTAGATCATCTAATCTAATCCTTTCATTCTATAGATGAAAAAATTGAGGCCCACCCTGTGAGGTTAAGTGACTCGTCCAAGATTACACAATAGAAACATTGAGATAATTGAAACTAGGTCCTCTGAACCCAGTATCCAGTTCACTTTCTACTAGATTGACTTATATTCCCAACCTTTAATGAGGACACAGGATTATCTGTAGTCAATCAGCTGACAGAATTTATGTCCTCTATTTCTAAGCTTGCTTGCATCCTTATTTTTTCCATTCTTAGGCTTGCCCCTCTTGGGATAGTTTTCTGAATTCTGTCCTCCAAAGGAGTTCAGGAGTTCCCTTTGCAATCATGTCTGGAAGTGAAAAGCTCAAGCACAGCAAGGTAGATCTGGGAACACTGCTCAGGAAGTAAGTTCAACTATCTTGACTTGATTACTCTGATTTTTTCTTCCTTCAACTCTCCATCTTTCTAAAAGGTATGATAACAATGAAGTAATATCAATATGAAACATATATGTGCCAAATAATATAATTACAAAAATATTGAATTGTTTTTTTCTGGCTGCTTGCAATATTTCTTCCTTTACCTGGGAGTTCTGGAATTTGACTATAGTATTCCTGGGATTTTTCATTTTGGGACCTGTTTCAGCAGATGATCAGTGGATTCTTTGAATTTTTCTTTTGCCTTCTAGTTATAGGATATCAAGGAAGTTTTCCTCAATAATTTCTTGAGGAAATTATGTCTAGGTTCTTTTTTTGATCGTGACTTTCAGGTAGTTTAATATTTTTCAAATTATTCCTCCCAGTTTTGTTTTTCATGTCAGTTGTTTTTTCCCAATGAGATAGTTCACATTTTCTTCATTATTTCATTGTTTTTTTGTCTTATTGTTTCTTGATGTGTCATGGAGTCATTAGCTTCCTCTTGCCCAATTCTAATTTTTAAGTAATTATATTCTTCAGTGAACATTTGTACCTCTTTTTTTTCATTTGACCAATTCTACTTTTCAAGGCATTCTTTTCTTCATTGAATTATTGTATCTCTGTAGTGGGAATCTGAAGATCTTCCCTGTCCTAGACCCTTTTCTTAA
Organism: Pseudocheirus occidentalis; assembly: GCA_028646575.1. Taxonomy (NCBI): domain Eukaryota; kingdom Metazoa; phylum Chordata; class Mammalia; order Diprotodontia; family Pseudocheiridae; genus Pseudocheirus; species Pseudocheirus occidentalis. Next base: position 41,774,425 of record CM053594.1, read on the forward strand.
GTGGCTCTGAGAATCTTCTCTGATTTGAAAGTATACTCTGACCCCTAATAGGCTGAATGTGGTCATGTGGAGCCTGTGGCAGGAGGCTTGTTTTTCAGAATGCCCGAGCCTTGTTACTTTGTAGTTGGGCAGTGGGTCAAGAGGGCTGTGACATTCTCTGACTCAGGAGAAGGCTATATATATGCCCTGATGTGAGGTTTTGCTTTGTGGTTCACTTTGAGAAGAGTTGTGTGATTTGGCCAGATGAAACTCTGGGAAGCTGTTGAGCCCCCTGACTTTGAAAAACCCAGATGTTGATGCTTCCCTCTCTGGTAACTTGAGTAGGTATGGATGTAATTGTCAGATGGTTGAAAGCTCATCTGCTGATTTGTTTCTTGGTCTGCGTGTAACTTGTGCTTGTAACTTGTGTTTGCATTCTCTGAAGTTCAGGGTACTGACTTTTTCCCCTGAACTAGGTAAATGATATATGTCTGATTGACTAAAGTGAGACTGTTAACCCATTTTGAGCTGCTTTCCTTTAGAAAAATAAATCTAAGAACCTGTGCTAGAAGCTGCCCTAGGTATGCTAGGGTGCTTGCTGATACAATCTCTTCTTCCATTTGGATAATTCTACTTTTCAGGCATTCCTTTCCTCATTTAATTTTTATATCTCTTTTACCTTTTAGCCTATTTCATTTTTTAAGATTTTATTTTCTTCAGTATTTTCTTGTGCCTCTTTTGCCAAGCTATTGATTCTTTTTTTCATCTTTTTCTTGCATCACTCTCATTTCTAAGGAACTAATTCATATTTTTGACTGTCATTCCCCAATTGATCAATGATCAAAAAGATATCAGCAAGCATATTTTCAGAGGAAGAAATCTAGCCTATCATTAATGCTATAAAAATACTATAAAATGCATGATTAATTAGAGAAAATAAAATTAAAATAACTCTGAGTACCACCTCACACTCATCAAATTGGTGAAGATGATAAAAAAAAATTGACAAGTGCTGGAGGGGCTGTGGGAAAAAAATGTTGGTGAAACTGTGAAGTGATCTAGCCATTCTGGAAAGCAACACAGAACCAGGCCTCTAAAGCTATTAAATTGTTTATACATTTTGACCCTGGGCTATTGTTGCTAACGTCTATACCCCACAGAGACAAAAGAAGAAAAGGACTTACAGGTACAATATTTGCAGCAGCTTTGTTGAGTTTGCAAAGAACAGCAAACTGAGGGGAAGCCCACCAGTAGGGGAATGTCTGAACAAATTATAGTATATGAATGTGACAGAATACAATTATGTTTTAAGAAATTATGAAATGAATGTTTTCAGAAAAACCTGAGAGAACTTGTATGAAACAATGCAGAGTGAAGTGAGTTGGACCAGAAGAAAAATTTATACAGTAACAGCAACATCATAAAGACAAACTATTTAGATAGACTTTAGGAACTGAGAATGAAAATGATCAACCTCAGCTTCTGAGAAAATATGATGAAGCTTGCTGCCTGCTTCCCAAAGGAGAAGTGAAAAAATCAGAGTGCATTTGTTGTTCTTTTTTTTGTTTATTTGTTTGTTTTCACATCACAAATAAGAATTTTACTTTTTGACTATATGTGTTTGTAACTGGATTTGTTTCTCTTGCTTTCTCAATAGGGATGAGTGGAGAGGAATAATTGAAAGAAAACGTGAACTTGAAAATAAAATTGAATTTTGAAAAAGATAATTCCGTTGAATTTCTATATTCTATAAACATAAAAATCATGACTCAAAACTTTAATTCAGTTTCCAGTATTAATAGCTTAAGACTCAAGCACTAAGACTTTTGGGACCCTATGTGTGAATATCTATACCTATATTTATACTTCTATCTCTATAACTACATATATACACACATATGTATATATAGTTATTTGTATATACATGAACATATGTATAATGTATACATATACACATACATACATGCATACATATGTATCTATTCGTGTGTGTGTGAGCAAGCAGCATGAAATGGAGATCCACAGTTTCATATAGAATCTTCTTTTGGTTATCAGCTGTGTATATGGAAATATCCATTTTTATGTTTGAGTTCAGAGTTCATATATGTATATAATATGTATACCTATACACACATATTCATGTATAAATATATGCACATATGTATATAGTATATATAAACAGATATAATGTGTATATGTGTGTATATGTTCATGACTTTTTTTTTCTTTTTTCTTTTTGGAGGGTGGAAGATAGTGCAATTGGGGATTAAGTGACTTGACCAAGGTCACACGGCTAGCTTTTTTATGTGTGTTAAGAATTGAGAATGAGGCTGGATTTGAACTCAGGTCCTCCTTACTCCATGGCTGGTGCTCTATTCATTGTACCACCTAGCAGCCCCATCTGTTCATATCTTTTTTTTTTTTTTTACTATTTTTTTTTGTTGTGAGGGGCATTTTAATTTTTTTCTTTTTAATAAATTTTATTTGTTTTTTAAATGTAATACATTTTATTTGTTTTCTTGTTTACATCATTCATTTTCATGAGATTTTTGAATCACAAATTTTCTCCCCATCTTTCCCCTACCCCAACCCCAAAACAGCCATTCCACTGTAGAGCCCCTTCCCTGGTCTGCTCTCTAACTTTCTGGTTGGGTAGGGAGGGTCTCCCTATCCCAGCGCCTGTATATCTTGATTCCTATTTGCAGGTATTGCACAGCTTTAAATTCTAGACTCTTTTTGTTCCTCACTTGTCACCCACCCCCGCTGGAAGGACAACCAATTCAATACAGGCTGTGTAGGTGTGATTATACAGGACATCTTCCTGGTGGACATATTGTGACAGTGATATGTCCCTCCTTCCTATCCCTCTCCCCCTTGTTCTATTCTCTACCCTGTCCCTGTCCCTTTCCTGAAGTGTGTGCTTCCAGCATCCCTCCCCCAAATCCTGCCCTCCCCTCCGTCATCCCACCTCTCATCCCCATGCCCCCTACTCTCTTGTGCAGCATGATGCCCACTTTAGCATTTATGCCATTTCTTCCCTAAGCCAAATTCAATGAGAGTAATTGAAAGAAAAGTTGTAACAGTTATCCCTTGCCTCTTCTATATGGGATGATTAACCCCATTTTGTCTCTCCCTGTCTCCTCTCATTCTAGTCCTCTCCCGCCTCAGAATTTTACCCTTTAAAGTATCATCCTTTCATATTCAGTTCATCCTATACCCTCTATATACACATCTACACATATGCTCAGATATATATATATGTATATATATACACATATATACATATATATATTCATACGCATATATAGCCTCCTATTTAGACATATGTGTAATACATATTTGTATTCCCTTCCCCTATCCTCATACTAAGAAAAGTTTCATAAGTTACTATTATCGTTTTTCCATATTAGCATGTAAATAATTCAAATTTGATAAGTTCCTTGTGATTTCTTTCCCATATTTACTTTCTCATGCTTCTTGTATTTGATTGTCAAATTTTCTGTTCAGTTCTGGTTTTTTCAGCAAGAATGCTTGGAAGTCCTCCACCTCATTGAATGACCATATTTTCCCTTGGAATAATATGTTCAGTTTTGCTGGGTAGTTGATTCTTGGTTTTAATCCCAGCTCCCTTAATCTTCAAAATATCATATTCCAGGCCC
>CM053594.1:41778562-41828013 GCA_028646575.1 Pseudocheirus occidentalis
AGAAACCAAAATACTATTGAACAGTTACAAAGAAATGAAAAAATAGAAGATTAAGGGAGCTGGGATTAAAACCAAGAATCAACTACCCAGCAAAATTGAGCATATTATTCCAGAGGAAAACATGGTCATTCAATCAGGTGGAGGACTTTCAAGAATTTTTGCTGAAAAAACCAGAACTGAACAGACAATTTGACAATCAAATACAAGAAGCATGAGAAAGTAAACATGGGAAAGAAATCATAAGGAACTTATCAAATTTGAATTATTTACATACCAATATGGAAAACTGATAATAGTAACTTATGAAACTTTTCTTAGTATGAGGATAGGGGAAGGGAATACAAATGTATATATAAGTATACTTACACATATGTCTAAATAAGAGGCTATATATGTGTATGAATACATATCTGAGCATGTGTGTAGATGTGTATATAGAGAGTATAGGATCAATTGAATATGAAGGGATCATACTTTAAAAGGTGAAATTCTGAGGCAGGAGAGGACTAGAATGAGAGGAGACTGGGAGAGACAAAATGGGGTTAATCATCCCATATAGAAGAGGCAAGGGATAACTGTTACAACTTTACTTTCAATTATTCTCATTGAATTTGGCTTAGGGAAGAAATGGCATAAACTCTTAACTGGGCATCATGTGACACAGGAGAGTAGGGGGCATGGGGAGGAGAGGAGGGATGATGGAGGGGAGGTCAGGGTCTGGGGGAGGGACACTGGAAGCACACACTTCAGTAAAGGAACAGGGACAGGATAGAGAATAGAACAAGGGGGATAGGGATAGGAAAGAGGGACATATGATCACTGTCACAATATGTCCACTATGAAGATGTCCTGTATAATCACATATCCACAGCCTGTATTGAAGTGCTTGTCCTTCCAGTGGGGGTGGGTGACAAGGGAGGAATCGAAAGAATCTAGAATTTAAAGCTCTGCAATACCGGCAACTAGGAATTAAGATATACAGGGGCTGGGGTAGGGAGACCCTCCCTGCCCTACCAGAAAGTAAGAGAGCAGATCAAGGGAGGGGCTCTACAGTGAGATTACTGTTTTAGGGTTAGGGTAGGGGAAAGATGGGGAGAAAATTTGTAATTCAAAAATCTCAAGAAAATTAATGATGTAAACAAGAAACAAATAAAATTTATTAAAAAGAAAAAATAAGATGACAGAACATATTTTAAAATGAAGTAGTAAGGCACCACAATGATAATAAAACACTATCACATTCTTTGGCTTCCAGACTATAAAAAAATAAATAAATAAAAGTGATTGCTGAAAGCTAAAGATAAATGAATTAATGAGAAAAGAAATAAAGGGAGTCTTATAAATAAGTAGTCCAAAGAAAGAAGGTTGAAAATCTTAACCATTATGGAGAGTAGGGAAAATCATGTAATGGCTTTCATCAAATGTGCAATGTCCATATTTATGCCTCAGCTAGGTGGTGCAATGAATAGAACACAGGACTGAGAGTCAGTGAGCTATGAGTTTTAATCCTGCCTCTAACACTTACTATGTGTTATATACTATGTGTTACTCTACCTTGTCAAGTAATTTAACTTCTGTCTGCCTTAGTTTCCTCAACTATAAAAAGGAGATGATAATAGCTCCTACTTCATAGGAGTGTCATGAAGATCGAAACGAGTTAATATGAAGCTTTGTAAACTTCAATGTTTATTATTATTATTATTGCTATTATTATTATTCCAAGCTCAAGCTGACCTCCCTCCAGGAGGATAAGGATCTAAAAGAACACATAACCACACTCCATTTAAATGGGAGCATCAGATGTTCCTTAAGTAAATGAAAAGGCTTCAATGGGAAGGGGTGGGGAAAGGAAGGGATAAAAGGTGGAAGAGAGACTTGACCCTTATAAGGATGATGGAGAATAGAAAACTTATAAGGATGGTGGAGGAGAAATGGAAGGATATAGGCAGTTACTCAGCTTTCTCATTAATTTTTTAAGGATATGAGGTACTTTTTGAAGAGGAGAGAATGGAAAATGAAGACTGGGGTGGGGGGAAGAGGCAGAGACAAGATGGCAGAATAAGAGTGTGGACTTACTTAAGTCTCCTCCTCCAAACTCCTCCAAATACCTGTAAAATTACTCTAAACAAATTCTGAAGCTGCAGAACCCACAAAATGATGGAGTGAAGCAAATGTCCAGCCCAAGACAACCTGGAAGGTTGATAGGAAGGGTATATTGCACCAGGTTGAGAACATAACACAGTCCAGAGTAGGCTGTGCTGGCATAGACATGGTTAGAGCAGAACTCAGGGCACTGAATCATTGGCAGTTCTGGAAGTTTCTAGACTTCTCAACCCACAAATGCCAAAGAAAGCATAAAAGGTCAGTGTGAAAACTCTACAGGACCTGAGTGAAAGAGGAGTGTGGTTCTGGCTGGGCTTCATCCCCAGCCCGGGGATACTAGAAGTAGTGGTAGCAGCAGCAACAACAGCAATGGCAGCAACTGCTTCCAGAGCTCTGGGCCAAAAGATGGTGGTGTATGGAGCAGCTGATACAAAACCCCTGAAGCCAGTGACAATGCACCCACCCCAACCCCCCCTCCTCTGGAAGCAGAGTCTTACCTTGACAAAGAGTTAAAAAGTCAAATATTTGACTTGGAAGATGAGCAAACAGCCCAAAAATTCCTCAGACTACAGAATCTTACTTTGGTGGCAAAGAAGATCAAAACATCAACCAGACAACAATAAAGTCAGAGTTCAAATTCTCTCCCTCATTCTCTTGAATTGCATAAACTAGAGGATTGTTTTAAAGAATGCTGTGTCTGCTTGAGGAGGAAATGTATTTATTTTGAAATTATTTGCACAAAAATAAATTTCCCCACTGCATTCAGGTCAGCATCCTTATTCTTTTAAAAAGTATAAAACCGGGGCAGCTAGGTGGCGCAGTGAATAGAGCACCAGCCCTGGAGTCAGGAGGACCTGAGTTCAAATCCGGCCTCGGACACTTAACACAAAAACTAGCCTTGTGACCTTGGGCAAGTCACTTAACCCCAACTGCCCTCCAAAAAACAAAAAAAAAGTATAAAACCACACATTGCAAGAGATGCCTCTTAGTTGTTTTTTTTTTGTAAGCAGACTACTTACTATATCCAATTTTTGGTTATTTACTAACTTTTGTTATTTATGCTATAATGGGTTTCTATTTTTTTCTGGATTAATTGTATTTTCAGGAAGTTGTGGTACTGCTCTACCAGGAAAGGTTCTTAATTGGAAGTGAAGAAAGATGTTATTCACCTAAATAAAGACCAAAGCAAAAGGGTTTCTGTCACATAGTCCCAGAATATACACTCTGGATCCTTTTTTCCTCTCCTATTTAAGATGGAAAGACCAAGTTATTCCAAGCAATACTGATCTTTAAAAAATCACATGGAGGAACAGATTTTGTTGTGGTTCTCTTAAGTGGCCTACAGGCAAAATGAAAACCCAAGCATAAAAATAACCTGAAGAATTAAAATATGAAATTGATGTCTGTTATTCAGTGAATGTGGGCTGAACCGCAGAACAGCTTTACTTTGGCTGGGCTTAATGTTATAATACTACAGTTACAACCACACCAAGATATCTCTATTCCACAAAATCTGGTCATTTTCTTTGAGAAAGGCAATCCTGAGAGGGGCTGAACCAAGATGGAGGTATAGAAGCAGCAAAGTTTCGCAGCTCCAACACAGCCACCCTAAATACCCATAAAATATGACACTAAACAAATTTTAGGGCTCACAAACTCACAAAAATACAGAAAACACATCTCACTGAAGGCAGCTCAGCAGGAGGGGCTCATCACGGCAGGCTGGGAGCCAAGGCCAGCCCAGCCCAAAACCAAACTGCAGCCAAGCCCCAGGGTGGCCGGGAGGAGCCGAGCTGCAGCTTGAGTCTAGCAGAGATCAGATCTGCAGCACCGGGAGCAATCTCCACATTTATCAAGCCAGGAAAAATAAGGTTTAGAGACAGGTCAGTGGAATTAAAGCTTTCAAACTAAATTTGGGGGAGAAAAAGGAGTTTGGCCAAACTGCCCCCAGGGTAAGGAAGAAGCAGGAAGTGGCAGGATCTCCTGCAACCAGCAACTGCCTCCACGGGGATGTTTCAGAACTCCTGGTCTGCCAATTGCAGGGGAGCTGAGACGATTGATCAGGGCCAAGGGCTCTTGCATTGAGAGTCCTGGATCTGGATAATGGTCTTGGGTGGTGGTCCTGGGATGTGCTTTCAGCAAGCCAAAGCTGGTGGGGGCTGCAGCACCCTCCTCATACCTCTGGCAGCTGTGAAAACCCTAGCGATTTGGGACAGAGATTTCTTCCCTGGAAGCAGAGTTCCACAGAGCTAAAAAAAAAAATCAAGCAATTAATTGACTGGCCAACATGAGGAAAAGGAAGCAAACTAAGAACAACAATAAAACTCTAGAATACTTTTTTGGGAACAAAAAGGATCAAAGCATGGAATGGGAGGAAGACAACATAGTCAGAACTCCCACACCAAATGCTTCCAAGAAAGATGAAGATTGCCTACAAGCCATAAATCAACTTAAAAAGGACTTTGAAAACCAAAGAAGAGAAGTGGGGGGAAAATTGGGGAGAAAAATGAGAATGATGCAAGAAAGAGTCAACAACCTGACTGAAGAGAATAACACCTTAAAAAACAGATTAACTCAAATGGCAAAAGAGGCCCAGAAAGCCAAGGAGGAGAAGAATGTCTTAAAAAATTGAATTTGCCAGATGGAAAAAGAATTTCAAAAGCTTTCTGAAAACAGTAATTCCGTCAGAATTAGAGTAGAGCAAGTGGAAGCTAATGACTTTATGAGAAACCAAGATACTATTAAAGAGTTACAAACAAATGAAAAAATAGAAAGCAATGTGAAATATCTCCTAGAAAAAAAACCGCTGACCTGAAAAATAGATCCAGAGAGACAATTTGAAAATTATTGGTCTACCTGAAACCCATGATCAAAAAAAGAACTTGGAAACCATCCTTCAAGAAATTCTCAAGGAAAATTGTCCCAATGTTTTAGATTCAGAGGGCAAAATAGAACTTGAAAGAATTCACCAATAACCTCTTGAAAAAGAATGATGTAAAAAGAAAATGAATGATGTAAACAAGAAAACAAATAAAAATTTATATTTAAAAAAAGAGAAAGGCAATCCTTAGATCACCTATACTTCACTGGAACCCTTTAGGGTCCCTTAGTTACATAATATTGGTTTGTCTTCCAAAGGTTCCCTCTCTCTCAGTTTTAGTATTATAAATTTTTTATTTATGAGCAAAAAGAATAATAGAGAGACACAAACAATTTCCTGTTGGTAACATAACAATTTAAGTGACCTAACAACATAAATATTAAAACATATGGAAGTTATTTGCAAACCTCCTTAGATTAAGAGTCAAATTTATAGTTGCTTTCACCTTCATGGGAATTTAGCAATACAAATAAGCTTCTTGAGTCATGACCAGAAACACCATGGAGAGGATTCTGGGAAGATGGCAGAGTAGGTCATTAAACTTCAAACTCTCAAGACTTTCCTCCACAAAAGAGATAAAACACCACCTCAGAATGAACACAGAGCAGTAAAAATAAAGAATAGTAGAGACAGAACAGTGGTCCTCCTGGGACAATTGGAGATCGGAAGAAAAATATGAGGACAAGGTTTAATTCCTGTAAAGAGTAAACACCTCTAAGATAGGATCACTTAAACAAGCAGCAAGCCCTGGGGTTAGCTGGTCTGGGAGGCTGCCTCAGCCCCAGCTACAAGAACTTTTGACCCTTGGAGAATGAAGGGAGTTGGGCATCTGTGCTAGAGAATACATAGGGAACCTCTGCTGACAAGGAACTCCAGACCCAGCTGTGCTGTAGAGACATGGCTGGCAGTGAGAAAGAACTAGCACATGCTGTATGAGTTCAGAAGCAGTTGGGCAAGGATGCTGATGGCTGTGGGCACTTACAGGAGGCTGGAGGTCTTGGTTTGGGTTCAAGGGCAGAGGGGAGAACTGAAAGAGAATCTGAGGCCAGAGGTACCATTCCTCATACCCCAGGACTAGAGGTGATTTAAAAAATAAAATTATTAGCAAAAAATGCACAGGCAAAGAAGAACGAATCCAAACATAGAGAGTTACTATGGGAATAAAGAAGATTGGGGTTCATCCTCAGAGAAGGATACTGACACAAAGAAACCTTATTCTGCTTCCAAAGATTGATGTAAAATGGCCACCTGCCCAAAAAGAATTCATCGAAGAACTTTACAAAGACTTTAAAAATCAAATGAGAGGGAAGCTAGGTGACTCAGTGAATAGAGTACCTGCCCTGGAATGAGGAGGGCCTGAGTTCAAATCTGACCTCAGACATGTGATACACTTGCTAACGGTGTGACCTTGGGCAAGTCACTTAACCCCAATTGTCTCATCTTCCCCCCTCCAAAATGAAAAAATCAAATGAGAGAGATGGAGGGAAAAATAAAAAATAAAAATAAATAAGAACACTCCAAGAAAAACAAGATTATGAAAAGAAAGTCAACCAATTACAAAAAGAGATCCAAAATCTTAAGGAGAAAATGACTCCTTGAAAATCATAACTGGGTAAGGGGAAGCCAGCAAAGTTATAAGAAATAAAGGAATAATAAAAGAAATTATAAAGAATGAAAAAATACAAGAGAATATAAAACATCTTATAAGAAAAACAACTGATCTGGAGAACAGATCAAGAAGAAAAAACATAAGATTAATCCGACTACCTGAAAGCTGTGATCAAAAAAAGAATCTTGATACCATAATATAAAAAATAATTCAAGAAAATTGCCCTGAAGAAGTAGAACAAAGTGGAAAGCAGAAATAGGAAAAAACATCCACCAATCGTTATCTGAAAGAGATCCTATGAGGAAAACTCACAAGAATATTAGTATCAAATCCCAAAATCCCAAGTTCACGGATAAAATTTTACAAGCAACAACAACAAAATAAAACAATTTACATATGGCAAAGGCACAGTTAGAATCACACAAGAGATAAAACTGGTAACACTAAAAGACCAAAGGTCTTGGAACACTATAGATTAAAGAGCAAAAGATTTGGACTTCCAACTGAGAATATCATACACAGTAAAGTTGATCATAATTCTGAATGTAAAAAAAAATTTAATAATTGTCAGACTTTCAGGACTTTGTTAAAAAACAAAACTGAACTTCATAGAATATTTGACATATAAGAACAAAGAACAACATAATGTACATAGCAAAGAGCAATTACAATGGATTTAATAAGGACAAAGAGTTTACTTTGTATGTATGTAAAATGTATATCTACAATTATTACTAATTCCGTAGTTCATAAGAAAGACTGGGGTAAACCTAAGCATGATATGACTTCAAAAAGTAAAATTGTTCAGAAACAACTAAAAAGAGTAATTATCTTATATAAATGAGGTGCAAGAGAAAGAACCAATATAGACAAATTAGATGGGAGAAAAGGGAAGTTAGTTCTGGAAACCTACTTTTATTGGTAATGGGTTCAAGATGGAATGATACATAAACATCTAGAAGAGTATAAAAGTCTTCTAAATTTAGACAGAAATAAAATGCTAAGAGGATTGGGAGGATGGAGAAGACAAGAGAAGGAGCTTTAGGGGGAGGGGAGGGAATAGGTTAAAGGGGGATATAGAAAGGTGTTTAAATTTATAATAACGAGAGGATAAGGAAGGGAAGGGTAAAGGAAGGGTAGGTTAACTAATAGGGGGGCAAGGTAGTAGATAGAAGTAAAGTAGAGGAGTCAGAAGGAATAAGAAATAAGAAATACACACAAACATAAAAATAAAGATTAGGAGTAGAATCTGTTAGGGAACATATGTATTTATGTGTGTGTATGCATATATGTATTACATGTGTATATATGTATACATGTGTGTATATCTATAACTATATATAAATATATCCATGCTTAATTGTAGCCTCTGGGATGGTGGAGGGTGGGGAAGGAAAGGAGGGCGGAAAAAGAACAAAGTACAAAAGTGTACAACAGAGAGCAAAAGAAAACCAACAAGAAAAGATGGAAGACTCTCAATGCAACATGTAGTGTTTACTATAAAGAATTGCTTGAAATGGAAATTTGTTGCTATACATTTTGTATTCTCACATTCTGCTTTGCACATTACCTCTTTCTTTCTTTCTCTTATATTTCAGCTTTAATATTTAACTTTACAATATATTCCTTTTCTTTTTGCATCATGTATTTGAATCTAAATTTTAAAAAGATTTTTAAAAAGAATCACCATGAAAGTAGGACTTGTAAGGGAAATGATTGCTTCAAATTTTCTGGTTTTAGGGTTTGCTTTTTAAAATGTTACCATACATTCTATAGGAAAAAGAATAAAAAGAAAAGGCAATTATTAAGCAAATATGTCAGGCCCTGTGCTAAATGCTTTTACAAATCTTAACTCTTTTGATCCACATAACAACCCTGTCAGGTAGATGCTACTATTATTCCCATATTATAGTTGAGGAAATTGAGACAGGCAAAGAGTAAGTGACTTTACAAGGTTCATACAGCTAATATCTGAGGCTGTATTTGAACTCAGGTCTTCCTGACTCCAAGCCTGGTGATCTATTCACTGTGCTATGTAAGTGCCTAAATTTCTGACTTTGCAAAATGTTTTTGCATTTCAATTGTGTATTAAAGAAAACATTTACCTTAAAAGCTTTGAGGTTTGAGAATCAGTTCAATTAAGCTTGCACTCAAGGGTCAAAGTGTAATTTCTTGGAATGAAATATATAAATGCTTAACATTTATTAAGAAAGTGTATACAAGTAGAAAATGTCTAAATGTAAATGTGTAAGCTTGCTCATTTTCAAAAACAGAAAAGCTATCTCTTCCACATATATATAAATTTAACATAAAATGAACTAATTTTATGCTTTAAAAATATGGGTGTCATATGGGCTCATTAGTTCAATTAGTTCATTAGTTCAATAGGAAGCACAGTGGTGAGAGCTCAGGATCTACAATGTGAGGAGTAGGAGTGTCTTCTCCCAGTCACAGTTCCTCCTAACACTACACAGAATGAGTTGTAGCAATCTGGGGATTGGTGACTTGTATACCAGTGCCTGTTGGGTAATCAGCTTAGCCTGGAGAGAGAGAAAGGGGAGAAAAGGGTGAGGGTTATGCCCATCCTGCATGTGTTTAACCGTGGCTCCAAACCCAATGCATGGAGCTTCTTCCTTATTGGTAGGGATGAATGCCCTGCCCTTTATGAGGAACAGGGCTAAGTTGATGAGGAACATGAGAGCTCCAGCCTTCACCAGGCCTTTCGGGACTCTCCAGGTCAAGTTCTCTGGGGATTCATCAAGCTTCAAGCCTTCTTTGAGTGTCAAGTCACTTTCAAGGTGTTCAGCTTCATGAGAAAAGATGGAAGAGATCTTGCACTTCAGGTTGCTGAAGGAAAAGGCTCTGGGGATACAGGAAAGGAGCTGGCAGGTTCTGTCTTGTCGCTCTTCCCAGTTTGTTTCTCTAGAGACTATGGCCAGCTTCTTTTAAGTGAGATCAAGAACATTCTTTCTTGGTTGAGGTGCATTATCTTTATCCTAAATGGAGAACTTCATTCTGTATTGTCTAGTATGTATTCTCCTACATATATCTTCTTTCATTTCTGTTTAGCTATGAGTTGGATGAATGGATTTCTTTACAATTCCCTATCTACATTCATTCGGGAATTGGTATTTGATGAGAAAGGGGTCAAGACTTGGATGTAGAATTTGAGGGTCTCCTTTTCCCCCAATAATGACAAAGAAATCAGAAATTAGATTGAATCTGATCATATCCTCTAGATTAACAACATTTTTAAAGGTTAAGAGAAAGAACTTTTATTTATTATAAAGCAGAAAAATAGTACTATGAAGAAACACAATTTCAAGGATAATAAGATGTCTATACTGACAACTTAAAATCTGCTGGGAAGTATATAGACTATTTAAGGGAATAGATACATATTATTTCTATCCTAGTACCCCCTCTCTCTGAGGAAAGCAGAGTGACCTCTGACCCCAACCTCCCACTTCCTCTCCTGACAGGTATGAAAGATTTCCTTGTAGAAGGGTAGGAGGAGAAGAGGTCAGAGATGCCTATTCTGTCTCCCTTCAAGTCACACAACAACAGATCTTGCCAGAGGTGTATCTCTACACATGTGGGACCCCATCTTGTTGCTCTTTTGAGCAGGTGAAGTGAGAGAGGCAAAGGCTGTGTCATCTTAAAGTGGGGTGGTCTTGATCTCCTCTAAATCCTTAGAAGCATCTCTCTTGTAAATCTATTCTGGCATCAATATGTCTAAAAATAATTTCCCTGAACAAACCTCCCCTTCTGACTCTGGCGTTGCTATCCTTGGGGAGTAGGCAGAAGGAATAGGAGCAATCACAGTGAAGCAAACCCAATATAACATAGGGGGGTTAAATTACATTACCCCTATCCCTTACTTTCTTTTTGCTTTTTGGAGGGAAATTGGGGTTAAATGACTTGTCCAAGGTCACATGGCTATTATGTGTTAAGTGTCTGAGGTTACATTTGAATTCAGGTCCTCCTGATCCACCTAGCCACCCCCATCCCTTACTTTCTACCTTGCTATGCATGGAATTGCTTTGCTTGCTTCTTCTGGACAGGACTGCTTGGGGGATGACAAAGCACTCCTTTTACTGGCCAGTAATAGAAAGAGTCTCCAATTCAGTGAATTTTTTTAAAGATGATCAATCCTTGGTCTCCCTTTGTCTTTATGTCTGGTCAAGATGAATCTACTTCTGCACCAATGTCTATGAACCAGAAAAAGTTATTGTTTATAAGAAGATAAAGCAAGCCCTGGACAGGTTTGAAAATTGACTTGGAAGAAATTATTGGTTAGTGAAAAACAAAGGTGAAATATAAAAGGCCTATTTAGCAGTCCCACAAAATGATTTGTTTTGGAGGTTTTAAATATTGATCTCCTGGGAGAGTGTAACAGTACTTACTCTGCTCCTTATTTTAAGTCTTGTTAACTCATGCCTATAAATGTGTTGGTTTTTTATTAACCTTTTCTTTTGTATGAAGGAAATAAATATCTACCCTATTCATAATTCATATTGTATACTGAGCACCCTTTTATTCCGCATTTAGGGGAGATCCTAAACATGAGTTAAACCTAAACTTTAAGTAAATCTTGCTGGGGCACAGGAGTGGAGGGCCATAAAGAGCAAAAACATGTGAAAAGAGGAGCCTAAATCTTTTCATTTGAGTCTTGGCCCTCAGGAACTGAATCCAATCCATACCTGTCTGGGTCCAAAGAAGGGGATACCAGTGAAGGAGAGTTTGCAGTCTCCCCACCCATCCTTCAGGTCCAAAAGTCATTATTAGTTGTTAATATAGGAATGAATTGCTAGACTATCTTGCCATTACAGCTGCCCAACATTAGAATGGACTATCAACATAATAGGTGAGCTCCCCATCTCTGTAGGTATTCAAGCAGATACTGGTTCATTATGTACTGGGGAAGTCCTCAGTCTGCTCAGGCAGGGCTTCAACTTGATACCCTTTGAGGTTCCTCCCTGTTCTCAGATTCTGAGATTCAGTGTCTAGAATGAGCATGGAAAAGATAGAGTGACAAGGGTGAGTGGTGATTGGGAGATGAGCTAAAGGGGGAGGATAGTGGCTCAGATACAATGAATACCACTCCATTCAAGTTTTATAGTTCTCTCTCAGTGAGGGGAACCCCAGGTTCCATATCTCCTTTCCTTTTCCTTTATTCCCTACTGTCTGAAGGAGGAAGGTTCCAGGCTGAGATGAGGAGAGTCTAAGAGAGTTCAGCCCTATTCAGCCTTGGACCTCCAAACCCAAGTTCCTGTCATTGACTTAGGGGTTGTCCAGCTACTGCCTCCTTCCTGGCCTTTATGGTGATGTAGGGGCAGCCCTTTGGGAATCTTTTCTGAAGACTCCCTAGATCTCTTAGGGGCACCTTAATATTAGAAACAGATTTGACAAACAGAAGACTTGGAGAACCTCTAGCCCATCTTCAGTGCTCCTCAAATTCTGGCCCTTTAAGCAATCAGGACAGACTCCATAGAAAGTCTGAGGGTACTGACTCAGAGAAAAGACTTTCAACAGAAGTATCATTAAACCAGGTAAAAATCCTGTGCAGAGATCCTTTCTTTCAACTTTTCCTTTAGGTCCAATAGAGGTGGGGCAGGACAGAAAATTGAGACAAACAGAAGTAAAGGACCCTGAGCTCTGGGCCAGCCCATATTTAGTCTTTTGGAGTTCATACTCAATCATAACTGGAAGATATCCATAATGATTGAGTCTTCAAGCAGTCAAGAGCACGGCCATTCAAAGTTCATTTATCAGGCAATCAAATGACCTCTGGCTGGTCCAGGTTATGTTTCTGGGACAGCCTCTGCCAATTGGCAGGATCCAGTCTGCTTATTACCCCGGGATCGGGGGAAGGTGCATGCATCTGTGATGTCATTGACCTGGAGACTTTCATTCCTCTGCTTTCCCTTCTCTGACTGATCATCACTTGTGTCCAGTTCCTCCATGTCACTCCTTACATCATTCTGCACCTGAGAATAAAAGACCAAGAATGGAGAAAGAATAGACATATGGGAAGAAGGATAGGCATAGATGGGAAAGAAAGCAATGAGAAAAACAGCAAGAAACAAGATATAGGGACAAGAGGAAAAACAGAGGTACAGAAAAAGAGTGATGTGGAAAAGTGGAAATAAATAGTTTTAAGGGATAGAGAGAGAGTCAGAGAGGTGGTAGATGATGAATTAAAGAGAAATGGAAAGGAAGGAGTAAGACAGAGTTAAGGATAGATCAGGAGAGAGATAAGAAAGAAAGGGGAAATTGAGAGGGAGAGAAAAAAGGAGAACAACAACAGCAATGAAAAAAGAAATAGAAACAAGACTCTCAATGAGATCCTGTTCCAAGACTCCTTGCGTCCCTATTGCTCCTAGTATGCCCAAACTGATATTCTTTTCTCCTTGCCCTTCTTCAGAACACCATTGCACCCCAGCCTCACCACCAACCCAGTTTCTGTCACAGCTGCAGGGACATCTGGGACCTGGCATCCTATTCATCTGAGCTTCCCAGAATGGGAAACCCTAAGACAATGGGAGACTCAATGCCAAGGCTACACAGAAATCAAGAACAGTTCAATACATACCCCTCGAGTTAAAATAAATTTAACAAGCATGCGGAGGATGAGGGAAAACCAGAAGATGTGGAGAACTTGCAGGGTCATCAGAAGACCATTAAAGAAATAGAATCCAAAGAAGAGCTGGAAGTAGGATTGGGACAGATAAAAGGTATTGTAGATGACTCTGCAAGAGAAAGAAAAATTCAGGTCATGAAGAAAGGGTCCCTTGAAAACTGTAAGGGCTTGACCTCTAGACCACCCATTGTCATCAGAAAGACAGCTCCAGGAAAGGAGAGAGAACAGAGTGGGGACTTCTAGGAATGGAGAAACAGACATCTGATAGGACTTCCAGTCCCTCCAAGTCTAATGGAATCCCCATCCCATCTTTCACATACATAGAAGAATTTACTAATTAAGACGATAACTACTCAGAGTTGGGGAGGAAGTAATTCTAGGCACCATAAGGTGCTAAATGAAAAGTGCTTAGGTCCCCACCACCACTCAATCTCTGGGCTAAGAAAACTTCCCCCCTTTCTTTCACCCATCCCACCCCATTTGCAGGGACCAGGCTCACTTGGTTGGAAAGAGGATAAGTCGGCTAACAAAGAACACCAGGGCAAAGATGAGGAAGGTTATGTCACAGGAATATTTCCACTTTGCATAATTAAACATTTTGCCAACCTGGGAGGCGAGAAAAAACATAGGTTAATTCTGGAATTCAAAAGGGCCTCAAAGGACATCTGGTATATATACTTGCCTAGGAATGCCCACTACAACTCTCAGCCAGTAATTATCAGTATCCACTTAAAAATACTAGGGAACTCATGGCTTCCCAGAGCCAGTTGGTTCTACTTTTAGATATTTCTGATCCTTATGAAATGATTATTTAGATATAGCCCTTCTCATGTGTCAACCCTTCAAATACTTGAAATCAGTCTTTCTATCCTTCCCCACCTCCAAACTGAATCTTTATCTTCTCCAAGTCAAAAGTCCTAAGTTTCTTCAATTGATTCTCATTTGGCATGAGTTTTAATCCCCTCTATATCCCAGTCACCCTCTTCTGGAAGTTCCTGGCTCATTCTCTAAGACACCTCCTTGGTGACACATCTCAATCTACAAGTATCTTTCCCAAAGGTAGGCCCTTGTACTGTCATAGCAATGTGGCCTGATCAGTGAAAAGCCCAGAAAAAAACATTAATTCCTTTATTCTGGACACTGGGTCTCTCTGAATGCAGCCCAAGATTCAGTTAGCTTTTTCATTGTCATGTCATCCTGTGAACTTACAAGTTTCATTAAAACACCAGGGCTTTTTCCACCAAAAGTGTTGTTCAATCACATCTCTCCATCTTGTGCTCCTGAAGTTGATGCTGTGTTCTCAAGTAGGAAACTTGTCCCTACTCATCTTCTACCCTCCTAGAGATCTTCAGGGATACTGATGGGCATTCAATCTGTTGCCATTCTCCCTCAACATTATACCATATGTCAAATCTGTGAGTTGCCATTGATGCCTTTATCCATGTTACTCAGGGCTTCTATGTCCTGTGTAGGTCTCCAGAATGATCCAAACCCAGTTTAACTCCCCCTACTTGAAGCCCCAACTCCATGCATAGATTTGTAAAATACCATCCTTCCCTCCCCCCCCCCCAATGTTTCTGAGCACAGATAGAAGAGTCATAGAATCCCGCATTGTGAGAGGCCTTTAGGACATATCTGGGAGCCATAATGCTGAGACCGTGGAGCAGGATGCTTGATTACTGGACTGTAGTGGGGATGGAGACACCTGGACACCATTCTGGAGTCACATCCTGCACTCACAGGAGGATACCAGGAGCCAAGTTTGATTCCAGAAACACTTTCCCAAACAAGAGCTCCTAGGCAGCCTCACTCACCTCCAGTAAGACATCTGACACATCATGGAGCAGCAGCACCAAAGCACCAATGCGCAAGAAATTGGCAGAATAAGAGAAATAGATCAAGCTGATGGCAACAAAATGATGTAGGATCTGCTCCTTGAAGTCCTAGGAAGAGGAGGGCAGGCATGAGGTCAGGACCTCCTCAACCCTAAAAGATGGAACTGGCCTGCTCAGCATTAGTAGGCCTTGACCCACATTTTAGGTAAACAACCATGCCTGGCATTTCTATTTTTGGTCTGGGAGAAAGAGCCTATGTGATCCCACATGAGACTTCCACCTTGACAACATGAGCACTCTCGCATGTAGGGAGGAAGGTTTGGTTCTGCCAAGAGTAGGTAGAAACCCTGAAGATGAAACAGAAGCAAGAGACCATAAGTGAGCGATTGAATGAGCTTTAGTAGCTGTGGGAGGTAGGGAAGAGGGACAGTTAAAGACCTGATGTGATTTGGACCTGATAAGAGGAGCTATAGAGGACACATACTAATTGTTGAACTGAACTGAAATGAATTAGCATCTGAGCTCAAGAATACACTGATTCTTTCTCTAAAAGAGCATTCTAAACCTGGGGTGACCACACCTGCCCTTGCTTATATCCAAAAGAGGAAACTCAACAAATAGGCTGAGACATTGGCCTTAAGAGTCATATCTAAACCTGACCTTTTGCTCAGGAGGGTAGGGGTTGAAAGGTGACCTTCATTTTTTCTGGAGGGCAAAAGCCTTTTCCCAAACCCTGTGTTCCCACCATACTCACCTTTCTCTTCACATCAAAGAACAGAGTCAACAACAGGGAGAGGTAGAAGACAATCTCCAGGAGGAACCACCAATATAAGGCAGGTTGCAGAGGCTGAAGGTCAGTATAACCAGGGTGTGAGATGGATTTAAGAAAAATACAGAAATCAAAGGTACAAAGAAACTGGTCAGGGACTCATGTTCCCTGATACCAAGGATCCCATAAAATGTGTTGAACTTCACAGTCTAGAATCAATTTTCTCCACATCAGATGTTGACACATTAAGTCATTTACTTTTTCTGAACTTCTAGATATACTAATAAATCAGAGGAATATAACAGATAAAATTTGTTTAAAAATTATTCTTAACTTAAACACACCTCAAATCATTTCCAAATATGCAGCAGAACACAAATGAGAACTATAAATGAAATTATGTACCTCCATTTATTCTACTTGCTTCTTTTTAAAATGCTTAATTCCAGGGTTTTTCTTTTCAGAATTACCCTGATTTGTTTCCTTTGGTTCTTTTCTACTTTGAAATTTTGAAATGTCAAATGCCCTCTTGTTTTGTCACTATTGATAACACCTTTTCAATTTCATTCCAACCCTGAAATGAAATGAGAGAGACAGAGAGACAGAGAGAGACAGGGAGAGATGGAGACAGACAGAGAGAGAGAGAGAGAAAGAGAGAGAGAGAGAGAGAGAGAGAGAGAGAGAGAGAGAGAGAGAGAGAGAGAGAGCTGTCTCAACAAAAAAAAGCATGCAAAACAAAAGAAATCCACAAGGTGGTCATGCCCCAAATGGATCTAATGGATCTCATCTTTCTCCTTGAGTCAGCTTCCTCTCTGTTAAGTTTCATCATAGGTCCTCTAAAGAAATGTTTTCCTATTTCAATGATCAGAATTCTTAAGGCTTTCAAAATTGTTTTTCTTGGCAATGTTATTGTCCTTTTATAAGTTTTCCTTCTGATCAAAGAACACATTTTACTCTAAATAAGCTCATACTATTCAGGATGTTCTGAAATCATTTTTTGATCCTTTCTCAAGGCACAGTAATGTTCCATTACATTCACAATTTGTCCATCTGTTTCCCACTTTTCCTTCCTTTTCAATAGTGCAGAAATGACTTGGGTTGCAAACTTCACTTACTATTGATACATTTTAAATATTAATTTGCTAATGTAATCAATTATATGAGCACTCATTTATGTATTGCTTTAATATATGAAATTAAAGCATTTGATAATAAAGAGGAGAGAGGAAGAAAGGGAGAAAGGGAAAGAGAAAACTTATATGAGAAAAGGTTTTTCCAGTTTATTTATAAATTGGAGTGAGGTCAAACTTAATTGATTACTGAGATATGTATTTCTTTTCATTTATATGGCAATATCAGGACATACCTTTGCTTACCTTAGTATATATGTAGAAGATGAGGTATTAAGGAAGGAGGGGGGGGGCATGATGGTCAGCTAATTCCATAATAACAAATAATCCACTAAACCTTACTTAGACCACATGCGCAATCTTATCTTATGAACTTATATATATATATAAATTCTTTGAGACTAGGAATAGTTTCATTTACATTGCATAATAATTGGCACACTGTAGGTGTTTAATAAATACCTAGTGTATAATTCTAAGATTCTACGATTTTGCATGGTACCTACTTTAGCTTCTTTTTCTTGGTCAATTCTGAAACTCAGCTTTTTTCCCAGAAATACTCACTTGTTTGGGGTATTTCTCCCAGCATAGTCTAGGTTCCCAAAACCATGGCTCCTGGAAGAAATAAGAGATCATTTCCTAAACAACTACCCCTATCAGTGCCAGAACCTACATGTAAAGGATCTGTCCCAAAATTTTTGTCTTTCTTCAGGAAACTCCCAGCATGCAACAGGAATGATGTCAGCTCAACTTCACAACTTCTCATTATCTTGACATCCATCACTTTTATCCTCTGCCCAAGTCATGACAAAGTCCTACCTGTCAAGCAAACCTTTGGTCAGAGGAAAGGTTCAACCCTACACTACTGCTCCTGTTCACCCTTCCTTTCACATAAGCATTACTTGGTACCTCTACTTTCTCTAACCTGGTAGGGGTGGAGTTAGAGTGGCCCCTTAAACTGGACATCTACCTTATTAGGTCAAATTGTACACATGCCAAGTGGAGTCCTATAAATCAGTCTGGGCACTTAATTAAACCAAATGCTTTATTTGTCTGCCTCTCTCTTTCTTCCTTTACCTATGTTTTTACAATGATGCCCAGCACTCACCCATCAAGCTTTGGTTTAGTGTTTGGGTACCATGCTTTGTGTTCTGGTTCATATCTGACTCAGAAATTCTTATGAACTATGTTCATCAGACTGGTTAGTTCAGGTGCAGAGCCATTGGAAAGGAGACATGCCTCCTTATGACCCACAGAAAGCATAAGAAAGGGAATAGGGTGATTGAGAACAATTCAGGGTGGTCAGTGAGAAAATTAGGTATGGAACAAGACAAAGAAACAAGGAAATAGCCAGGGAAGAAAAGGGACAGAGAGAAAGAGAGATCAAAATGATCAGGAACAAGGGATGGGAGGATTAGATAGCAGAGAGAAACAGAAGACAATGGAGAGAAATCAAGAGCATGGGAACAGAGATGATGAGGAGACAGCTAGATGAAGAATACAAGATGGAGGAGAAGAAAGGGGCTTACGAGGATAAGAGATGGAGAGAACAAAAAAGTATGTGGAGATGGATAGTGAATGATAATGAGTATAAGGACAGAAGGGAATGGAGAAGGAAAGCACAGAACAAATAAAAAGGGAAGAATAACAAATAAAGAACACAAGGATGGAGTAGATGAGGAGATAGAAGGAAAGATAAAAAGAAAAGAAGGGACAAAAGGATAGAAAGATAAATAGCAAATAAAAGAGGATGGGGTGTGGAGAAAGAGGAGAGAGATGGAAATAGAAAGGAAAGGTAAAAAAGATAGAAAGGATAAAGGAGATAAAGTAAATTAAGGTCAGAAGAGGACAGAGATGGACAGGGTGAAGGGAGAAAAGGGAAGAGAGCAGCCAATGATAAGGAAAGAATAAGGTGTACTCACCTTGTAGAGGATGAAGATGCCTCCAATGGAAGAAAAGAAGTAAAATAAAAATCTCCAACTGAAAATAGAGAATAGGGTGGAGTGAGAGGATGAGATTAACACAAGGATCAACTGACAAAAGGATCAATGAATAGACAAACAGGGCTGCTGCTTTGCCAATCACACTTCATTCCATAGCACCCTGAGCCCAAACTGCATACCCTTGGGTCAGGTGTCTCTCAGGTCTTCCCAGATTACCTGGATTCACAGAATTTCTTGTTCAATAATGGTTGCTCCTGTTTTTTCTTGTGTCGAAACCAGCGTTGAACCTGCCTTACTGAGAGCCCACACTGGCATGCAAGGTGACTCAGATCATCCTGAGAATATAAGAAGACAAGGGCAACGGGGATGTTAGGTGGGATTTCATTGAAGCCAGAAGGCAAAGTCAAGGAGAGAGAGCATTCCAATTATATGACATAGGTGGAGAAAATGACTACAGCTGGGAGATGGAGTGACTAGTTCATGGAACAACTAGGATGCCAGTGGATGAAAGAGGTAATTGGATCAAGGGTAATAAGGTGTAAGTAGATTAGAAAGTTGAGGGACTGGGCTTCTGAAAGGCTTTGAATGCCAAACAGAAGCTTCTGTATTTAACTCTAGAGAACATAGGGAAGCATTGCAGTTTATTGAGTAGGATGATAACATGGTCAAATCTGAGATTTACAATAAAAAACACTTTGGCCACTAAGTAAAAGATGTATAGGGGTAGACAAAGACCTTAAGTAGACAGATCTACTATGTAGCTATTACAGTTGTCCAGATTTGTAATTGGGTGGTGACATTGTCAAAGGAGAGAATGGGGCTATTGTAGAGGTACTAGAAAGGTAAAATTAAGAAGTATTTGGCCACAGATCAAATGTGAGGAGTGAGAGATAGTGGGGAACCAAGGGTGACATTTAGGTGGAGAATCTGAAAGACTGAAAAGATGGTAGCATCCTTTACCATGAAATGGATGTTAGGAGGGGAGGAAGAATTAGGGAGAATGATAATGAATTGTTTTGAATATATTGGGTGTAAGGCATCTACTGAACATCCATCCACAAAAGAAAGTTATAAATGCAAGACTGAAGGTCAGGAGAGAGGTTACAGAAAATAGATAGATTTGAGAGTCAGCAGCAGAGAGATGGCCATGGGAGCTGAGGAGCACACCAAAGGAAGTAGGAAGAAGGAGAAGAGAAAAGGGCTCAGGACGGAACCATGTGGCACATCTATGGTTAAAACACATGATCTGGATGAGGATCCAGAAAAGGAGATTGAGAATGATCAGTTAAATAGGTAGGAAAAGAAACTAGACAGAGTGGTATCCCAAAACCTAGAAAAGAGACAGGATTAAACCAAAAAGTGTGATCAACAAAGTCAAAGGTTAAAGAGAGATCAAGAAGAATAAGTATTGAGAAGAAATTATTGAATTTAACAAGTAGGAGATCATTGATAACTTTATAGAGAGGAGTTTCTGTTCAATGATGAGTTGGGAAGCTGGATTGCAAGAAGTTTTTTTAAAAGGCATTAGAGAGAGGAAGTAAAGGTATCTATTGGCCTTCTCAAGGAATTTACCTATAAATGCCAGAACAGATATGGGATGTTAGTTATTTAGGATAGAAGGAACAAGGGAGGGTTTTTGATTATGGGAAAGACAGTGGCACATGTGTAGACAGTAGAGGAGGAACCATTAGATAAGAATAGATGGAAAATAAATGAAATTGTAAGTATGATAAAGGAAAATCTGTTAGAAGTGACAGGATGGAATGGGAATGATTTTGCAGGTAGGGGAACTAACCTTGGTAAGGCATAAGACCACCTCTTTGTGTAAGACATAGGTATAGGAGACAGTGGAAGAAGTCATCTGAGTGATAGGGGACAAGGAAGATGGAAGAAAACAGACTGTGTTTGAGGCAGTCCTGGATATACAGTCCCCCCAATCTCCCCTGCTCCCTCTTCAATAACCATTGAACATCATGAATTTGCTTACTGAAGGGTATTGAGGTTTAATGCTTTCAAGATCCTTAACATTACTCAATCCTGGAGGCTGCTCACCTCTTTGGGATTCTGACTCACTGTCCAGAAAAAGGATTCCAAGATGGGATTGGGGGCAGCCTGGACCCTGAGTTTGTCACGCACACCCATGGCCCTGCTCAGGGACAGTCCAATGGTCCTATAAGAAGAGGCAGAAAGAAATAAGCACCCAGAATCCTCTCTCTTTCCATCTCTGCCCCTTCGGGAACTCTCTCACACTCTCTCTCTCTCTCTCTCTCTCTCTCTGCCAAATTCTGCCCACCAAGTGACCTCCCCCAGCTAAATTAACATAGCCTGAAGTAGATGGAGAGCAGAAGTGAGAAGACTATGAAGAGGTACTCTGTAAGGGAGCAGAGAAAATCAGGGTGGCCTTTGTGAGATTTCATCCTAGGTACTAAACATGGAAGAAGAGAACATGACCTGAGGTATTCAGAAAGGGGGAATCTGGAAAATCATGAAGAGAGCATAAAGAGACCTGAAGGGTCTTAGAAAGGGTCCCCAAAATTCTGTGCCAAAGTCAAAGCACAAATATTCTTCTGATTTCAAATGTAACAAGCATTTATTAACTGCCTACAGTGTGCAAAGCTAGTGGGCAGTTACATGGAGCAATAAACAGAGAACTGGGCTTAAAATCAGGAAGACTTCATGGGTTCAAATCTGGCCTCAGATATTTACTAGATTTGTGATCCTAGGCAAGTCACTTCACCTTCTGTTTCTCACATTTTCATAATAAGCTGGAGAAAGAAATGGAAAACCACTCCAGTATCTTTACCAAGAAAAACCCAAATGAGTTCATGGAAAGTTGGACATGACTGAAATGACTCAACAGTAACAACAAAGTGTGCAAACACCTGTGCTTAATGAGAGACATAGGCCTTTAGTGATATTTAGTGAAATATTGTCTTGGGCCCCAAATTTGTTAAAGTTTCCATGGATATCCATAATATCGCATAATAATACAGTATAAATACATCGGAGCATTAAAAAAAACTAATGGCTCCCCCAAGGGGAAAAGATCACTACCACTTGTTAGCTTGGGGGTAAGTGTGAGGGAAGTTTTGAAGATGGGCTTTAAAGTTTGGGTTCAATTTAATAGGTGGAGAAGGGATGCAGATATTCTAGGAATGGGGAAAGGCATGTCTGCGAGAAAGAACATGGAAATAGGACTATACAAGGGCATTTGGAGACAAGATTATATCCAGTTTTGTTAAAACACAGACCTGAAGGAGGGAAGTAATGTAATGTAATAAGTAATATAATGAAATAAGGCTTCTCTCCATTTTTATAGCCCAATTATGTACTGTTACATTCATATAGCACAATCTCATATAATTACTATGAGGAAAAATACCTCACAAACTTACTTTACATGCTTGGTATGGTGAAAAGAATACAGACACTGGAGTCTGGGCATCTAGGGTGAAACACCAGCTCTGCTACTCATTGCCTGTGGAACTTAGGGAAAATGACTTCATTTTTCTGGGTCTCACTTTCCTCAACCAAAATATTCCATGACTGGACTAAGAAATATGTTTACTGGGGTCAGGGAAAGCCTATAGGAATAGACTATGATTAAGTTAGAGCAAATATAAAAGGGAGAAGGCTTAATTTGAAAACCATCTCACTTGATAAAGTCATAGATTGTAGTCACTCATTGTGAGATTTTCATATGTAAACAAGATTGGTCTATGCCTTGAAATCTTTGTGAGATATGAATATCTCTCTGATTGGGTCAGGGGAATAGGTCTATCGCCCAATGAAGCAGGTTAGCCACAGTGTGGGAGATTTTAAATGGGAAGAAGGAAACAAGGGAGAGGGCGGAGAGAGACAGAGACAGAGAAAGAGAGACAGAGACAGAGACACAGAGAGAAAGGAATAAGCATTTATTAAGTTCTTGCTATATGCCAGGCACTGTACTAAGTGCTTTACCAAGACTGTATCTTTTGGTCCTCACAACAGCCCTAGGGGGTAGGTGATGCTATTATTATCTCCATTTTACATTAAAGGAAACTGTGCAAGGTTAATAATTTGCCCAGGGTCACATCATTTTTAAGAGTCTAGAATGACTTTGAACTTGGGTCTTCTTGAATTGAGACCCACTGTGATATCCACTCAGTCATCAAGTTTACACATGAAGTCATAAAGTTTGATAAAAGGGAAAAGAAAAAAAGAGCATAATACAGTACTGTGAGGTAGAGACTAATATTTATACAAAAGAAATAAATGAAGGAAAATTAAAGCCTAAGAATAATAACCTGAAGTGTGGAAAAGGATCTTTCCATCAAAGACATTGCAAATATCTGTGATAAAATTCTAGTATTCAAGCTATCAATCTCAAATATATGAGAACTATCCTCCAAAATTTAATTAATCATAGAATATGACCAAATAGTTTTCAAAAGGACTGCTAACTCCTAAGAGCCATAAGAAAGGTTGACCCAAATTGGGGTGGGGTGGGGGGAAGGATGGAGAGAATTAGACAGGGACATCGAAATAAAAGCAATTCCAACCTTTAACTCAATATCTATAAAATAGATGCAGATGAATAATTATGAAAACAGTAAATGTTGGGCAGGGCTGTGGGAAGGCAGGAATACTGGTGCTTTATTGGTGGAATTGTGAGTTTGTTTAACCACTCTGAAAAATAATTTCTGTGTGTGTGTGTGTGCAAATTATCATTTGTTAATATCCTTCATCTCAGGCATCACATTGCTGGGTATATGCCTCAAGGAAGTCAAAGGCAGAAAGGTCCCATGTGCAATGAAATGCTCAGAATAATATCTTTCCTGGTAGCAAAAAAACACCTGAAAACATGGTAAATTGTCCATCAAAGGGGGGAAATATCACTTTGTAGTATATGTGGATGTAATGGAATATTAAATAAATTATAAAGAATTCAAAGAAATATGGAAATATGTATGAACTGATGTGACATGTAGTAAGCAGAATCAGGATAATAATACCCTAGTAATTGGAAAATAAGAATAAAACAAATTCAAATTCAATGCAATCATGATACTCAATCTTGACCCTGGAAAAGAAATTGGGAGATATACTTTCCCCTATTTTACTTGGAGAGGGGAGGAACTGTGACTATATATTCTGTCAAACATGGTAGCTACAGCGGTTGTTTTGGTTTCACTGTTCTTTGTTGTAAGGGAGGGTCCAAGTGATTTTCTCTTCTGTTCTTTTCATTTTTAAGATTAAATTGTTTTCAATGGACAACAATCTCTCTTTTTCTCCCTTCCCCATAACCCTCTTCCTGCCACTGGGAAGGGAAAAAAACACCTGTGTAGCATATTTGCAGAGTGAAGCAAAGACTCACATTGGCCACTTCCAAAACAATCTGTCTCAATCTGCATCTGAGTCTATCATCTTTCTGATAGGAGATCAGAGTAGATCAGCAAGTTTGTTATTCATTGATTGTAAGTCTTTGAAAGTTGTTTGTCTTTACAATGTTGTTGTTATCATATAAATTGATTGCCTCCATCTGCTCACTTCACTCTGCATCAGTTATTAATGGATTTTTCTTATGGAATTGACCATGTCAATCTAGTACAGAAAAAAAACCCTTGCTTTCCAATGAACTCTAAGATGAAATATAAAATGATCTGTTCAGCTTTTAAAGTCCTGCATAATTTGGCCCTTTCTTATCTTTACACTATTCTTGTACTTTACTACCAACTTTATTACTCTATTCATATCCCCACAAAGCTCGTTTTCTGGTTCCTCAAACAGAGCACTCCATCTCCTGACTTTGCAACTTTTCATGGACTGTCCACCAATGTCTGCAATGCTCTCCCACCTCACTTTAATCTGACTTTAATGACTTTCTTCAAGAATCAGTTCAAATCAGTTCAAATCTTGGTGGAGCCAAAATGGTGGAGTAAAAGCAGGAACCTGCTTGGGTTCTCCCCCAAATCCTTCAAAATACCTGTAAAAAGTGTCTCTAAGACTGAAGCAAACTACCTGCTCTCTTTCTTTTCCATATTTGGTTGTTTCTTCTTTACCATTTTTCGTTCCATTGGTTACAACTCTTCTATACAACCAGGCTAACGTCCAATGTGAAAATATCTGCAGATCCTATACTTGATTGCATGCCACCATGGGGGAATGGGGTAGAAAGGGGAGAAAATTTGAAAATCAAGGGATTGTGGAATGTAATCTTTATAAACTAAAAGTAAATAAAGAAATCAATTAATATTTTTTAAATGTCTTTAAAATTCTGGAGTAGCAGAAGTTACAAAATGATAGACTGAAGCAAAACTGCAACCCAAGACAATCTGGGAGACTGACAGGAAGGATCTATCACACTGAGATGGAAGCAGAGCACAGTCCAGTGTGGGCCACAGTGGCACAGAAGGGGTTGAAGCAGGCCTCAGGGCACTGAATCACTGGCGGGTGTGGCAGTTTCCACACTTCTCAAACTGCAAATGCCAATGATAGCTTTGAAAGTCAGTGAGAAAGATCTTTCACCTGGTGAGAGAGGAGGGTTGTCTATCTACAGCACCAATCAAAGCCCTCCTCACAGTTCCAAGGCAGAAAAGAATGCTTGTGGTTGCTCACAAACCAGACCACTTACCAGGATGGAAGTAAATACCACTCCTTTAATCATACCACCTTGAAAGAATTGAACATGACAGGTCCCTAGAAATATCTCTGAAAACTGCTGCACAAAATTCCTGAAGCTTAGGGCAATACACCCTCCACTTAACAAAGAGCTCAAAAGTCTAGTAATTGACTGGGAAAATGAGAAAATAGGGGGGAAATCAGACTGTAGAAGCTTACTTTCTTGGTGAAAAGTCATTTGCTTACTTCCTTCATGACAAAGGTGATCAAAACATACAACTAGAAGAAAACCAAGTCAAAGTTCCTACATCCAAAGTCTCCAAGAAAAATATGAATTGATCTCAGGGCATGGAAGAGCTCAAAAAGGGTTTCAAAGATCAAGTAAGAAAAATAGATAAAAATTGGCAAGAGAAATGAGGGTGATGCAAGATAATCATGAAAAAAAAGTCAATATCTTGCTAAAGGAAACCCAAAAAACGCTGAAGAAAATAACACCTTAAAAAATAGACTAACCCAAATAACAGAAGAGGTCCAAAAAAAAAAACCAATGATAAGAATGCCTTTAAACATGTAATTGGCCAAATGGAAAAGAAGATCCAAAAGCTCACTGAAGAAAATAATTCCTTAAAAATTGGAAAGGAGAAAATGGAAGCTAAAAACCTTATGAGAAATCAAGAATTATTAAACAAAACCGAAAGATTGAAAAATAGAAGAAAATGTGAACTATCTCTTCGGAAAAACTACTGACATGGAAAATAGATCCAAGTGATATAATTTAGAAATTATTGGTCTGCCTGAAAGCCATGATCCAAAAAAGAGCCTCTTGTCATCTTTCAAGAAATTACCAAGGAAACTTACCCTGATATTCTAGAACCAGAGGGCAAAATAGAAGTAGAAAGAATCCACTGATTACCTCCTGAAAGAGATCCTAAAATGAAAACTCCTGAGAATATTGTACCAAATTCCAGAGTTCCCAGGTCAAGGAGAAAATATTGCAAGCTGCCAGAAAGAAACAATTCAAGTTTTGTGGAAACACAATCAGGATAATACAAGATTAAGCAACTTCTACACTAAGAAATTATGGGGCTTGGAAGATGGTATCCCAAAGCTCAGAAGAGGTAGGATTAAAACCAAGAATCACCTACCCAGCAAATCTGAGTATCAAAATTCAGGGGGAAAATGGAATTTCAATGAAATAGAGGACTTTCAAGTATTCCTATTGAAAAGACAAAGGTTGAATAGAAAATTTGGCTTTAAAATACAAGAATCAAGAGAAAGATGAAAAGGTAAACAGGAAAGAGAAACCATAAAGGACTTATCAAAGTTGAACTGTTTACATTCTTACATTGAAAGATTTTATTTGTAGTTCATGAGACTTTTCTCAGTATTAGGGTATTTGGAGGGAACAGATCAATAAATAGATAGTGATAATCATTAAATATCATATTTTTGGCCAAATTCTGAATTAATCAGACTGCTTTCCCT
The DNA here is from genome assembly GCA_028646575.1 of Pseudocheirus occidentalis. NCBI lineage: Eukaryota > Metazoa > Chordata > Mammalia > Diprotodontia > Pseudocheiridae > Pseudocheirus > Pseudocheirus occidentalis. The sequence continues at coordinate 41,805,561 of CM053594.1, forward strand.
TGCTTTAAAAATGTCTTCTCCTGTGTCAGCAACTTCAGAGACCAGATAAGGCTGAAGAGGAAATTCCCCTTATCTTGAGACACACTTCATATGGGAGGAAAACAGACATCCTGAGACCATAAAATGTAAACAGACCCTGCTCCATTTGTTGTCAATTTGTATTTGTAACCAAGGAACTTCTTTTCTCACATATGGATGGTAACAAATGAAGATCATAAATCTGTGTTACATGGTCATCCTGAATTCGGATGGTTCTAAAATGTATATAAGTCTTCTGATTCATCTGTTCATCAGTTAGGATCTAGCTCTCCTAACTCCTTGTACAAGTTCTCTAGCTTAAGGGAACAGGAATAAATGCCATAACTGTATATTACTATTTGTCTGTCTCCTTTAACCAAACTTCCAGAAGGTTGACGATAGATAGATAGATAGATAGATAGATAGATAGATAGATAGATAGATAGATAGATGGCACAGGATGAGTAGAATGTGAAGGAATGATGTCTAAAAAATAAAATTAAATGTTGAGAGGAATGTCCTGGGAGAAAGAGAAAGAGAGATGCTGAATGTACTAAATCATCTCACATAAACAAGTCCAGAAAGAGCTTTTACAATGGAATGGAAGAAGAGGCAGGTGAGAGGGAATGAATGAACCATACTGTCATTGGATTTGGCTTAAGGAGGGAATAACATATGCACTCAATTGGATATGAAAAGCTCTCTTGCCCTACAGGAAAGCAGGGGAGAAAGGGGTAAGAAAGGGGGGGATAAGAGAAGGGATGGCAGATTAGAGGAAGGAGAAATCCAAAGCAAACACTTTTCAAGGAGGGAAAGGTTAAAGGAGAGAACAGAATAAATAAATGGAGGGAAGGACAAGATGGGAAATACAGTAAGTCTTTCACAGCATGACTGCTAGGGAACTGTTTTGTATGACTACACATGTATTACCTATATTGAGTTGCTTTCTTTCTTAGTGAAAATGGGTGGGGAGGGAGGAAGGGAAAGAATGTGGAACTCAAAACTTTAAAAAAAAGAATGTTAAAAAATTTACATGGAAATGGGAAATAAGGTATAAAGACAAAGTGGTATGGAAATTTATCTTGCTCTCTAGGGAAATAGAAGGGAAGGGGATAAGAAAAGGTGGAGAGTGATAGAAGAGAGTGAAGATTGGAGGAAAGGGTAATCAGAATGTGTAATATCCTGGGATGTGGGGAGAGAAGAGATGGGGAGAAAATTTGGATTTCAAATCCTGTAAACGTGAATGTTGAAAACTGAAGATAAATAATTTTTTTAAAGAATCAGTTTAAATCCCAGTCTTCAAGAGGTCTTTCTTGATCCCCATACTGGCAGTGTCTTTGCCCTACCTCAAATCTACCCTTTATACTCCCCATTAGAATGTGGACCCATGAGGGCAAGGACCACCTATTCTTCTTTGTTTTACTTATCAGTGCTAAGCACAATTCCTGTTGCATATTAAGTGTTTAATAAATGCTTGTTGACCAACTGACAGGGGAAGATTGGAGAGAAAGGAAAGATTTGTCTAGAAATGGCGGTAATTTTATTAAAAACAAAAGCATTAATAAAATGGTAATTTTATAAAAGCAAAAGGGAGCAGAGGAAACTTCACAGTTCACTCACCTTTCAAAGCAATGTCTGATAAGGAGTAAGATAAAAGTCAGGGGGAAGACCACCCACAGGTCCTTCGAGTGAGGGTAGGTAATCCCATCTGAATCTTCCAAGTCAGCCCATGAGAACCCAGGGGGGATCCAGTACTCTGCCTTCCAAAACCAGTTGTACAGGCTGGCCAGCATCCTGTAAGCAAAAGACTGAGGGTTTTACAAGGGGATGACAATGTCAGGAAAGAAAAGTTTGTGCTGGTTAATTAGAATCTCTACTTAACTGAGAATCAATGTATATAAATAGTTGATTTTGGAAACAACTGCACATACAGAACAAAAGTCATAAATACAAGGAACCTTCAAACAGTTCAACCCTTGCATTTTACGTGAGAGGAAAGCAAGGTACAGTGTGGCAAAATAACTTGCTCAGTATCATGTAGTGAGTCAATGGCAGAGTAGGGTTTGAACCCAGATGACCTGATTTTCCTGTCTACACTACTTTTTCTTGAGCCTGCTGCCCCCAGGACACAAAGAAGGCATTGGATAAGTGATCTTCTTCTAACACACATGTTAAATCAACTAAATCTTGCTAGGCATAAGACACCTAGGTTTCCCAGACCATTTTTAGCTTCTATTTTACCTGACTTACGCCTGCCTAAAACTGCCTGCTCCATGAGCAAGGATGGTGGGCTGTGGGGGAGAGGGGAAATCAATTCTCAGTGAGAAAGAATAGACCCTAGAACCACAAAGGTGAGAACGCACTTAGAGTAGAGAATGTCAGAATTGAGAGGACCTTAAAATAGTGAATGTGACAGTTGCGGGGAGGAGGGGACCTGAGACTGCCATATATCTGAAAAGATATTAAAATATGAAATGAGGAGGCAGAGCACAGTATACTGCCAAACAGACTCATAAAATTCACAATGCCAAATCATGAGGAGGAAATATAAAAAACATCACAGTGAGTCACTTTTCCAGCCCGGGTTGTCAGATGGAGACAGAGAGAACTATTGACACTGGGACAGGGTCATGTCTGGGAATCACCATTTAGAGTACTCAAGTTTAGAAAAAAAATCTGTACAAAAAGAAGCGATACCAGGCATTTTACAGGGCACTGCATGATATGGGAAGCTCTGTCACCAACTACTGAATTCCAGGTCAAAGATTCAGGATAAAGGAGATGAGGACCTGTACCCAGGGGTGTCATTCAGGATGAAGAGTGATCACAGGCCCTGGGCTGGGTACTAAAGAAGGGGGGTGTTCAGAAGGAAGCAGGAGCTTGAACTCCAAGAGCAAAGTAGTCTCAGTTGCAGCTTATAGCCAATCTGAAGCTGCAGAGGAATAATGAGAACAGAAATCCCAGAATAAAGTAGAGCCTATACTTCTGTCCCTCTGAACCAGCAGAGCTTCTTAGCTGCCTGATAGTGGCAGAGTCCAACAGCAGTCTACTACTGCTCAGACCCAAACCTAGGCCAGGAATTTACAAGCATCAGACTAGGGGCAAGAGGTAGTGACCTGACTTTGCCCTAGATAAGCCATTTTGGAAATACTGAAAACTTTCAGGCCTCTAGCCTGTGCTGCCTTGAAAGCATTTAATACTCTCAAGAAACCAGGAGGAATAGATTAGATATTCCTCCAGAAGTACCCAAACCTGGTCCTAACATAAAGTTTTAAGTCAGAAAATAAACTGAAAATGAAATGAGAAAAAAAATTCCACTATTAAAAGCCATTGTGGTGACAGGCACTCTCAAGACATAAACTTAGAAGAAGAGAATAACTCCAAAACATCTATAAGCAAAGTAATAAAGAAAAACACAACTTGGGCACAACTAGAATTCCTAGAAGATAGGAAACTAGTTACAATGAGTATTAAAATGTTTTTATTAACAAAATCAGAATGCTAAAGGAAAAATGGAAAAAGAAATGAGAAATTTAGGAAAAAAAAAGTAACAGCTTGTTACAAAAAGTACAAAACTTGCCCAAGTAATAAACTCTCTGAAAATTAGAATGGAACATTTAGAGGTCAATCACTTCATAATACAATAAGAAATAATATAAATCAGTAAAAAGATAAAAAATTAGTAAAGGTACAAGTAACGGAGAGCAAAACAACTGATCTGGAAAACAGATAAAGAAGGAAAAATTCAAAATTAAAAGGCTAAAACTTTTAAATTGAATATCTTATTTTAAAATGAAAATTTTTAAATATTTAAAATAAAAAATGTGGGCTACCTTAAGACCATGATTACAATAAAGGAGCTTATACTTCATATTTCCAGGAATTATAAAAAGAAAACTGCCTAGATATCTCAGAACTGTGGGGGCAAAGTAGAAATTTAACTAATTCAGCAATTATCTCCTGGGGGGGGAAAAAACAAAGAAAACTCCCAAGAACATTGTAGACAAAATTCAGAGCTTCAAAAAAAGATACTTCAAAAAGTCAAAAAGAAATAAATAAAAAGGCATCACAGCCAGGATCAAGCATGATTCAATAACTATCACTAAAAACAAAAACAAAAAAGCAGAGAGGTTGGAATAAGATGTTAGAGAAAGCAAAGGAAATAAACTTGCAGCCAAGAATAACTTATCCAGAGAACTGAGTAATTATATTGGAGGGAAATGAACCTTTAATGAAACAGTAGCTGTCCAAACATTTCTGATGATGGTCAGAGCTCCATAGAAAATTTTAAGTACAGATATAAGAACTGAGAAAAACACTAAAAGGTAAACACATATGAGCCATGATAAAGCACTAACCAAGGGCAAATTGCTTCCATTCTAACGTGGTTTGGTGGTATATGAACCATTTAAATCTTATCATCACCAGGGATCATAAAGGTATTCTAATTAGACAGAAGATGAGAGTGGTCCTGTTATGTCAATGATATTAAAAGAAGAATGGAAAGGGAGGAGAAGAGAAATTCACTGGAAAGAAGGAAAGGAAAGGAAAGGAAAGGAAAGGGGAAATAAACTGAAAAAAATCAAGGTACACAAGTAGGTCTCCATGAACAAGGGGGAAGATGTGGGGGTAGCGGGTGACTCTGAATCCTCAGTTTCACTTAAACTGGTCAGAGAAAGGAAGAATATAGAGAGTTGTGTATAGAAATACATTTCACTCAACAGGGATATAGGAGAGAAAGGGGAGAAAGGAGAGGGGGAAGGTAGAGGGAAAGGAGATTATTGCAGGGATCAGTTCTAAGCAAAACAAATTCTAGTTAAGGACAAGCAAAAATATAGATGTTTCTGAGATGGCAAAGAATTTGAATCTAAGGGGGTGCACATCAGTTTGGGAATGGCTGAATCAACTGGGTTTGTGCTATATGGATGTAATATAGTATTGTTGTGCTATAAGAAATGATGGAGGGGATGGTTTCAGAGAATCCAGAAAAGACTTATATGAAGTGATGCAGTGGCACAGAGTAGGTGATTATTAATAAATGTTTATTCCTGGACTTTTACTTCAACTGCAGGTCTTTAAAATGACTCATCTGTGTAAATTGGAAGCCAAGAAACCAAACCTCCAAAATTCTAATCCAGTCTTGGTCTGCATTAAGACAGATGTAACTTCCAGGAATTAACTCTGAGGCAACAAGCCTTCTGTACTCTGCATTAATCAAACAACATCTGGGGTTTGGGGCAACACAATGTAAGAAGGATGTGGATAAGCTGGAGCATCCAGATGAGAGCAACCAGAATTCAAGGACTATGAGAATTAGTTAAGGAAAATGGGCACACTTAGTGTAGAGAAGACTTGGGAATGAGGGAAGGTGCTGTGGAAGATGTGGTAACCTCCCTAGCATTTGAAGTACTGTCAAATAGAAAAGTGTATTCTGTCTGTCCTAACAGGGCAGAACCAGAAAGGGTGAGTGAAAACTGCAAAGATGCCAATGTGGGGGCAGTGTGGGATGGGGGAAGATCTTCATAGTGAGAACTGTCCCAGAATGAAATGGGCTGCCTCAGACAACTGTGATTCTTCCGTTTGGAAGCCTTCCAACCAAGGCTAGATGGGTACTTCTTGGCTATATTATACTGGGGATTCCTTCTAGGTATATGTTGCTCCTTCCAACTTTGACATTCTGTGAATTCAAGTCATTGTCTCTTGGGCCTTATTCTCTTTCTCTCTCTCTCTCTCTCTCTCTCTCTCTCTCTCTCTCTCTCTCTCTCTCTCTCTCTCTCTCTCTTTCTCTCTCTCGTCATTTTTCTTTCATGTGGAAGTGGGGGAGAAAATAAGGAACCAGGAGACTGGAGGGACAGCTACACATACCTTCTTTAGCTACAGAGGTTAAAGAGGGGAAAGGAAGAGAGGCAGGGCTGAGGTCTTAATGTCCTAGAAACCTGTACGAGCAACTAACTATAGAAAATATCACTAGCCTAGAAAGTAGCACTTCCCAAAGAAAGCAGGTGATGTTCAAACCCTGGTTCCTGGCTTGCTACCCAGGCAATTATGAACTAGAGATATTCTTTTCTGGATGTCACACAAGGGAGAAAAGAGGTATGTATTTAAATTTTGGGAGCTGTGACACTAGTGTGTGTATGTATACATGTATGAAAGATTCAGAAGTCATAAAATAAGACAAAGAAAGGAGAAACTTGCAAGACTGGGGAAGGGGCAGCATGTGTGTGTGTGTGTGTGTGTGTGTGTGTTAAAGGGATGGTGAAAGCATGTGGCTTAGAGAACCAGAGACCTTTATTCCCAGCAGAAACAGAAAAGGACCAAGCAGGTCACCCTTTGGTATCACAGTTAAAGGCAAGGGGAGGAAAGTTGTGGTTAGGTATGTGCCCTGCAGTAGCCTCTTAATAAAGGATTTCAAAACACTAAAGAAATGAGTGGGAGTTACTTACTTGTTGGAGCAGTAAAGACAGAGGGACAGGTGTTGACAGGCAGACCTTTCTTGTGTCCACGCTGCACAGGCTGCAAGTTTGGGAGTCTCTCTAGACCAAACAAAAAGATGGATGCTCCTGAAAAATGCAGGAGAAATTAGATCAGAACACCCTTCCTTTGCCACTTAGAAGCAGATCCTGGGGAAGAAGGGACAGACTCTGGTAGAAAGCCAGCACTGAATCCCATACACAAGGGCAACTTCCTTTACCAATTGCTCCTAACTTAACACCCTCTATATTAACAGCCTTTATCCACTCACATCCCCTTCCTACTATTCCCCCCTCCCTCCTACCACATATACTGGGGCTCTCTCATGCCCAGCTGTTACCCTGATAGGAGGCAGAGAACAGTATTACCCTGATCCCACAGAGATACATTTACACTGCTCCACTCACAATCTCCCACCTCCCAACACATATAGGAGCCCCACAAATGCACAGAGGTACACACAAACCCAGTCTATTCGGTTCAGGCCCCGTTCTTCTAACTTCTCCTTTCTCTCTTTTCATTTTTGATCAAACTATGGAGTGTCTAAAACAAGCAACTATCACCTGCCTTCTTGGTCACAAACCAAGGACCAAAAAACTATCTAGATCCTAATATTCATCTCCCTTATTTTATTTGTGGGGGCTCTTTTCTTCCTCTTCCAAACACCCTAATTTCTACAGAATTTGCCCTCCCCATCACATCCTCACCTTCTCTCTCTCACGTCTTGTGTCTAATCAACTGCCAGATCTTACGGTTTTATATTCCCACTGCTCCCATCCAGTCCTGTTTACTCATAAGTACCAGGCTAGTTCAAGCCTTTACCACCTCTCACCTGCTTGGGATTTCTCTGCCTTGAGTCTTTCCAAATTTCAACCATCCTACACACAATTGCTAAAGTAATTCTCCTTAAGCAAAATTTGATCATGTGACTCTACTACTTGATCTTTCTTTTGTTGTTCATTCATTTCTTCCATATCTGACTCTTCATTACCCCATTTGATATTTTCTTAGCGAAGTTACTGAAGTGGTTTAGCGTTTCCTTCTCCAACTCCTTTATACATAAAGAGGTAAACAAGGTTAAGTGAGTTTCCCAGGGTCACCTAGCTAGAAAGTGTCTGAGGCCAGGTTCAGGCTTGGGAAGATAAGTCTTCCTGACTCTGGGCCCAACACTCTATCCACTGTGCCGCCTAACTGCCCTACTTAATCAATCTAGTGTTTAGCAATTGCCCCCAGAACAAAAGAGAAATTAAAATATTTAGATTTTAAAGCCCTGAACAACTATGCTCAGGCCAGAATTTGAAGAGAACTAGACACTGTTCTGGACGGGCCATCACTAGCCAACAGTTACAGAGTCCTCCTATGTGCTAGGCTATGGTTTGGGGGGTGGGGACAGGGAGAGAGATAGAGGGAGGGAAGAAGACAGACTTTTCCCTGTCCTCTGGGAGTCAGCCCTCCAGTGCATCAGGAGAAAGCAGGCAGATGGAAATAAAAGGAGGTCAATAAGATGTATTTCCTCCTTAGTACAATGAGGCCTTCGACTCTGAGGTCTCTTCTCCTGAGCCATGTGACTGAGTCTGACTTTAGCAGGATCCAGAGGCATGTGTTTACTGACTGCCCCATAAGGAATCATGAAGAGGAAGAAAACAGAAAAGCATCAGATGATTAATAAAAATGGGTAGAGTATAAAGTGAACAGAAGCTGGAAAATAATACATAGTATGACTACCACATTGAAAATGGAAAGAACAGAAATTACGTGAATGGCTTTACAATTAATGATCAAGCCCGGTCACAGAAAAGAGGGAGGATGTTAAATTCTGTCTTTACAGAGAGACAGCATCTGCTGTGAGAGCTCTGTCGGCTAGTTTTGCTGACCTACATTTTCCTCTTTCTCTTTTATTGTTTTATTGTTTTAAAGATACACTCTCTGGATTACATAATAATAGATAGGAGGGAGGAAAAGAAAGAACAAGTATTTTTAAGCACTGAGTAGGTGTTAATCACTGTGGAGATATGTACAGATATTATCTTATGTTATAGTGGGCGAAGGCAGCTCTTGAAAGAGGGATGAAAAGGGAGATGGTGTGGAGAGATCCCAGTTCCAAGGAGGAGGAATAAATGTTGAATGGAAGTGCTATCAATATGAAATATAATAATAATATTTTCTTTTAAAAATTCTAAAGTTCCTGTGAGTATATGGAGAGGAAGACAATGAGAAGGAGTCAATGATAGAAATGGGCAAATGTGGGATTTTGTTTGTTCATTTGTTTTTGTTATTGTGATTGGCAGGACTAACTCTTTCTCTAGGTTCTCTTTCTGTCTCCTTTTTTCTTCCCTGCATCCATGACAATTCCATGTCGATACTGGGTATTGGCAGGGCAGAGATAACAGTATCTGCCACTTTAGATTGGCTCTCTCTGTTAAGAGTAGACATGTGAGTTCTGTCCTCACTAAAGTGCTCCAAACATCCAGGACCAAGACACCATTCATTCCAGTCTTCTTCCTTTTGCACCTTTTACAAATCAAAGCTAAGTGATTTGCCTAAGGTCATTAAGATTGTGTGAGAGGTTGTATTTTACCTCCTCTGACTAGAGAGTCAGGATTTCTTGCACTGTACCAAGAAACCAAAGAGAACACAGTCACTGGCTTTACCCTTCTTCTGTTCCTGACCTGAGAGGATGGATTTTTTTTAACTCAATGAAGCAAAGAGACTGGCTTGCCTTACAGTGGAATGAGCTCTGAGCCAAAAATCAGGAAGATCTTTCTGTGAATGTAGACATCTCCTTCCATCCTGAGACTTGTAGAGTTGTCTTTTAACTGTGCATTGCTGAGAAGAGTCCAATTTATCAAGGTTGGTCGTCACACATACGATGTGTCTGTGACTGTGTACAAATTTTTCCTGGTTCTGCTCTTCTCACTTAGCATCAATTCGTATAAGCTTCTCCAGGTAATTATGAAGATCTAGAAAGACTGGAGTTTAAATGGAGACTGAAGCAATATATGCTATTGTTCTTTTCTATATTTGGTTTTGTTTCTCTTTTCCCATTGTTCACTCCATTGACTGCAATGGTTATACAACCAGACTATTGTACAATGTGAAAGAGTTTGCAGATCCTATACTTGATTGTATGCCATCATGGTGGGGGTGGGGGATGGGAGGAAGGGGAGAAAAATCTGAAACTCAAGTGATTCTGGAACTGAATCTTGTAAACTAAAAGTAAACAAACAAGTCAATAAAAAAGTTTAAAAAATAAAATTGGGAAATATTTAACAAAATAAAGTAAAAAATACAATTTAGAAAAAATCAGAAAGATAGACTTTAGGCTGATTCCACAAGGCTGGTTTGTGACCTGAAGTCTTTCCTTCTCCTTTCCCCAAGCTTCCGTTTCCCCATTTGAGAAGCAGAGGGCAGAAGAGAAAAATTTGGACAGGATATTAGGGAAAGAGAAAAAGGGGAAAGAAAGTATTTATTAAGCATCTACTATATGCTATGCACTACAGTAAATATTTTACAAATATTACCTCCCTATATATTCATAACTATAAGAAGTAGATGCTATTCTTACTTTCATTTTATAGTTGAGAAAATTGAAGCAAACACAAGGGATTTGCCCAGGATACACAACTTGTAAGCCTCACTCACAGTAGAAAATATGAGTCAAGGGTACATTTTTATAATCATTTTCTCCAGAATAAACAATAGTTACAGTGTTATCCCTCCCATGTGCTATATTCTCTGCAGCCTTTGGAACATCATCTGGCTTCCATTCTACCCATACTTTAGCTCCCAATTTTATTCTATCAGTAGAACCAAATCCTTCAGTTCCTCTGATAGTTATTTTGGAAGGAGAGTCAGTTTTTACAAGTGGTATTGTTTTACAAGGAACAATAATCACTTGAACTATCCTATCATTTTTGCAAATCTGTATGGGCCCTTCACCTAAATTGTGGAATGTCACAATTTCACCTTGATCGTTAGAATCTATTACTCCAGCCAATATATGTATTCCTTGAGCTGCTAATCCTGATTTGGGCAAAATCTGTCCACAGTGATTCTTAGGGATTCTTATGCATATTCCAGTGGAGATTTTTATTTCTTTTCTGTCCAACCAAAAGACCTCTAAACAATGGAAATCATACCCTACCAAACCAAGTGTTCCTGGGTAAGGTGCTGGGACATCTGGCCTCAAAGTCCAATACTCAATATTTGGGATCTTACATGTTTGCTGTTCTCTAATTTGCAGATTTGGGGTCATCATTCTGTCTGGAGGTGTATTGCCCCCACAATGGTCTATTATTCAAATTATGTAAAGCCACAAACAAATTATCCTTCCAATGTTGATATGAATTATTGGAACTTAACTTCCTTAACTGTTCTTTCAACAATCCATTCATTCTTTCAATTAACCCAGATGCTTGTGGACAATATGGAATATGATATATCTGTTCTATATTATTTAGTATACAATGCCTCTTCATTTCACTACCTTTGAAATGTGACCCATTATCACTTTGAATCTGCATTGGGGTTCCATAATATAGACTTATGAGATCTAGAGTTTTACAAGTGTTTTTTTCTGGGTTGCATTCTTATAAGGACAAGCCACTAATACACCTGAATAAGTCAACACAAGTACATAGAAATCTGCACCCTTTATCTTGTGGTAGTGGACCAGTATAATCTATTTGCCAGATGTAGGCTGGGACCTTTCCTCTTACTATTTCTCCAGTCATTACCCATGGAACATTTCGCTCCTTTTCCAATTAACATATACAGCATTCTTCTGCTATCTGTTTTAACAGTGAATGAGAGACACTAATACCTCAATCTTGTACTCATCCATGTATGGCCTGGAAGCCCACATGGCCGGCTGTTTGGTGGACCCATTTTGCTAATACCAGATCATCAATTGTTGTCAAAGTAGGAACAATATGTTCAGTAGCAATCTTTACCAGTCGATCAGCAAGAGCACTGTACTCACGTTCTGGCATGGTGAGGGTCACATGAGCATCTACATGAAAAACTGACAAGTCAGTGACCAAAGACATGTTCCAGATATCTTCCCATAATTCTTTGCCCCAGACTTGTTTGCCATGAATTTCCCAATTTTGATTTTTCCACATGGGCATCCATATTGCTAACCCATTAGCTACTGCCCATGAATCAATAAATATATGACACTGTCCTCCTTATTCTGTTTTGATGGCTTGATGCACTGCCATAAGTTCAGCATATCGACTACTTCCACTTATCCCAGTACTTCCCAAAGTCCTTCTAGTACATGGGTTATAGGCTACTGCCTATACTTCTAATGTCTTTTTTGGCCCAAATATTTCACTGTCCCATCAGTAAACCATGCATGTCTCTTTTGTTCTTCAGTTAATCCATCATATTCCTCATTCCATTTAACAGAGGACTGTACCAACCATTGCTTTGGTTCAGGGGGTGTGTCATTCCCCTGTTTCTATGTTTGCACAGATTCATGTTGGACAGAGACTCCACTTTTGCCTGTTTTCACTCTATTTTGAATATACCACTTCCATTTTATTATACTAGTCTCTTGGGCATGTCCAATTCTGTGAGAAGCTGGGGTACTCACTACCCAGGTCATAATCAGGATTCCAGGTCTTAATATCAATTCATGGCCCAGAGTCAGTTGTTCAGTCTCCACCAAGGCCCAATATGCAGCTAACCATTGCTTTTCAAAAGGTGTATATTGGACTCCAGATGAAGGGAGTTTCCTACACCAAAATCCCAATGGTACATTTCAGCTCTGTTGTTTTTGCCACGAGTTCAGTTTGCATAATCATCCTGTACAGTCACTTGTAATTCCACTGGACCATTTTGCATTGGCCATAAATCTACAGCCAATTGTATGGCAGCCTTGGCTTCTTCAAAAGCTTTACTCTGCTCAAGTCCCCAATCAAATTCATATTTTTTCCAAGTGACTTAATATAAAGATTTCAAAATCTGTCCCAAATGTGGTGCCTCAAGTATCCCAACAATCCTATGAATTTTGGGGCCTCCTTCTTATTAGTAGGGGTGGGAAAATCCTGAATCTTTTGTCAGGCTTGTGGAAGAATCTCTAGTAGTCCCTTGTTCCATTGTATACCCCAAAATTTTACATTTTGAGCTGGTCCTTGAACCTATGCAGGGTTAATTCCCCACCCTTTACTTTTCATATGCTCAATTAGAAGGGTCAAACTCTTCTCCACTTCTTTTGCATCTTTTCCCTGTGTCATGTCATCAATGGAGTGGGTAAGTTGTACACCAGATAGCTTCAATTCATCCAACTATTCAGCCACAATCCTGTGACAAATAGTGGGGCTATGCAGGTATCCTTGTAGCAAGCAGGTGAAAGTATATTGTCTAACCTGCCAAATGAAAGCAAACTGATCCCATGGTTTAGGGTCTATTGGCATGGTGAAGAAGTCAATAACTGTATATCAAGTCCCATAATATTTCTGAATCCTTTCTATTAAGGTGACAATATCTGGAACAGCAGCATACAAAGGAGGAGTCACCTTATTCAATTGTCTATAATTCACAGTCATTCTCCATATCCCATCTGATTTTCATACTGGCCAGACAGGATTATTCCATTGTGTGGTTGTAGGGACTAACACTCCTGCTTCAATCTTTATAGTACTGGTAATTTCATCTTGCCCACCTGGCGCATGAGCCAGCTTTAAAGTAATTACTTCAGAAGGTTCAGGTAAAGTGATTGGTTCAATTTTTATTTTTCCCACTAAAACTGTATTATTCCTATTTTCCTTACAGCAAATTGGTATCTTCCTTCAGGTAAATCAGTCATGCTTCTCAATATATCTATTTCAATGATGTATTCAGGAATGGGTACAACAAACACAGTATATTCTTTCTTAGGTAACTGCCCAATTTTCATTGTTATTTTAATTTGTCTGGCTGATATTTCAGCCCCTCCAAGCCTTGTGATAATAATAGGAGTTCCATGTTTAAACATATCAGGGTTTCCATAGATAAATGTGGCCTTAGCCCCTGTATCAAGCAATGCCCTAGTTCCAGTAGCGGATCCATTCTTCCAATATATTGTTAAATCAATATGGGGTCTGCAATCTCCCGGGTTGCCTTTGCTTGGCATTACAATGGGCAAAAAACAATAGCATAGATAATTCTTTGGTTAATTTTCTTTTAAAAAATAATTAAGAAAACCAAATTACCAGTATCAAAAAGTGAATTCACTACCAATGGAGAATAAATTAAAACAATAATTAGGAGCTATTTTGCCCAACATCATGACAATAAATCTGCCAATCTAAGTGAAATGGAGAAATGTTTACAAAAATATTAATTTCCCAGATTAGCAGGAAAGGAAATAAAATATTCAAATAACTCCATTTTATAAAAGAAATTGAACACACCTTCAATTAACTCTTGAAGAAAAATCTCCAGGGCCAGGTATATTTGCAAGTGAATTCTACCAAACTTGTAAATAACAATTAATTTGAATATTTTATAAACTATTTTAATAGTTTTTAATATTTAATAATATTTAAATATTATATTTATTAATATTTAATTTTAAAAATTAATATTAAATATATAAATGATAATATATTTATTATAAATAATAATATATTAATATATTTAATATATTAATTGATACATTAAATATTATTTATTAATATATTTAATAATAGTTTTTAATATTTAATTTTTTAATAGGCAAAGAAGGCATTCTACCAAATTCTTTTTATGACACATATATTATGCTAAAACCTAAATAAAGGAAAGCAAGAGAATGAAAACTGTAGGCCAATTTTCCTAACAAATATTGATGCAAAATTTTTAAACAAAAATTTTAGCAAAGAGATTACAGCAATTTATCACGAGGATAATATTAACACTATAACTAGGTGGGAATTATACCAAAAATGCAGGCCTGGTTCAATACTAGCAAAACTACCAACATAATTTAACATATCAATAACAAAACTAACAGAAATCATATGATTATCTCAATAGAGGCAGAAGAGGCATTTGCCAAAATACAGAACACATTCCTGTTTTTAAAAATTAGAGAATATGGGAATAAATGAAGGTTTCCTTAAAATTATTATCTATCTAAAACAATCAGGAACTATTGTAATGAGGAAAAGCTAGAAGCCTTCCCAATAAGATCAGTGGTGAAACAAGGATGTCCATTATAACCACAACTATTCAATATTTTATTAGAAATGCTAGCTTTAGAAAGAAGAGAACAAAAAGAAATTCACAGAACTAGACTATGTAATAAGGAAAGAAACCTGTCACTCTGCAGATGACATGATCATATACTTAGAGAATCCTAGAAAATCAACAAAAAAATGTACTTGAAATAATTAACTTTAGCAAAGTTTCAGGATATAAAATAAACCCACATAAGTCATCAGCATTACTATATATTACTGCCAAAGCTCAGCAAGAAGACATAGAAAGAAATTTTTCATTTAAAATAACTGCAGACAATATAAAATTTGGGGGAGTCTACTTGCCAAGATAAACCCAGGAATTATATGAATGCAATTACACAACACTTTTCACACAAATAAAGCCAGATCTAAACAATTGGAAAAATATCAATTGCTCATGGGTAGCCCGAGTTAATTTAATAAAAATGGCAATTCCACATAAATTAATTTTATTATTTTGTACCATACCACTCAAACTACCAAAATTGATTTGTAGAGCTAGAAAAAAATATTAGCAAAGTTCTTCTGGAAAATCAAAAGGTTAAAAAGTATCAGGGAAATTAGTGGGAAAAATGCAAAAGAACATGACTTCACTGTAACAGTTCTAAAACCGTATTATAAAGTAGCAATAAACAAAGTTATTTGGTACTAGCTATGAAATAGATTAGATACATAAGACACAGAAGTAAATGATCATAGTTATCTGATGTTTGATAAACCCAAAGACTCCATTTTATGGAATAAGAACTTACTATTTGACAAAAATTGCTGGGAAAACTAGAAAGCAGTATGGCAGAAACTAGGCATAGACCAGCATTTCACACACTATACCAAGATAAAATCAAACAGGAGATATGATTGGGACATAAAGGGTGATACCATAAGGAAATTAGAAGAGCAGGGAATAGTTTACTTTTCTAATCAACGGAGAAGGGAAGAACTGATGATCCAACAAGAGATAGAGAATATTATGAAGTGCAAAATGAGTAATTTTGATGATGTTAAATTAAAAAGGGTTTTACAAGCTAAACTTATGATGGGGGATCAGGGGTAGCAACTCAGGTGAACTTTCTCAACATTCTCCAAACAATTTTAAAATAACACTTCAAATCAAATTTTCAAATGATAGAAACAACAAAAGACCAGTATGAAACATTTTTCTTGCCTAAGAAAACTTAGAAGGTTGGGAGGATAGATCTGTGACCCTGAAGTGGGGGACAGCCCAGAGCACATATATATGATGGCAGAATTAGTGGCAGCAGCAGGAGCTATGGGAGCTCTCAGACTAGAGATGATATGACAGTTTTCTGACAGCTAGTCAAAAAGAGAGATCACTGGGGACTCTTCTGGCACCAGGTACAGCTGCTGCTGACAGACAACTCTACTGCCTATACACAATGCTGGATCAGAGTTCCAGGGCAGAGAAAGGTGCTAGAGCATGCACTTGCAAAGAGTAGGCTACCTATTCATGATTCCAGGGCCAAGAGGAATGATAATGCTTATGACTATAGGGGAGTAGGCATCCTTCTTGGGTAAAGAGTAGAGAGGAGAGTCTTTACACAGTCAAGAGAGCAATGCAGATATCTCCCCAGATCATGCCACCTTGGAGACAGCTAAAACTTGCAGACCCCCCAGAACTAGCTTTGAAAACAGCAGCACAAAAAAACCTGAAGCCTGAGACAGTGTCACTAAAATCCCAGGTTAGAGTTATAATTACACAAGTAATTATAACATAAAATTCAAAGGCAAGAAATAGGAAAAATAAGAAAACAACAGCAACAAAACATCAGAAAAAGCTACTATGAAGTCAGGAAAGGAAAAGGCACAAACTCAGAAGAAGACAATAGCATGAAAACATCTACACAGAAAAATACTAATTGGACACAAACCTAATAAGGATTCCTGGAGGAGTTAAAGAAAAAAAGATGAGTAGTGGAGGAAAAACCGGGGAAAGAAATGAAAGTGATGCAAGAAAAAATTTCTTAACTTTGAAAATTCCAAAATTTTATTTTGTTTTTATATTTTTCCCCAATTATGTCCAACACAAAATTTAACATTCATTTTTTAAAATCTTGAGTTCCAAAGTTTTTGTCATCCTCCCACCTTTGCTCCCCTCATGTAAAAGGCAAGCTATTTGATGTAGATTATATATGTGCAGTCATGTAAAACATATTTCTATATTAGTCATATAGAAAATTCAAACTATTCAATAAAACACAAAGAAAAATAAAGGAAAAAATTTTAAAGTATGCTTCTATCCACACTTATTCTCCATCAGTTCTTTCTCTGGAAACATTGAATTTTTCATTATTAATGCATCAGAATTGTCTTAGATCATTGTATTGTTGAGAATAGCTAAGTAATTCAGTTGATCACCATACAATATCTAGTTACTGTGGACAATGTTCCTGTGGTTTTGCCCACTTCACTTGGCATCAAATCATGTAAGTCTTTCTAGATTTTCTGAAAGCATTCTGCTTATCATTTCTTATAGCTCCAGAATATTCCATCACAATCATATACCACAATTTGTTCCTAATTGATGGGTGTGCCCTAAATTTCCAGTTCTTGGCCACCAGAAAAAAAAGATGCTTTACATATTTTTATACATAAAAGTACTATTTTTTAATCTCTTTGGGATTCAGACCTAGTGGTGTTATTGCTAGGTCAAAGGGCATGCACAGTTCTATACCCCTTTGGACATAAATAAATTTACTTATTCAGTGCCATGACAATCAAACTACCAAAATATTATTTCATCAAGAAAGAAAAAAACTTATATCATTTTATTTATTATTTATATTTATATATTTTATTTATTATTTATAATAAAAATTTATTATATTTTAACAAAATATAGCTCAAAAACAAAAGGTTAAGAATATCAAGGAAACTGATGGAAAATAATGTGAAGGAAGGTGGGCTAGCTATACAAGATTTCAAACTGTGCAATCATCAAAAAAAACTTGGACTAGCAAAGAAATAGAGTAATAGATTAGTGGAATAGATAAGGTACATAGGATACAGTAGTAAATGACTATAGTAATCCACCATTTGATAAATTCAAAGACCCAAACTTTTGGGACACAATTGTGAAATATTTGCTTAGATCTATCCCTTCCCATGTGACAACCCTTCAAACACTTGAAATCAGTCTTTCTATCCTTAACCACCTCCAATCCCAATCCTCTTCTTCAAGCCAAGCATCCCAAGTTCCTTCAACTGCACCTTATTGGGCATGAGTTTTAGTCCCCTCTATATCATGGTTACCCTGTTCTGGAAGTTCATGCCTAATTCCTTAAACATCTTTCCCAAAGGCAGTACTGTGTATTGTATAAGCAATGTGACCTTTTCAGTGCAGAGCCCAGGAAAAATATTAGCTCCCTTCTTCTGGACACTGGATCTCTCCGAATGCAGCCCAAGTTTCAATTAGCCTTTTTCATTGTCATGTCATCCTGTGAACTTACAAGGTTCATTAAAACCCCAGGGCTTTTTCCACCCAAAGAGTTGTCTGGTCACATCTCTCTATCCTGTGTTCCTGAAGTTGGTCCTATGTTCTCAAGTAGGAAACTTATCCCTACTCATTCTCCACCCTCATAGAGATCTTCAGGGATACTGATGGAAATCTAGCATGTTTCTCTCTCTCTCTCTCTCTCTCTCTCTCCCTCTCTTTCTCTCTCCCCACCAATATTGCCCCATATGTGCAATCTGCTAAATTGCCATTGATGCCTTTATCCATGTTATTCAAGGCTTCTATGTCCTTTGTAGGTCTCCAGAATTATCCAAACCCGCTTTGACTACCCCTACTTGAAGCCTCAGACCCCTGCATAGGTGTGTAAAACACCATGCTTCCCTTCCCTTCCCTACACTCTGTGTTTCTGAGCACAGATAGAAGAGTCATAGAATCCTGCACTGGAAGAAGCCTTAGGGCAGATGTGGGATCCATAACTCCAAGAGGGCAGAGAAAGATGTCTGATAATTGGACTGCAGTGGAGATTGAGGAAGCCCCCACCAGCTTTGGCTTGCTGAAAGTGCACCCCAGGACCACCACCCAAGACCATCATCTGGATCCTGGCCGCTCAACACAAGAGCCCTTGGCTCTGATCAATTGCTTTGGCCCCCCTGCAATCTGCAGGCCAGGAGCTCTGAAGCAGCCCAGTGGAGACAGTTGCTGGTTGCAGCAGATCCTGCTACTTCCTGCAACTTCCCTGCCTTGGGAGCAATTAGGTGAGACTGCTTTTTTCCCCAAAATTTAGCTTGAATTCCACTGACCTTTCTCTTAGCCTTATTTCTCCTGGATTTATAAATGTGGAAACTGCCCCCAGGTGCTTCTGATCTGCTCTCCTGTAGACTCCAGCTGCGGGTCCTCCCACTCATCCTGGGGCCAGGCTGCAGTTTTGGGCTGGGCTGGCTTCAGCTCCCAGCCTGCCACAGTGAGCCCCATCTGCCAAGCTGCCTTCAGAAAATACGTGTTTTCTGTATTTTTGTGAGTTTTGGAGCCCTAAAATTTGTTTAGAGTTGTATTTTATAGGTGTATACAGTGGCTGTGTGGGAGCTGCGAAACTTTGCTACTTCTATGCCACCATCTTGGTTCTGCCCCCCAAAATCAAGATACTGCTAAACAGATCCAAACAAATGAAAAAATAGAAAGCAATATGAAATATCTCATTGGAAAAACCATTGACTACCTGAAAGCCATGATCAAAAAAAGAACCTAGAAATCATCCTTCAAGAAATTCTCAAGGAAAAGTGCCCTGATGTTTTAGAACCAGAGGGCAAAATAGAAACTGAAAGAATCAACCAATCACCTCTTGAAAAAGATCCCAAAGAGAAAACTCCTAGGAATATTATAGCCAGGTTCCAGAATTCCCAGACCAAGAAGAAAATATTACAAGCACACAGGAAGAAACAAATAGAATATTGTAGAAATACAATCAGGATAAAACAGTATTTAGCAGCTTCTATATTAATGGACTGAAGGGCTTGGAATATGATATTCCAGAGATCAAAGGAACTAAGATTAAAACCAAGAATCACCTACCCAGCCAAATTGATTACAATGTATCAGGGAAAAATAAGGTCATTCAATGAAACAGATGCCTTTCAAGCATTCTTGATGAAAAAAAAAACAGAGTTGAATTGAAAATTTGACATTCAAATACAAGAAGCCAGAGAAACATGAGAAAGTAAATAGGGAAAATAAATCATAAGGAACTTAGCAAAGTTGAACTATTTATATGCCTACATGGAAAAATGGTGATTGTAACTTATGAAACTTTTTCAGTATGAGGATAGTTGAAGGGAATATAAATGTGTGTATATGTATGTGTACATATATGTATATGTACACATATGTGTATGCATACATATATGTCTATATAGGTGGTTATATATATGAATACATACGTGAGTGTGTATATATGGGTACAGGTATACATAGAGAGAGGGCACAGGATAAACTGAATAGGAAGGGATGATATTTAAAAGGTGAAATTGAGAGGTAAAAAAGGAATATAATGTGAGGAGATGGGGAGAGACAGAATGGGGTAAATTATCTCATATAGAAGAGGCAATGGATAACTGTTACAATAGAGGGGAAGAACAGGAAGACAAAGGAAATGGGTCAACCTTACACTCATTGCATTTGGCTTAGGGAGGGAATGACATACACTCTGAATTGGGTGTCTTGCCCTACAGGAGAGTAGGGGGGAAAGAGATGAGAGGGGGGATGATCGAAGAGGGTACAGGTTGGGGGGGAGGGTAGTTAGAAGGACACACTTTTGTAAAGGGACAGGGATAAAGTTGAGAATAGAACAAGTAAGGGGGGAAAGGAGAGATGGAAATATAATCGTCTTTCACAATATATCCGCTATGGAAATGTTTTGCTTAACTACACATGTACTACTTATATTGAATTGCTTATCTTCCCAGTAAGGGTGGGAGACAAGGGGGGAAGGGAAAGAATCTGGAATTTAAAGTCTTTTTTTTTGCTTTTTGCTTTTTGGAGGGCAGTTGGGGTTAAGTGACTTGCCCAAGGTCACACGGCTAGTTTTTATGTTAAGTGTCTGAGGCCAGATTTGAACTCAGGTACTCCTGACTCCAGGGCCGGTGCTCTATTCACTGTGCCACCTAGCCGCCCCAAAAGTTTTAAAATCAAATGTTTTAAAATATATTTTTTTTATTTACATGCAACTGGGAAATAAGATGTATAGGCACTGAGACATGGAGATCCATCTTGCCCTACCAGAAAGTCAGAGGGGGGTATGGGGGAAAATACAGGAGAGGTCAGATTGGGGGAGGGAGTATTCAGGGAAATTGCTGTTTTAGGGTGATGGGTAGGGGAAAGAAGGGGAGAAAATTTGTAACTCAAAATCTTGTGGAAATGAATGATGCAAACTAAAAATAAACAGAAAAGTTCATTTTTTAAAAATGTAATTTTGATGGCAAAGTCAAGATGGCAGAGAGAAGCCAGGAAGTTGCCTGAGATTTCTCCAGTTTCCCACAGAAGTAATGTTACATAAAACCTCTAAAATACTTCTGGAATGATAGAATCCACAAAAAGATGGAGTGAAACAATTTTGCAGACAAAAATAATTCAGAAGGACTTTGGAAAAACTCTATCCCAGTTGGGTAAAGAGGGAGCACAGTCCAACGCAAGTGGTGTTTGGAAAGCCAGTGAGAGGCTTTAGCACAGATCAGCAATTAAGGTTCTGAGGTTCTGCATCAGCAGGTCAGTGACACAGTAGGCCAAATGTGAGGCCTCTAGCTCCAGTACAAGCAAGCGGTCAGCCCTGGAATCCAGGGCACAAGAGACATGACCGGGCTTGCCACTCCAATGCAATAGGAAAGCCACAAGCACCTGAGGCCCCTGTGCAGATATTTAGTGAACAGACCCCTGCACTCCACTGTAGTAGTAGATCTCAACTTCAAAAAAGGAACAAAAGACAAAAAAAGAACCCTGACTATAGAAAGCTTCTATGGTGACAGGGAAGATCAAAACACAAACTCAGAAGAGGACAGCAATGTCAAAATGTCTATATACAAAGCCCCAAAAGAGAATCTGAATTGGCCTCAAGCCCAAAAAGTCTTCTTGGAAGAGTTTTAAAAGAATTATAAAAATCAAGTAATAGAGGTAGAAGAAAAATTGGGAAAAGAAATGAGAGTGATGTAAGCGAATTATGAAAAAAGTCAATAGGTTGAAAAAGGAATCACAAAAGTTGACTAAAGAAAACAACTCCTTAAAAAACAGAATTGGTTAAATGAGGGAAAACATCCACTGAAGAAAGCAACTCCTTTAAAAGTAGAATTGACCAAATTGAAAAGGAAGTTAAAGAGCTAACTGAAGAAAATAATTCCTTAAAAATTAGAATTGCACAAATGGAAGTAAATGACTCTGTGAAACATCAAGAATTAAACAAAATCAAAAAATATGAAAAATACAAGAAAATACAAAATACCTTATTAGAAAAACAGCTGACCTGGAAAACAGATCCAGGAGAGATAATTTAAGAATTATTGGACTACCTGAAAGCCATGATAAAAAAAAAAGGAGAAAAGCCATGATAAAAAAAAAGTTTGCACTGGAAGAAGAAGAAAGGGGGAGGTAGATGTAATGGTAATTAATTTGTTTGATCAGATGTTAAGTAGATCCTAGTAACCTAGTGTTAAGTATAGAACTCTGTCCATTGGTGATAAGGTGTGAATTCCCAGAACTCTGTCCATTGGTCAGAAGGTGTGAATTTCCCTGTGACTTG
>CM053594.1:41828513-41864670 GCA_028646575.1 Pseudocheirus occidentalis
TTCCTTTTTCTCATGTTGGCCAGTCAATTAATTGGTTGGTTTTTTCTTTAGCTCTGTGAAACTCTGTTTCCAAGGGGGGAAGCTCTGTTCCAAATCTCTGGGGTTTTCCCAACTGCCGGCACTATTAGGGGGGTGTTGCAAGTCCCCCCCAGCTTTGGCTTGCTGAAAGTGCACCCCAGGACCACTACCCAAGACCTCGATCCGGATCCAGGCCACTCAATGCAAGAGCACTTAGCCCTGATCAATCGATTCAGCCCCCCTGCTGAGTCTGCAGGCTGGGGGCTCTGAAGCAGCCTGGTGGGGGCCACTGGTGGATCCAGCAGTTCCCTTCCCCCACTGCTGCTTTTTTTCCCCCGGGGGCAGAATGGCCGAACTGCTTTATCCCCCAAATTAATTTTCAAAGTTTCACTTTCACTAACTGTGTCTGAAGATTTAAAGATCCCCTTAGGCCAGTGCTTTAGATTTTTTTGAAGTAGACTCAAGCTGCTGTTTGGGAGGCTCTGCTGCTCCTCCTGGCCACCTTGAGGTCTTGCCTGGCTGTGGCTGCAGTTTTGGGCTGGCTGGGTCTCTGCTCCACTGCTGTGCGAGCTGCTTGGCAGATGTGGGGGTGCTGGATGCTGTAGAACCGCTGCAGGCTGGCTGTGGGGCCCGGCTCAGCTCCTTCCCACTGCCCCAGGCCTGGCTGTGGTCTCAGCTTCTGGCTGTTCCAGTCTCTGCTCTGGCACCACGCTGAACCCCTGCTGCCGCGCTGCCTTCAGTGAGAACTGTGTTCTCTGTATTTTTGTGAGTCTGAGAGTCCTAGACTTTCCTAGACTTTGTCTGGGCTCATATTTTATGGGTGTTTAGGGTGGTGGTGTGGGAGCTGCGGGACCTTGCTGCTTCTACGCTGCCATCTTGGCTCCCAATAAAAAGTTTTGAACTAAAACAACATCAAAACTATTAAAAACTTGATTCTGGAACATCTTAAGTTACTATAAGATAAAGCTACTAGGTTTAGGGTTTAGTATAGGTATTCCTGTATGAGTCAGGGTCCTTTAGTTCTTTGTAATAATATGAGGACAAGTAGGCCAAGGGTTTGTGAGAATATTATTCCATTATTTAGTTAGTATCACATTTGTCTCAACTTTGTTATAATTAGTCAATGTTAAAAGGAGGATAATTTTTGGACTATTTGGTAAAACAATTTTTTTCGATTGTTTAAATTATGAGCTTAATGTAAATTCCTTAGTGAAATCCCATCCTCCTCGTGGAGGAATTAATAATGGATTAATGCAAAATATAAGAAACTGGTTTTAATGTGTGATCATAACAATTAACCAGGACTCCAATTTTAACTGGAGTGGTCATTTAAATTGGTTCCAACGTTACTTTTGTAGGTAAATCAGAAAGCAGAAGAAAGAGAGGCTGGGATGCAGGACTGAAGATGGATGACCGTAAGTGACCAGAGGACTTCCTCATATCCAGACAACAGTATGAAAAGAGACTTTTGGATTTTGAAAAGACAATTGTTTGTTGTTATTTTCTTATGAAACTCTGTATCTGTATTCCTAAAGGGGACTGCCCCCTTGTATATTGTCAGTATGACGAGGACTAGGAGGGTAATTAGAATTAAGAAAAGTGAGGAAATTTCAAAAGGTATTTTAAAAGGGGTGGCATTTGTGAGGGATAATTTGCAGTGGTTTCCCCATTCTGAAAAAATCAAATCTAGAGTGGCTTCAGTATTCACAGCTTAGAGGTCACCTGACCTTATAGGAATCTGGGACTTGCAGCAATGAAGACCCTCCCCAGTGTCACCTCAGCACAAGATATGCCAAATAAGGATAAAACTGCTTTCCTGGCCTTGCATTGGACACTCACATGTTTCCGGGTCCTTTGTCTCAGAGAAAAGATTCCCATGCTTAGGTTGTGGGCCAGCCTCCCCACCAATGAGAGTGAAGGCCAGTTGGGGGGTTGGGTTTCTGCATTAGAAGGTTTTATAACCATGGGCTTGCTTCTACCTGTTGCTCTATCCCTGGCAGATGCCATTTAAATGACAGGGGCAGAGTCCTTTCTCATGAGAAAGAATAAAGACCTTTTCTGACCTCAGATTCAGACTCCTGACTCTTTCATCTCACCCACTAATAAGCTTGAGAAGCACCTAATGCTGGTAGGAACATAGCCATTCCTCAGCCTCCAAATCATAGAAAGGCAACCAGTCCATGCTCAAATTGAGTCTTTATCTTCCTATTTTATTTGTGGATGTGTATATCTATCTATCTGTATCTCTATCTCTATCTGTATCTGTATCTCTATCATCTATATCTATATCTCTCTATCTCTACCTCTATCTGTCTAAAGAGACAGAGCTGGATATAGCTGGACACACACACACACACAAACACACACACACACACACACATATACAATACATATATGAACATATCCAGTTAGGTCCAAATCAATAAATTGCAAAGTTAATACAAATGAAAACACTCAAAAACAAACATAAAAATGCAAAATTATTCCCAATATTTACCTTCTTATCCAGAAAAGATCTGACTGCTTTGTATTTGAGTGGAGAGCCTATCCATGACCACAAGTTCCCTAAAAGAAAACTCTCCTTTTGTGGAAAATATTCCATTTGGGACAAAAAATAAGAGAAAGTTCTGATAAAGGTCTGGGGGGTTGGGTGGGGGAAAATTTCTTTCTGTCAGAAGTGAAATTTAAGGAAAAAAATAAACCAAGGCATGTTTTTAAAAGAGAGATACCATTTATTCACAGGGCGTAAACCTGAGCACAAACTGGATCAATGACTGTTTCAGTTCCCAGTCAAAGATCTCAAGCAAACGGCCAGCTCCATTTTTCACAGACTTTTGGCAATACAGAACAATATTAAAGGGTAGGTGATAAAACGGGATTGAGGACAACATGACTGGCTGCATAACTGAGGCATGGGGAATGGTATGATTGGCTGGACATGAGGGGCTAGCAATAGCTCCCTCTTTCACTCTTGTGACTAAGACTAGTTCATTGTTAGAATCTGCCTGCAAGGCCAAATAGAAAGGGCCAAACTTCTTTGAATAGTAAACAAGACATTCTTGAAAGACAGCTTGGTGATGCAAATATACAAGCCTAGACTCCTTTGTGTCCGCCCATATCCCCTAGGATAGTAGAATTCTTTTGGGCAAGAATTAAATAGTGATTCGATTAGCAAGAGAGCTAAATTTCTAAACTTAACCCATTTCAGGGCAGCTGAATTCTGAACTAAATTCAGAAATAGAGAACCATGACTTAAGCAGTAATAAGACAAAGTCAATTAATTATAAATGGGATCAATAAAAATAAAACAGAATCAATTTATTCTTCTCACTATTATTATTTTATTGGCTTTTTAATTCATCAGACAATTAGGTGTCCCAATGCATAGAGTGCTGGGACTAAAGTCAGGAAGACTCATCTTTTTTAATTCAAATGTGTTCTCAGAAACGTAGTAGCTTTGTTTGCCTGTTTCATCACCTGTAAAGTAAACTGGAAAACTTTCAGGACACAAGACAGCAAAGCAAGCAACACATTGCCACAGCTTTCCCTTATTCACCTCCCAACAACTATAAAATAGTGTCCTCAAACAAATCCTGGAACAACAGAGTCAGCACAAAAACAGGGTAAAACAACCTTTTAGCCCAAGAAACTTGGAATATCAGCAAGAAAGATTTGTCTCACTTGGACTTGGACTGACAAACTCAGTCCAGGACAGGAAGTATCCCAGCAAGCCAGCAGGAAGCCCCACTCCAACAAACCAGTGGGAGATACTGAGCATGGTGGGGCAGGCAAACACCAACACCATGACCCTCTATGTGCCTAAGTATAGCCAGAGGAACTGGCAGACTACAGCTCTGAGAGTGCAGCATTTTCCAGCATAACCTTGGACAAACAGGCAACCAGGATCCAGGCTGTCATTTTTTTCAGTGTAGCTATGGAAAATAACACTTCACTGGTCTTAACACATGTTAAACACTAGCTCTAGGACCCTGGCTTAGCACCAGGTAAGCTGCCAGACCCCTGTGCGCTGGCCTCCAGTAGCACTAGCCATTCCCACCCCATCCTCTCAAGTGCAGCACCAGATGCAAGAGTTCACCATGGGCCCTAGACTAATATCAGTGCAGCACTAAATAAATAGCTAGGGCCTACAGTCCCTGATACAAGAAACCTGAGATAGTGTCCTTTCCACCCCAGGATCAAAGCTCAAATTAACAATAAAGGAAAAAGGCCAGAGAAGATGAGCAAAAAACAACAGAAAAGAATCTGATCATAGAAAGTTATTATGGCCACAGAGAAGATTAAGACAAACTAAGAAGAGGTCATCAATGTCAAAACACTTGTCAAAACAATGTCAAAACAACAGTGGGCAAACCTCCAAAGGAAAATGGGAAGTGGCCTCAAGCTCAGAAAGAACTCATGGAAGAGCCCAAAATAGAGTTTCAAATGCTGGAGAGGTAGAAGAAAATTGGGAAAAGAAATGAGAGTGATGCCAGAGCATTATGAAAAAAGAGTTAAAAGTCTGGAAAAAGAAAACAACTGCTAAAAAAGGACAACCAGCCAAATGGAAAAGGAATTACAAAAGTTAACTGAGGAAAACAACTTCTTAAATATTAGAATTGGGCAAATGCAAGCTAATGACTCTATGAGATATCAAGAATCAATTAAACAGATTCAAAAGAATGAAAAAAATAAGAAAATATAAAATACTTCATTGTAAAAACAACTGACCTAGAAAACAGATCCAGGAGAAACAATGTCAGAATCATTGGATTACCTAAAAGCCATAATCAAAAGGAGGACCTGAACAACATCTTTTAAGAAATCATCAAGGAAAACCGCCCTGATTGTCTAGTACCAGAGGGTAGCACAGGTATTGAAAAAAATCCAACAGTCACCTTAGAAAAGAAATCCCAAAATAAAAACTCCAAGGAACATTATTGCCAAATTACAGAGCTATTGGATCAAGGAAAAAAAATTCTCCAACATGTATTCCAGAGGGCAAAGGAGCTAGGATTGCAACCAAAAACCACCTACCTGGTGAAATTAAGTATAATACTTCAAGGTGGGGGGGGGATATGGTGATTTAATGAAATAGAAAAATTTGAACCTTTCATAAGAAGACTAGAATTGAACAAAAATATTAGTCTCCAATATCAAGACCCAAAAGAATACTAAAAAGAAAACACAAGAGATTCAATGCAACTGGACTGTTTACATCCATGCGCGGGAAGATGATACTTGTAATTCTTAAAAATTATACCACTAATAGTAGAGCTATAAAGAATATGCATAGCCAGAGGTTATTGGTATAAGATGAATATGAGGGAATGGCAAAAAAGTAATTAAGGGATAAGAAAGAGGGGTACATTGGGTAAAGAAGGAAGGAAAAGGTAGAATGGAAGGGAGAGGTAAATAATTTCACATGAAGAGGCCCCAAAAAACTATTGCAATGGAGGGAAAAATGGGAGGGTGGGTGATGGGCATTGCTCAATCCTTAGTCTAGTTAGTATTGGTTCAAAGAAGGAATAATATAGTTGAATACAGAAATATCTCTTAACATACAAGAAAGTAGGAGGAGAGCAGATTAAGTGAAAAAGGGAGTGGGAGGGGAATTCACAGAAGGAGGAACAGGCTGGGGGAGGTGAGAGTCAGAAGCAAAACACTATGGACAAGGAAAAGGGTGAAAGGAGAGAGAGGACAAACAGGAAGTAAAATAGGATGGAGGGAAATACATAGTAATCATAATTGTTAATGTGAACAGGATGAACTCTCCCATAAAATGGAAATAGATAACAGAGTGGATAAAAAACCAGAATCCTATAATATATTGTTTGTTAAAAACACACTTGAAGCAGAGAGACACACACAGAGTAAAGGTAAGGGCTGGGGCAGAATCTATTATGCTTCAGCTGAAATAAAATAAAAAAGGAGTATCAATCTTCATCTCAGAGAAGCAAAAGCAAAAATAGAAATACTTAAAAGAGATAAGGAAGGAAACTACATCTTGCTAAAAGGTACCATTGACAACAAAGCAATATCACTACTAAACATATATGCACCAAGTGGTATATCATCCACATGCTTAAAAGAGAAGTTAAGTGAGTTAGTGGTTCATGACCAAATAAGATAGAGAGCATTACAAAGTATAAAAGAGATAATTTTGATTATATTCAATTAAAAAGCTTTTGCAAAAACAAAATCAAATGCAACCAAGATTTGAAGGAAAGCAGAAAGATGGGAAGCAATCTTTACAACAAGTATCTCTGATGAAGATATCATTTCTCAAATATATAGAGAACTGAGTTGACTTTATAAGAATACAAGCCATTCCCCAATCAGTAAAAAGGTCAAAGGATATGAACATGCAGTTTTCAGATGAAGAAACGAAAGCTTTGTACAGATGTACGAAGTGCTTTAAATCACTTTTGATTAGAGAAATGCAAATGAAAACAACTGAGATATCATCTCCTATCTATCAGATTGACTAATATAAAAAAAGGGAAATTGTAAATGTTGGAGAAGATGTGGGGAAATTGGGGCACTGATGCTTTGTTGGTGGAGTTGTGACCTGATCCAACCATTCTGAAGAGCAATTTGGAACTATGGCCGAAGAGTGATTGAATATCCTTTTATTCAGCAATACCGCTGCTAGGTCTGTCTCCCAAAGAGATCATAAGAAAAAGAAAAGGCTCTAGATGTGCAAAAATATTTATAGCAGGCCTTTTCATGGTGATAAAATATTGGAAACTAAGGAAATGCTCATAATTTGGTGAATGGCTGAAGAAGCTATGGTATATGAATATAATGGAATACTCTTGTGCAATAAGAATTTGATGAACAGGCAGGTTTCAGAAAAACCTGGAAAGACTTGTATGAGCTTGTGCAAAGTGAAGTAAGCAGAGCCAGACAAACATTGTACATAGAATCAATAACATTGTGCAATGATCGATTCTGAATGACTCAACTATTCTCAGTAGCACAATGATCCAAGACAAGGAAAAAAGGCTCCGGAAGGAAAATGCCATCCACATCCAGATAAAGAACTGATGGACTCTGAATGAAGAGCAAAGCGTATCTTTTTCACTTACTTTATTCTCTTTCATGTTTTTTCCCTTTTGATCTGTTTTCTCTTTCACAACTGTGACTAATATGGAAAATTAATAAAGTCAAAACTAGATCAAATTGCTTGACAGTTTAGGAAGAAGGGAGGGGAGGAAGGAAGAAAAATTTGGACTTCAAAATCTTGTAAAAATGATTGCTAAAATTGTCTTGACATGTGATTGGAAAAAAATTATTTAAAACTAAATTGAAAAATTGAAAAAAATAATATGGAGAAGGAAATGTCAAACTACTCCAGTGTCTTTGGCAAAAAAACCCACACCCAAATGGGGGGGTCACAAAAGGTCAGACACAACTCAAACTACTAAATAATAACAAATTTGAATTCATGCTAATGGAGTTGCTTATTACTTTATGTTGCACCATCATCCCTTACACTTGTAATGATAAAAGAAGTGCTGTAGTTTTATTTTACATTTACTCTTGAAGTGCTCTCCAATGTTCTTTTCTTTAATTAACTATTGAATAATAAATTCTAAATAATAATTCATTCAGCTTTCTCTTTCCCACCCCATCCCTAATGGAAAAAAACCCAACAAGATATATAGTAAAGAAAACACATTCCACATTTGTCATGTCCAAAAGAAAGAGTCTTGTTCTACCATCCTACTACTTCATCTATTCATCTTTGTTTTTTTAGGACTAATACTTTCCTTAATCTACCCTTTATTTTATTTTTCCCTGTCCCCTTTCCCTCTTATTTACCTATTGAAGCTTCTGGGATAATGAAATGCATTTCTATACCCAACTCTGTGTGTGTGTGTGTGTGTGTGTGTGTGTGTGTGTGTGTGTGTGTGTGAATGTATTCTTCCCTCCTTTGATCAGCTTAGATGAGAGTATTGCCTGTAACACCCCACTCCCTCTTCCTTGTTGTATAAATTTCTACTTGTACCACCAAATTATGTGAGATATTTCCCCCCATCCTTCTTTGCCTCAATCTTCCCTTTTCAATATTCTTTTAAGATCATAAAAACATAATAGAAACAGTCTCTGGATTTCTAATTAGACTCCTTCTATAACCTCTGATAATGATAGAGTTATAAAGGAGGACATGTATCATCTTCTGATTAAAAAAAAAAACAGTAGGGATTCCTGTCCTAGTTACTCAGTTTCGGGCCTCAGCCTGGGCTGATAGTTTCAATTGAGATCCCGTAACTCTTATGGAGCTCAGGCTGCACAGGTGAAACTACTTGCTTCTGAATTTTATACTTGCTTAGCATACAGCTTAGGACCCACAACTACTCCTCACCCTAGAACACCACTCCTAGGTGCAGGTCCTTGCTTCGGTCTGCCCTGGATCTGTGTCCCAGAACTTAATAGAGAGTGACAAAGCTTCCAGTTGAGAACTGCATGGTAGAATCTTGTGTTTGAAAAGATGAAGGAGATGACTTCAGAGAAAACTGGTAAGTCCTATGTGAACTAATGCAGATTAAAGTGAGCAGAAACAAGAGAAGAATTTATACAATGACAACAGTATTGTAAAGATAAACAACTTTGAAACACTTAGAAACACTGATCAGCATAAGACCCAAACAAGATTCCAGAGGATTCATATGACTAGTGTCACTTCTTCTAAAAAGGTGAAGGAATAAGAGGGTGGAATGAAGAGTCAAAATTTAGGGGTCCTTGGCTAGATATGGGACTTATTCTTGCCTTTCTGCATGCTCTAGGACAAACCAAGTCCTAGCATCCACAGACCTCACTGTCTCCCTGGGACAATCAGGGCTAGAGAAATCACTCTCGGAGATTTAGTTTTCTTGGATTGTCTGATCAGGATTCAGTCTGGCACATTTTCTAGATATTTTTGGAGAAGCAGAGGTGGTGGTGGGGAAAGTCCCTGTAGTTCTTAGTGTTAGTCTTCCATTTTTTCCAACTTCTCTTTGTGTTACTTGTTCAGCTATCTATCTATGCTGGTATTTAGCCTGAGATACTTCCAAGGTATGACAGACTATTATACTGATAATAAAATTCTAGGATATGATTAGCATTAGAGTACTTGAATCTTTGTCTTTTGGATCTTTAAAAAACTTGTTCAAATCATCATTAATTTGGAGTTCATGGTTCTTCCTTGAACTACACACATGATCTGGTCATTCCTTATTCACATCTCTGATCATGCTTACTGCTGGACACTGAGCAGCCCATGACACTAAACTCCTCATTGAAGTGGGATAGTTTGAAATAAATCTTGCAATCTTTCTGCTAAGGAAATAATTCTGTAAATTTGTTGCCCGGTTCACATAGTTAGGACTATGGACAGAGTGCTGTTCACGTTTTTATTGGCAGCTAGGTGGGGTAGTGGATAGTACCTTAGACCTGGCATTAGGAAGACCTGAGTTCAAATTTGATCTCAGACACTAACTGTATGACCCTGACTAAGTCATGTAACCCTCACTTTCTTCATCTGCAAAATGGTGATACTAATAGTACTTACCTCCCAGGACTGTTCTGAGGATCAAATGTTCATAAGGCACCTAGCACAATGTCTAGCACATAGTAGGTTCTTAAAAAATGGCTATTTCCTCCCCTTACATATGAGAAAAGAGTTGACATCTAGAAGAACAGAGACAGGCATTCAAGTCAGAGCAAAGATTTCACTCCGGAACGTTCCCTTCCTTTTCAGAAGAGTTGTGACATACAGTATCAGGAACAGAACTTGTCCCAGAGATATTACAACTGTGTCATGTGCCAGAAATGGAGAAAAAGAGACTAGCAAGCTGTCTTTAGGGTTTGTTCTAGTATGCTGCCTGAAACTGGAAGATCTGATGTTACAGCATTGCAACACTTGCAATATTGTTTGAGATATAAGTTGGCCTTTCAGAGGACCCATAGCATTCCTGGACTAAATGGAACAGTACTCTTTGACCTCAATTCTCTCAAGCCTAGGCTTGCTACATGTCCCAGTTTGGGTAATGAGGTACTATAGGAGCTTAGGAAAATCTCTTTCTCTGCCATTAGATTGAGCCCCTACTGCCTGTTTCCCCCACCATTTTTTTGAGACAGTGACTAAGGCCTTCCATATAGTTTAACTACTTACCACCAATTGGCTTTACAAAGGGATATTTACTTTGCAGATATAATAAGAACAAACATTTCTCCCAATAGTGTAGGGGCATAATCCTGCCCTTCCCAATACCACATTGGTCTCCCAGGTGGAGGAGGTTAGGCTCAAAATGTAACTAGTTCTTCCAAAGCACTTTCTCCACCAAATTCATGCTCAAAGGCAGTATTGGTTTGGATGAGTCCTTCTGCTGGGTTAGAATCCTGAAAATCATTCCTCAGGATGCTTCTTGCTCCTCTAAGACATCTAGGCCTTACTGGCCACAAACCCTCACCTACATAATAACTCCTGGATTCCTATGGATTGTGATTCTGGCTCCAAGTAACTTACAGGTTCAAAGACTCCAATCACAATATCTAGAATGGAAAAAAGCAAATAAATGGCCATAAAGGCCCTCTTTCTTTGGGAGACATATGGCTTCAGGGTATGTGTAGAGAAAGTGACCACAGGTTTGATTCTCTCACTTGACATCATAATACCACCAGAGTGCAGGTGAAGACAAAGAGGTGAAAGGTAGTAAAGAAGAGTCAGAGGGATATCATTGAACCTAAAACCCTTTTTAAAACCAGTCAAAGAACTCCCACTTCAACATATAGATTAGCTGACTCACAACGACCTACAGAAGCCTCACATGCCTTCCTGTCTCTCCCAGCTATTGATCATGCACATTAATGCAATTTTCCCAGAAGCAGCTCCCTTGTGTCCTCCATGCAGAGGGTTCCCATGTCAGATGATCTAGTTACTTGCCAGATTCCCATTACAATGTTTGTCAGCATGTGGCCTTATATGGTTTGTGAAGAGAGTGCTCAGAGTTAGTAGTCAAGGGAGCAATAAAGTAAGAAGGTGAGGGCATTTTTAGCTTGTGTCCCCAAAGCAAAGGATTGATAGATGGTAGACTAATGTTACTCTCTGGGTACCGGAATGTACTTAATAGGACAATGATTTTTTTTAAGAAAAGCACATTGACTAATAACTACTGGTCAGGAAATGGTTATTTGATTGGCAGGCTGATTTCTTAGACGGAGAGATTAGAAAAACACTAAAAGCACTAAAAACTAAAAATTAAAATACCTGTCCACATGTAGAAGTGTAGCACCTGGCATGGAATCTCTGTTCCTCAGATTTGGTGTTCCCAGAAGAGCTATTTCGTGTTCATGGTATGTTTTTGGTCATCTACTCAAAATATCATTGTATGAGTCCCCACTAATAAGTTTACCATTTTTCTTTCTTCTCCTAGATGATGTATATGTTTATGGGAGGGGGTTTGTTAGGTTTGTAGGGGAATGTCCTATTATCAATCCATTTACTCTGATATTTTAATAAATGTCTTTATTCTAGGCTAACTTCATCAGACTATTGAAAGCTAAACACATCCGGGTGGCTAGGTGGTGCAGTGAATAGAGCACCGGCCCTGGAGTCAGGAGCATCTGAGTTCAAATCCAGCCTCAGACACTTGACTCATTTACTAGCTGTGTGACTTCAGGCAGGTCACTTAACCCTAATTGCCCTCCAAAAAGAAAAATAAATAAATTAAATTAAAAAAAGAAAGCTAAACACATCAATGGGTATTCTTGAACAATATTTACAGGAGTTCACCCCTGAACATTAAGAACTTCTTTGAGCCTGGGATAGTTATTTTCAGGGGGAACCACAGGTGTGAAAGTTGGGGTAGGGGGTGCACAAAGAGTGTTAGCATTTATCAAGTACACACAAAAACTCTACCCACTACCAACAATTAATTATTAAATACTTGCTATGTTTTGGGCACTGTGCTGAACACTGGGGATACAAGACAAAAGTAGTCCCAGGCTAAAGAGCTTTCATTCTAATGAGAGAAACAATATGTATAGACAATATTAGGCAGCTAAGTGGTGCAGCAGATAGACTGCTAAGCTTGGAATTAGGAAGATATGAGTTCAAATTTGACCTTAAACCCTAGCTGTGTGACCCTGGGCAAGTCATTTAACTTCTATCTGCCTCAGTTTCCTCCTCTGTTGGTTTGTGTTGCTGTTCAGTCATTTTAGTTGTGTCTGACTCTTTATAACCCTCTTTGGGGTTTTCTGGGCAAATATACTGGAATGGATTGCCATTTCCTTCTCCAGATCATTTTACAGATTCTTTTTCAGGAATGTTGACATATGCAGATGTCAAGAACAGAATTTGTCCCAGAAATAATACAACTCTGGTACATGCCAGAAGTGGAGAAAAGGAGACTATCAAATCATCTTAAAGGTTTGTTCTGGTATGCTGCATGAAACTGGAAAAGCCTGATATTACAGTGTTACAATGCTTGCAATATTGCATAAGAAATGGTTTGGCATTTTAGAGAATCCACAATAGTCTTGAACAACTGGAACAGTACTCTCTGGCCTCATTCTCGCAGCCCTAGACTTGCAACATCTCACACTTAATGTAGTTATTATTAGGCAGCTAGGTGGTACAGTGGATAGACTGCTGGTCTTGGAGTCAGGAAGATCTGAGTGCAAATATAGCTTCAGAGACTAACTGGGTGACCCTGAGCAAGTTATTTAACCACTCTCAGCCTTGACCATAGCACCCACCTTCCAGGGTTGTGAGGATAAAACGAGATATTTCTAACATTCTACACAAATCTTAAATTACTATATGAATGCTAACGATTGTTAGGGTAATCTATTTCCCCCCTCCCCCATATCCAATCAATTGCCAAGTTCTGTGGTTTCTATCTCATAATATTTCTCATACACTAGCTCTTCTTTCTTCTGACACTCCTTCCATCCTGGTTTAAGTACTTACCACCTCACTTCCGGACTTTTGCAATAGCAAAAGAATGAGTTGGCTAACAAAAACACAAAGGCAAAGAAGAGGAAGGTTGTATCACAGGAGTGTTTCCACTTTGTGTAATTAACCCTTTTACCAGCCTGGGAGGGGAGAAAATCATAGAATATGAATTCCATAGTTGAAAAGAGTCTCAAAGGGCATCTAATATAACCCATAATTGACCAGGAATGTCCTCTGTAACTCCTCACCCAGTAGATACCCAGTATTCACTTGAAGATCATCACGGGGAACTCAAGACTTCCCAGAATCAGTTGATTCCACTTTTAGATACTTGTGATTCTTGGGAAATGTTTCCTTGGATTTAGCCTAAATTTATCTTTGTGTCTTTCCTCTCATCAGCCTTCATTCTGACCCCTTGGCTGAAAGAAGGCAAAGGTGGAGCCTTGAACTGTACTAGCCATGTGGTATGACCAGGGCAGATCCAAGAGAAACCATTACCTCCTTTTCTCTGGACACTGGGCCTCTCTGAATGAAGTACAAAGTTCAATTAACTTTTAAAATGCTCATGTCATCCTGTGGACTTACAATGACCTGGATATCTACTGAAACCCAGGGCTTTTTCCTCCAAAAGTACTGTCTAGTCACATGTTCCCACATAGCACTCCTGAAGTTGATTTTGTGATCTTAAGTGGAGAACTTGTTCCTATCATCCTCCTTCATTATGGAGATCTTCAGGGATACTGATGGGGACTCAGTCAGTTGCCACTGTCCCTCGTGACCAACATTGTACTATGTGTGTTGTCTGCTAAGCTGCTATTGATTCCTTTATCCCTGTTACTCAGGATTTCTATGTCCTATATAGGTCCCATATCAGTTATTCGTCCTTCATTCTCAAAGAGGACCATGGCATCAGAAAGGTTATGTGATGACTTGCAAGGGGATTGGATTTAAGTGAGGGAGGCTGAGCAAAATCACCAGCCTTGTGACCCCAGACAGAGTGAGAGACCATGGCCTTTTTAAGATAAGGTCTTTTCCAGGTCTCAATTTAACTGAGGCAATGCCCATCCAGTGATTAAGGTAATCTAATAAATGAGGCAAAAAACCCCCCAAACCCAACCTCTTCTACCTAGTAAAAAAATCAATGCAAAAGGGAGAAGACCCATCTCCAGATGTTATGCAGACCTTATCTGAGACCCCTGTTTGAAGCCCCAGCCCCCAGCACAGATTTTAAAAGCACTGTCCTCCCCTTAACCACACTCCTTGCCTCTGATCACAGATAGAGGGGTCATAGCATCTTGAGTTGGACGAGGCCTTATGGCAGATGTGGGCACCTTAACCCCAGGATGATGTAGTACGATACACTTACTGGAGTACAGTGGGGATGGAGGCATCTGGAGACAGCTCTGGAGCCATATCATTATCATCTGCACATATGAGACTCTTAGGGGCTCAGGTTGATCCCAACTGTACTTTCTCAGAAAAGACCTCCTGGCCAGACTCACCCACCTCTAGTAAGACCTCTGACCTGTCATGTAGCAGCAGCATCAAAGCACCAATACACAGGAAATTGATGGAATAAAAGAAATAGATCAAAGTAATAGTAACAAAAATGGTGTATTATTGAAGTCCTAGGAAAAGGAGGGCAGCCATGAGGTCAGGACCTCCTGAATTTCCCAAAGGATAAAGCTGACCTCCTCAGGGTTAATAGACCTTGACAAATCTTTTAGGTAAACAACCCTTCCTAGCACTTTGACTTTTAGTATGGGAGGGCCTACACCAGCCCACTTGGGACTTCCACCCTGACAATGTGAGCACCCTCTCATGTATGAAGAAAGGCGTGGTTCTGCCAAGGGTAGGTAGAGACACTTCAGATGAGAAAGAAGCAGGAGATCAAAGGTGAGCAAATGAAGGAGGGATTTAATGAAGAAGAAGAACATGGTAGAGGGAACGTTAGACACCTCGTTTGATTTGGATCTGATGAGAGAAACTCCAGAGGACACACACTAGTTGTTGAATTGAAATGAAATGAATCAGCATCTGAGCTCAACAACTCACTGGTTCATTCTCTAAGAGACCATGCTAAGTGCCTGCCCTTGGTTGCTTCCAAAAGAGGAAAATCAGAGCCTGGCCCCAGGGGCTGGCCTTCAGAGCCAAGGTTAAGCCTAGCCCTTTGCTCAGGAGGGAAGGGGTTGAAAGGTGACCTTCCTTGACTTGGGGCTGGAGGGCCTAGACCTTTCCCCAAAGTAGGGGTTTCTAACATACTCACCTTCCTCTTCACATCAAAGAACAGTCAGCAACAGGGAGAGGTAGAAGACAATCTCCAGGAGGAACAACCAATATAAGGCAGGCTGCAGAGCCAGAGGGTTGGTAAAATCATGGGTAGAAAATCAGTTGGCTGGAAAGAGGATGAGTTGACTAAGAAAAATACAGAAATCAAAGGTAGAGAG
Source organism: Pseudocheirus occidentalis (assembly GCA_028646575.1). Taxonomy (NCBI): domain Eukaryota; kingdom Metazoa; phylum Chordata; class Mammalia; order Diprotodontia; family Pseudocheiridae; genus Pseudocheirus; species Pseudocheirus occidentalis. The sequence continues at coordinate 41,843,919 of CM053594.1, forward strand.
AAACTGATGAGGAGCCCACGTTCACTGAAACCAAGGATCCCACAATGGGCTGAACTTTATTGTCAGAGGACCCCTACAACCAATTTTCTCCATGTCAGATACCGACACATTAACTCATTTCCTTTTTCTGAACGTCTAGACTACTAGAGTAGTCAATCACAGAAATATAATGGACAGAATTTATTTTTTAAAAATTCTTAACTTAAATACCCTTCAAATCATTTGCATATATGCAGGAGAACACACAGAACAACTGTAAATGAAATGGTGTATCTTCATTCCATACTGTTTGCTTCTTTTAAGAAGTGTATATTAATTCTACTTCATTTTCCAAAATGCCATGATTATTTCCTTCTGTTTCTTTTTACACGTTAAATTTCTTTAAATGCCTTCTTTTTTCACTACTACTAAGTTCTGCTGATCTCATTCCATTCCCGCAGTGTGGATATGGGTGTATGTGTATGAGAAAGTTGTTTTATTTTATTTTAGTATTTTTATCTTATTTTTGTTATTTAGTATTTTATTTTTCCCCATTTACATGTAAAAAACAACTTTTAACTTTTGTTTTTAAAACTTTTAGTCCCAAATTCTTTCTTCTTCCTTCAGCAACTCCCACCCCCTCTGAGAAGGCAAGCAATTTGATAAAGGTTATAAATGTGCAGTCAGGCAAAATATTTCCATAATAGTGATAATATGAAACATAACAGACAACAAAAAACCTTAAAAAGGATGCTTCAATGTGTATTCAGACATCACCAGTTTTTCATCTGGGGGTGGAGAGAATCTTTCATCATAAGTCCTTCAGAGTTGTTTTGGATCATTGTATATCTTAGAATAGAAAGTCATTCACAGTCAATCATCTCACCGTATTCCTGTACCATTTTACACAATGCATTCACTTTGCATCAGCCCATTTCCTGAGAGCATCCTGATCATTATGTCTTATAGAAAAATAATATTCCATTGTAATCACATACTACAACTTGTTTAGCTATTCCTAAATCGATGGGCATCCCTTCAGTTTTTAGTTCTTTGTCCACAGGAAAGACTTGGTATAAATATTTTCATACATGTAAGTCCTTTTCCTCTTTGCTTTTTTTTTTATCACTCTTGGGATACAGACCTAGTAGTGGTATTGCTAGGTCAAAAGCTATGCATGGTATTATAGCCCTCTGGGCATAGTTCCAAATTGTTCTACCAAATGCCTCAATCAATTCACAACTCCACCAAAAGAACATTAGTGCCTCATGTTCTCACATTCCCTCCAACATCTGTTTTCTTTTATATTTCTATTAGTCAACCTAATAGGTATGAGGCAGTACCTCAGAATTGTTTTAATTTGCATTTCTCCAATCCGTAGTGAGTTAGAGTATTTTTTTAAAACATATAGAATAATTTATTGAACTATTCCCAATTAATGAGCAAACTTCCTCTACCCCTACCCCTCCACACTCCTTAGTTTCTTGGTTGTTTTTGCTTTTTATTTTTCCCCAGAATTTATTTATTCATTTTTAGTTTTCAACATCCATTTCCACAAGATTTTGAGCTCCAAATTTTCTCTGCATCTCTCTACTACCACCACCCCAAGATGGCAAGCATACTGATTGCTCCTTTCCTCAGTCTTCCCTCTCTTCTATCCCCCCATCCCTCCCTTTTCCCCTTTAATATTCACATTCCTATAGTGCAAGATGGATTTATATACCCCATTACCTGTATATCTTATTTCCCAGTTGCATGTAAAAAGCATTTTTTAACTTTTGAGTTCCAGATTCTCACTCACACCCATTGAGAAGACAAGCAATTCGATACAGGTTATACATAAGAAGTTATGCAAAACATTTCCATAGTAGTCATATCATGAAAGACTAACTATATTTCCCTCCATCCTATCACCACCCCCATTTATTCTATTTTCTCCAAGGACCAAGTCCCTTTAAAACTTTTTTTGCTTCTGACTGTTCCCTCCCCCAATCTGCTCTCCCTTCTATCATCCCCCCCCTCTTATCTCCTTCCCCCTCTACTTTCCTGTAGAGTTAGATACTAAATTGAGTGTATATGTGTTATGGGAATCTGAAGCTCTTCCCTGACCTTAGGCTCTTTGATACAATTAAGTGACTCTGAGAATCTTCCCTGATTTGAAAATATACTCTGCACCCTAATAAGCTGAATGTGGTCATATGGAGCCTGTGATGGGAGACTTGTTTTTCAGGAATGCCCACACCTTATTACTTTGTGATTGGGCAGTTGGTCAAGAGGGTTGTTATACTCTCTGATCCCGGAGAAGGCTATATATACCCTGATGTGAGTTTTTGCTTTGTGGCTCACTTTGGAAAGAGCTGTATGGTTCGGCCAGATGAGACTCTGGGCAGCTGCTGAGTCCCCTGGCTTTGAAAACCCAGATGTTGGTTCTTCTCTCTCTGGTAACTAGCTAGGTATGGATGTAACAGTCAGACAGCTGGAAGCCCTTGTACTGATCTGTTTCTTTGTCTGCTTGTAACTTCTATTTGCATTCTGTTTGTATTCTCTGAAATTCAAAGTGCTGACTTTTCCCCTGGAACTAAGTAAATGATATGTGTTTGATTGATTAAAGCAAGACTGTTAACCTATTTTGTTGCTTTCTTTTAGAAAAGCAGATCTAAGAACCTGTGATAGCAGCCATCCTGTGTATGCTAGTGTGCTTGCTGAGACAGTATGCTATTTTCTCCTTAAGCCAAATCCAATGGGACTAAAGTTGACTCATTCCATTTCACTTCCCTGCTCTTCCCCTCCATTGTAACCGTTGTTAGAGCTACTTCTAGGAACATGCAAATTTTCTATTCTTCTAAGGTAATATGATCAAGGGAGAGGTTTTTACTTTTTTTTACTGGCCTGTGGTCTGGACTATGAGTGACCACAAGTACTCTTTTCTGCCTCAGAACCATTAGGAGGACTCCCTCTCCTCAGCCAAAAGAAACTCTGCCACACTAGTGCTCCTTCTTATGCCAGGTCTTCCACCCAAGACTGTGACCCACATCCAAGCAGGGAAAAGAAAGAGAATCCTGCCTCAGCAAGAGCAAAGAGATCCCTGCAATCACCCTCTGATCACCATATTGACCCCTCCACCATCTGTGGACCTGGAGCTCTGGAAGCAGCCACTGCTGCTGCTGCCAGTGCCACCCCAACTGACCCCGGGGCTAGGGCAAGCTTTTCTCTCATTTGTGTCTGATAGTTTCCCCACAGACATTCTACTTTGTCTTTGGTGTTTGTGGGTTGAGAAGTCTGGAAACCACCACAGCTGCCAGTGATTCAGTGCCCTGAGGCATTCTCCAGCCTAGTCTCTGTTGGCATGGCCCATGTGGGACTGTTCTTTGCTGCCAGCCCCATGTGATAGACACTTCCTGTTAGCCTGCCAAGTTGTCTTCACCTGGAGATATGTTTCACACTGTCATTTTGTGGTTTCTGTAACTCTAGAATTTGTTTAGAGTAATTTTTTTTACAGGTATGCAGAAGGGATTGGGTGACAAGCTCAAGCAAGTTCCTGCTTTTACCTTGCCATCTTGGCTCTGCTCCTAGAGTACTTTTTACATATGATTATAGATAGCTTTGATTACTTCATTTTAAAACTTACCATGTCTTTTGATAATTTATCAGTTGGGGAATGGCTCTAATTTTTATAAATTTAACTTAGTTCTCTATATTTTTTAGAAATAAGTTTGGGACAGCTAGGTGGCACAGTGAATGGAACACTGGCCCTGGAGTCGGGAGAACCTGAGTTCAAATCTAGCCTCAGACTCTTGTCACACTTACTAGCCATGTGGCTTTGGGGAAGTCACTTAACCCCAATTACCTTCCAAAGGCAAAAAAGAAAGAAAAAAGAAACAAGGAGTTAATCAGGGAAATGCTTCAAAATTTCTTTCACAGTTACTATTGCTACTTGTATTAACCTCCATCCTAACCCCCCCCCATTTATTGTATTCCATTCTCTCTGTCCTTTCATTGTGTTCCTCTTCAAAAGTGTTTTGATTTAATTCCCCACCCCACCTCATCTTCCCTCCTTTCTATCATCCCCCTTGCCCTCCTACTTTTATGTAGGGCATGATAGATTTCTATACCCTATTGAGCGTGTATGTCATTCCCTCTTTGGGCCAGTTTTGATGAGAGTAAGTTTCACTCACAACCTCTTAGCTACATTCTCTTCCTCTTCAGTGTAAATGCTTTTTCTTACCTCTTTTATGTGATACAATTTATCAAATTCTACTTCTCCCTTTTTCTTTTTCTCAGTACATTCTTCTCTTATCCCTTAATTTTTTTAAAGATATCATCCCTTCATATTCAACTTATACCTCTGCTCTCTCTCTCTCTCACTCTCTGTATATATGTGTGTGTGTGTGTGTGTGTGTGTGTATAATATGTGTGTATGTATATATGTACGTATATATGTATATATGTATGTATGTATATATATATATGTGTATATATATATATGCATATCTATCCATCTATCTATCTATCTATCTATCTATCTATCTATCTATCTATCTGTCTGTCTATCTATTCATCTATCTATCTATCATCTACCTCTTCTTTCTAACGAGCCTAATAATGAAAAAGATCTTATGAGTTACAAACACCATTTTCCCAAATAGGAATGTTAAAACTTAAGTCCCTTAGGACTGTTTACCTTTTTATGCTTCTCTTGAGTCTTGTATCTGAAAGTCAAATTTTCTATTCAACTCTGGTCTTTTCATCAAGAGTGCTTGAAAGTCTTCTATCTCATTGAAAGACTTCTATCTCTATCTCATCCATACTCCTCACCCACAAAGAATTATATTCAGTTTTGCTGGACAGGTGATTCTTGGTTGTAATTCTAGTTCCTTTGTCCTCTGGAACATTATATTCCAAGCTCTCCAGTCCTTTAATAGAGAAGCTACTAAATATTGTGTTATCTTGACTGTGTCTCCATGATACTTGAGTTGTTCCTTTCTGGCAGCTTGCAATATTTTCTCCTTGACATGGGGACTCTGGAATTTGGCTATAATATTCCTATCAGTTTTTGTTTTGGGATTACTTTCAGGAGGTGCTCAGCAGATTCTTTCAATTTTATTTTATCCTCCAGTTCTAGAATATTACAGTAATTTTCCTTGATCATTTAAAAAAAACATCTAGGCTCTTTTTTATGGCTTTCAGATAGTCTAGCAATTTTTAAATGATCTCTCCTGGATCTATTTTCCAGGTCAGTTATTTTTCTGATGAAATATTTCACATTGTCTTCTATTTTTTCATTCTTTTAGTTTCTTGATTTCTCATAAAGTCATTATCTTCCATTTGCTCAATTCTAATTTCTAAGCAGTGATTTTCTTCAGTGAGCTTTTGTACCTCTTTCCATTTGGCCAATTCTGCTTTTTAAGGCATTCTTCTCCTCATTAGCTTTTTGTACCTTTTACGATTTATATTTAGCCCAGTCTGTTTTTAAGGTGTAATTTTCTTTGGTACTTTTTTGTGTCTCCTTTACCAAGCTTTTGACTCTTTTTTTCATGGTTTTCTTGCATCACTCTCATTTCTCTTCACAATTTTTTTCTCAACCTGTCTTACTTGATTTTCAAAATCCTTTTTGAGGTCTTTCATGGTCTGAGAACAATTAATATTTTTCTTGGAGGCTTTGGATGTAGAAATTTTGACTCTGCTCTCTTCTTCTCAGTGTGTGTTTTGATCTTCCTTATCACTATATTAACTTTCTGTAGTCTGTTTTTTTTCTGTCATTTGCTCAATGTCCTTGACATTGTCCCAGCCCATTACTTGACTTTTAAGTAATGGAGCTGTGAGGAGGGAACTGCCTCTCCACTGTGATTTCAAGCTCTGCTATGCTAGTGCTCTTTCTCACCCTGGGACTGCCACACAGGACTGCCACTCAGATTCAAGTATGATCAAAGCAACAGAAGCCACTATCTTGGCTGAGAGAACTGTTTTAACAAATAAAAAGCATGAAGCAAAGCAAGTTCACAAAGGAGCCATGCCCCAAATGGATGTCTCTTCTTTCTCCTTGAGTCCACCTCCTCTCTGGTATGCTTCATCATAGGTCCTCTGAAGAAATGTTTTGTCATTTCACTGATTAGTGTCCTTAAGGCTTTCAAAGTTGTTTTTACATATAGTGTTGCTGTTCTTGTATAAATTGCCTTTCTGATTTAAGAAATTATCTCAGTCTGCATGAGCTGATACTATGCAGGGTGCTCTGAAATGATCTCTTTGGTCATTTCCTAAGGCACAATAATGTTACATTACATTCACAATTTGTTCATCCATTTCTCACTCGGTGAATACTTCCTTAGATTCTAGGTATTTACTTCCTTCCCCCCTTAATTTCTCCAGATTCAGAAGTTTGCTTTGCTTGTGACCATATCCTCCCCAGTATTATGTTCCCATATCATATTACTTCTTCCTTGTAATCACTTTTTTCCTTGTTAGGTATGATGAATTTCTACATCAGTTTATCTGTGTGCCTGTTCAATCCTCCTTCATTGATTTCAGATAAGAGTGGGATTCATCTGATGCCTACTCCCCCTTTTTTCCATGTGCATACCCTTCTCACACATGCCAGTTATGATGAATAGTCAACAGACTGAGAATCAGTCTAGAAAGATAGTCTGCAAAAAGAACGTAAAATACAATGCATCCAGTGAATGTTTATTAATTGCCTACTATGTACCAAGTATTGTGTTGAGAGCTTGGGATACAAAAAGAGAAAAAGACAGTAAAAGAGCTCACAATTTCATGGGTGAGACAATAAAGAAACAAGTAAAAACAATATATAGATGGGGAAAAATAAAAAATAATTAAGAGGGAGAAATCACTAGAGTTCAGAGGGGTTGGGAATGGCTTCATATAGAAGGAGAGATTTTAGCTGGCATTTAAGGGAATCCAGAAGGTGGAGACAAGGAGGGAGAGCATTCAAACTGTGGGAAACAGCTTGAGAAAATGTCCAGAGTTGAGAGAGGGAGTGTCTAGTTCATGGAACAGCAAGGAGACCAATGTCATTGGATTGGAGAGTGTCAGGGATAGTAAGGTGCAAGCAGTCTAGCAACGTGGGTGTGGGGTGGGGCTTAGGTTATGAAAGGTTTTGAATGCCAAATGAAAGATTCTGTACTCAATCCTGGAGGCTATAGAGAGTCACTGGAGTGTAGTAAGTAGGCTAATGACACGGTCAAATCTTCAATTTAGGAAAAAAATCACTTTGCAGCTGAATGAAAAATGGATTGGAGTAGGCAGAGAATTGAAACAGATAGATCCACCAAGAAGTTATTGCAGTAGTCTAGATGTGATGTGATGAGGGGCCTGTAACAGAATTATGACAGTGTCAGAGGAGAGAAGGGGGCATGTTGGAGAGATAATACACAGATGAAATCAGCAGGCCGTTGGCAGCAGATTGTGAGAGGTGAGAGATAATGGTGATTCAAGGATGATACCTAGGTGGAAAATCTGAGGGACTGGGAGGATGATAGCATCTTTGACATACATACATAAATGTATAGATACATGAATGGATGAATGAAGAATAAAAGGGATCTTAGGGGGTGAGAAAGGATTAGGGGAAAGATAATGAGTTCAATTTTAAACAAAATGAGCCTAAGATGTCTGCTGGCCATCCATTTGCACTATCTGAAGACAGTTGGAAATTTGAGACTGAAAATCAACAGAGAGAAGATAGGTAGATTTGAGGAACAACAACATATAGATGGCCATGAGCGCTGAGGATATCATCAAGGGAAATAGATCAAAAAAAGAGAAGAGGAACAAGGGCAGTCATGTGGGATAGCTATAGTTCAAGGGCATGATCTAGATGAGGAATCAGCAAAGGAGAAATAGGTAGGAGAAATAGTCAAATAAGTAGGAGAAAAATCAGAAGAAAGTAGTATCCCCAAAACCTAGAGAGAAGAGAGTATTGAGGGAAAAAGAGTGATCAACAGAGTCAAAGGCTGAAGAGAGATCAGGAAAAATAAGGATTAGAAGAGGCAATTGCGGTTGGTAAGTAGGGGATCATTGAGAACTTTGGAGAGGGGAGTTTATGTTCAATGCTGAGATGGGAAACTGTATTGTAAGAAGCTTAAAAAAATATGAGAGGAGAGGATATGGAGGAATCTATTGCAGATGGTCTTCTTAAGGAGTTAACCACAAACTGCAGAAGAGATATGGGATATTAGTTTTGGGGGATAGAAGGATCAAGGGAGGGTTTTATGAGCTTGGGGGAGACATGGATGGGTACCTGTGTATTCAGTTGAGGAGAAGCCAGCAAACAAAAATAGATGGAAGATAAATGAAAGTGTAAGTATGATAGAGGGAAATCTGTTAGAAGTGACAAGATGGAATGCGACTGCTTTTGTAGGTAGGGGCCAGATAGAGGTAAAGAAGGAGATAGTGGCAGAAATCATCTAAATGATAGGAGGTAGAGAAAAGGGAAGAAGAGAGAGGCTGTGTTTGAGGCAGTCCTTGATGTAGAGTCTCTCCAACCTCACCTACTTACTATTCAATAATCACCAAATGTCATGAATTACCCTAATGAAGGATATTGAAGGTTAACACTCTCAAGGTCCTTGACATTATTCAATCCTGGGACGTGCTCACTTCTTTGGGATTCTGACTCTCTGTCCAGAAGAAGGACTTCAAGATGGGATTTGGGGCACCCTTGACCATGGATTGGATATTCATACCCATGACCCTGCTTAGGGGCAGCCTGATTGTCCTGTAAGAGGAGATAGTAGAAAGTGAGTACCAAGGAACACCTCTCCTTCCATTTCTAGACCTTTGAGAACTGTCTCTGACAAATTCTGCCCACAAAGTGATCTGTCCTAGGCAAATAAATCCAGCCTGAATTAGATGGAAGAGGGGGATAGGTGGAGTATGAAAAGGCTCTGTGAGATGGCAGGGAAAGGCAAAGTGGCCTTTGTCAGAACTCATTTTAGTTACTAAACATGAGAGAAGAGAACATCATCTGAGGCATTCAGAAAGGGGAACTCTGGGCTATCATGAAGGAAGTAGATAATCCCTGCAAATAGGTTTGAAGGGATCCTTGAAATTCTATGCCAAAATCAAAGAGCAAATATTCTTCATACTTCAAATGCAACACAAATTTATTAAGCATCTATTGGCTGCAAAGCTACTGGGCAGCTACATGGTGCAGTAAATAGAGTACTGGGATTAAAATCAGTAACATTTATCGTCATGAATTTAAATCTGATCTTAGATATTTACTAACTATGTGATCCTGGGAAAGTCACTTAACCCTGTTTACCTTACTTCCTCATATGCAAAATCAACTAGAGAAGGAAATGGCAAACCACTAGAGTATCTTTGCCAAGAAAACCCTAAATGAGGTCATGAAGAGCTGGATATGACTGAAATGAGTCAACAGCAACAACAAAATATGTGGATACCTGTGCTTAGTGAGAAACACAGGCTTTAAGTAAAATATTGTCTTGGGCCTCAACAATTTTGAAGTCTTTATATATATCCATAGTATCATGCATAATATTACAGCATAAATACAGCATAAATGCATCAGAGCAGTAAAAAAAAAAATAATGGCATCTCCCAAAGGGAAAAGATCACTACCATGAGGGAAGTCTTCCTACAGGAGGTAGCATTGAGGTTGGGCTTTAAAGACTGGGTGCAATCTGACATGTGGATAAGGAATTTAGGTGTTCTAGGAATGGGGAAAAGGAGATGGGACTATACAAGGATATTTGGAGAAAGGTCATATCCAATTTTGTTGAAATGCTCATTCATAATACCCCATCACTGGACTAAAATAAAATACTTTATGGGATCTAAGAAAGCCTATAGGAATAGACCATAATTAAATCCGTAAAAATATAAAATGAGGAAGGCTTAACTCTCAGTCCACATCACTTGATAAAGTCACACATGATGAGGTTTTCATATGTAAGTTTTGTCTATGCCTTGAAGTCTTTGTGAGATGTGAACATCTGTCTGATTAAGATTGGGATAATAGTTCTACTGGCTAAGAAGGTTAACCACATTTTGGGGGATTTAAATGTGAAGAAAGATGTAGGAAGGGAAGAAGAAGAAAGAAAGAAAGAAAGAAAGAAAGAAAGAAAGAAAGAAAGAAAGAAAGAAAGAAAGAAAGAAAGAAAGAAAGAAAGAAAGAAAGAGAAACAAAGAAAAAGAAAGAAAAAATGAAAGAAAGAATGAAAGAAAAAAGAAAGGAGGAAGAGGAGGAAGAGGAGGTAAGGAAGATAGAAACAAATAAAAATTCCAACTTTTAACTTAATACCTAAAAAATTGATCAAGATAAGAAATGATGAAAATAGTCAATGTTGGCTATGTTGTGGGAAGACAGGAACACTAATATCCCATTGAAGGAACTATGAATTTGTTTACAGGAGGCCTTTTCTGGTCACAATGAGTCAATTTTCAAGCTTACATTGGCAGAGGGAGACAGAAAGATCTATGGATACTGGGGACAAGATCAGCCCTAGAGGCAACCATTTGGAGCATTCCACTTCAGAGAAAAGCTATGCAATAAAGAAGAGATCCCAGGGCACTGCTGGATGTGAGAACAATAGGCAGTGGGAAGCTTTGTCATCCAGTTCCAGGTTACAGATCCAGAGTAGAGCGAGACAAGAACCTGTACACAAGGGTGTCACTTAGGATAAGGAGTGGATATAAGTGCTGGGCTCTGTACTAAAGGAAGGGGAAGTCCAGAAGGAAACAGGAGCTTGGAATCCAGGAGCAGAGCTGAATCTCATTTCCAGGTTCTAGTCCAATCTGAAGCTTGCAGAGAAATAATGAGGACAGAAATGCCAGGAAAAAGTGGAACCTGAAGTTGTCACTCTGAACCAGCAGAGCTTTCTCGCTGCCTAATAGTGGCAGAGTCCAAACACAGTCTACTACTGCTGAGATCCTAGGTCAGAAATTTACCCAGAGTTCAGAGGGGGGAGCAAGCCTTTACCCTAGATAAATCACTTTGGAATTACTGAAAACTTCCAGACCTCCAGCTTGAGTAATCCTTGAGAACATTTAATACCCTCCCAAGAAAGCAAGATTAAGACCTGGGTAGACATCTCTCCAGAAGTGCTCAGATCCCAGTTCTAATGTAAAGTCTGGACTCTGCTTCCAGTGGGGGTAGGGGTGGGTGTACTGTCCCAGGATTCTGGGAGTTCTGTTTCAGCTATTGGATTCCCCACCATCTGTGCACCCAGAGCTCTGGAAGAAGTGACTGCTGCTGCTGCTGCTATTGTGGCAGCTACCACCTCCACTACCTTGGGGGCTGGGGCCAGACTGTGAACTCCTCTTTCACCTAGGTCCACAGAGTTCCCCCACTGACTTTACACACTATTCTCTGCATTTGTGGGTTGAGAAGTCTGGAAACCACCAAAGCTACCAGTGATTCAGTCCCCTGAGGGCAGCTCTGGCCCCATCTGCACCTGGTGCAGACCATGCTGGACTGCACTCTTCTCCCACACTGGCACAATATACCCCTCCTGTCGGCCTTCCAGGTTGTCTTGGGCTGGAGATGTGTTTCATTCTGTCATTTTATGGGTTCTGCAGCTCTAGAATTTTGTTTAGAGTTATTTTTTGCAGCTATTTGGAGGGCTTTGAGGGTCAGCTCAAGTAAGTCCCTGCTTTTCTCTGCCATCTTGGCTCCACCTTGTTTTTCTTTCATTTTCAATGGTGGGGGAGGGTGTGGATGGGAGGGAGACAGGGTGGATTTTTGCTGATCAAAACAGTAAAATTTAATTATAAAAGCCCATGAAATTTAAAACTTAGGAGGGTGCTTAAAACAGAATGTTAGAGATGAAAGAGTCCTTAGAAGCTGTGCTCATACTCAAGGTGGAGAGAGGAAGCATATATTCCAGGTAATGTAAATCAGGGTATATCTCTGAAAGTTAGATGACGTGGCTCCCAGGAAAAGACCCAGATACCCAACCTGGCTACACCACTCCCTTCTATTTGAGAAAGGTTGTCCTTAAGGGAAAGAAGGCATTTTTATGGACATTATGGTTCTGAGAAAGTCAAGACACAGGGTCATTGTGTAGGAATAGGCTCTTAGAAGAATAATGAGTGATTGCTGGGCAAATATTGAGGGATTTCAGGGATTCCCTGTGAGAGGAAACCTAGAGAGACAAAGTTGAAAGGGACTTCAGACAATGTCAGAGTCAACCATGATATGAAACAAGAAACTCCTACATCATCATGAAGCAGGTCACCAAGCCTCAGACTAAACACTTCCAGGGATGGGAAGTTCACTATCTGCTGGAATTATTTGATTCCTCTGATTAATGGATATTCTAATTAGTTGGGATATAGCATCTGCTGAACAAAGGGAACCAAGGCACAGTTCAAATGCAAAACTCGGAAGCATTTATTGGGTGAATACAGGATACACATGCTCAGAGAACAGCAGAACCTGGCCTGCTGTTCTAAAGACTCTGAATTTAGATACTAATTTATATGATTTTACAAAAAAAGGAGCGGGGAGAATAGGAAGAATATAGAGTACTTGGAGCTAGCTCTCTGTTTGCTGGCCCAATAGAGATGTTCCAAGTTCACCCACTGGACACCACTAAGGATACTGGTATGTCAGACTAGAGCAATACTTATTCTGCCTCCTGATTGGCTGATTTTGGTTCTCAGGTTATTTCTGGCTCTCCTGGATAATAATGACTCATCTGTGTGAATTGACAGCCAACCCCTCCCCTCCAAATCACCCAAATTCTAATCCAGTCTTGGACTGCATTAAAGGAGATATAGCTTCCAGTAATTAACTCTGAGGTAATATGCCTTCTGTGCTCTGCATTCATCAAACTACATGTTGGGCTTGGAATAAGAAAAAACTCAATTCAGATTCTACCCAAGATACTTTTTAGTCCTGTAACCCTGAGCAAGATACTTAACTTCTCCCACCCTCTGTTTCATAGGCTGTAAAATAGGGGACAATAACTGTGGCCCTTACCTCCCTGGGTAGGTAGAAGAGAGAGGAGAAGGTGTGGCTGTCTATGTGTCTTGACCACCACCCCCCCTTTAAGGAAGGTTCTTGAAGCACTAAGGGAATGGGTGGGAGGCGGTTTACTTACTGGCTGGAGCAGTAAAGACAGAAGTGGGAGGGGGGCAGAGACCTTTTCTGTGGTTACCATGCTCAGAGTGTGTAAATTTGTGACTCTCTGCTGTACAGGCAGAAGGATGCTTCCTCCTGAAAAAAGGCAGGTGAGGTTGTATCAAACCTCCCTTTCTTTCCCACTCAATGGTAGCTCCTGGAGAAGAAGGTAGACAGCCAGTGCCTGGGGTAGCATGGGGTAAGGAGCCAGAGAGGAAAGGACTGAGAACTTTGTATAGGACTCTGGAATAATCTGTATTGGGAGGTGGTAGGAAGAAGACGTGGGAGTAGTGAGGGGAATACAAAAGAAAGGTCATGAGGACCCTGCAGAGGAAGGTAAGCAGGACTTACAAGGGAAACCACACTGACAAGGGAGAGACTCTGGTTCAGGAACTTGGGGTAGGTGGGGCTGAAGGGCAGGGACAAGGGTTAAGGAACAACCTAGGGAGGGCTCTAAGTCAGGTGGAGCTGGAATTCAGGTGGTCAGACAGGACACTGAGAGGGAGGCCCTAGGTGAAGGTAAAGGGGGCCAATGTTGGAGAAGAAAGGAAGTAGAAGATAGGGCTTGGTCAGGAGTTGTAATGGAGCCTTAAATTCCTGCACTCCAGTACTTTGGCCCTAATACCTCCAGGGTGGCCCTAGCTATAGCTTTCTTCCAGTCACTGAACAAGGCCAGATGCAAGTGTACCCACACCACCCCAAATTTTTCCTTTGAGGTTTCCTGGACTATCTTAACTTTCCCTAAAGTTAGCTCGCCTACTAGTCCTCCACTCACCTCTTAAAAAATTACTGCTTCTCCATCCCATCTCCATAATCACTGAGGCATTCAGCCCAACCCAAATACAGAGCTCTTTAGACAACCCATGCTCTCTGCACCTGCCAGGTTCATGACCCATTGAACACCATATACAAGGGCAACTTCCTTTCCAATCTGCTCCCAATTTGACACCCCTCAGATTAATAACTTCTATCCACTTACAGTCCCTTCCTACTACCTCCCTTCCTCCCCCCACATATTTCCACTGGTGCCTTCTTAGCCCCAGCTATTTTCCAGATAGGAGATGGAGAACAGTATTATCCCATCCCACCTAGACACAGGCATGCTACCTCACTCATGATGCCCTACCAAACACACATGAGGCCTCCACAAGTGAATAGAGGTACACACAAATCCAGGCTGTTTGCCTAAGGCCCCATCCCTTCTAACTTTTTCTTCTTCTCTTTTCATTTTTGGTTAAACTATGGAGTGCCTGAAGCTGGCAGTTATCACCTGCCTTCTTGGTCACAAACCAAGGACAGAAAGAAGGTCTCTACCCATCTATTCATCTCTCTTATCTTGTTCATTTATCTTCGTCTTTATCTTCCCTCTTCCAAACTTCCTCCTTTCTGCAGAAATTACCATTCCCATCTCCTCCTTAACTCTTCTCTCTTACCTCTCCTATCCAATCAATTGTCAAATCTTTGTTTCTGTCTTCCTGTCTCTCCAATCCAGCCCTTTCTGTACACTCATAGGTACTAGTCTAATCCAAGCCTTTATCACCTCTCACCTCCTTGGGGTTTCTCTGCCCCAAATCTCTCCCCATTCCATCCATCCTATGCACTATTCCCAAAGTAATTTTCCATAAGAATAATTTGATCATGTGACTACTACATAATTTGTCATTATTTTTCAGTCATTTCTATCATCACTGATTTTTCATGACCAAGTTGGAGGTATACTTGGCAAAGATACCAGAGTGGTTTGCCACTTCCTTCAGTTCACTTTATTTGTAATTGAGGAAGCAAACACGGTTAAGTGACTTGCCAAGAGTTACAAAGCTAGTAAGTGTTTAAAGCCATATTTGAACTCTGAGAGATGAGTCTTTCTGACTCGAGGCCCAGCATTCTATCCACTGTGCCACCTAACTGCCCTACTTAATCAATCCAATGTTTTGCTATTGCCTCCAGGATAAAATAGAAATTACCCTAGCTTTTAAAGCCCTACACAACTAGGCTCCAACCAGAGTTTGAAGATAACTGAACGCTGCTCTGAATGGACCTTCACTGGCCAACACTTATTAAGTTCTCTTATTTGCTAAGCTGAGGTTCAGGTGGAGACAGAGGGATGGAGGGAGGAAAGGGACAGACTTGTCATTGTCCTTTGGAGTCAGTCCTTCAGTGAAGGAGGAGAGAGGAGGCAGGTGAAGATAAAAGCATGTCTACAAGGTACATTTCCTCCTTAACACAATGAGGGGTTGAGCTCTGAACCCTCTTCTCCTGTGCTCTGGAACTGAGTGAGTCTGAGTTTAGCAGGATCCAGAGGCATGTACTTATTTACTGCCCCATAAGGAATCATGAAGTGGAAGAATACAGAAAAGCATCACATGACTAATAGGAACTGATGCACCATGGCAGGAAAATGATGGGAAGCATGACTACAACAATGAAAATGCAAAAAAAAAGCATGTCACAGAAAAGAGGAAAAATGTACTCCTCTCCTATCTTTGCAGAGAGGTAGCAGTCTACAGGTATGGAATGCTGCACACACTGTCAGAGACCGGACTGTGTTGATTTCCTCTTTCTCTTTCATTGTTTCTTATAGGAGTTGGCTCTCTGGATTATATTACAACAGATAGGAGGAAGACAAGGAAAGACCAAGCATTTTTAAGCACCTAGCAGGTGCTGGGCACTGTACAGGCATTTGAAAATATAATCTCATTTGATAATGGGGAAAGACAGATCCTGAAAAGGGACTGAAAAGAGAGAGTGGGGTGGAGAGATATCCCAATTCCAAGGAGGAGGAATAAATGTCAAAACAGAAGTGCTGTAAAAATGAAACACAATTTTATATATATATATTTAAATTTCAAATAGCCTGTGGGTCTGTGGAGAGGAAGACAAAGGGGAAGAATTAATGATAGGAAGGGGTCTATGTTGAGTTTTTTTGAGGGGAAGGGGGTTGTTTCATTGTTGTCAGGAGGAATAACTCTCTATGTTCTCAACCTCTGTCCCCCTTTTATCCTTGCCTACTTGACAATCCCATGCAGACACAGGGTGTTGGCAGATAAGAGATAACAGCATCTGCCACTTTAGACTGGCTCTCTGTGTGTGGAGGCCAGAGATCAGAGTTCTGTCCTGACTAAAGTGCTTCAAAGATCCAGAACCAAGACATAGTTTATTCCATTCTTCCTCCTTTTACAATTTTTTTTGGTGCAAATCAAGGCTAAGTGATTCTCCCAAGGTCACAGAGATTGTGTGAGACATTGCATTTCAATTCCTCTGACTTGAGAGTCAGAATTCTTTGCACTCTACCCAGCTGTGGAGTCCCCAGAAGCCAAAGAGAATACTTTGCCTGGCTTTAACCTTCTTCTGTTCCTGACCTGGGAGTTGATTTTTTTAAACTCAATTTAATAAGGAGACTAAGATTTGCCTAACATTGGAACAAGCCTGGAGTCAAGAGTCAGGAGGGCCTGGCCTGTTTCCACTAGGCTGTTTTTTGTGACTTGAGCCTTTCTTTCTCATTTTTTCTGAGGTTCAATTTTTCCATATGATTGTGAGAGGGCCAAAGAGATAAATCTGGACAGGATATTAGGGAAAGGTGGGAGAGAGAAAACAAGTAAGCATGTATTAAGTGTCTACTATATACTATATACTATGGTAAACACTTTACAAATATCTCTATCTTCATAATCATGGTAGGTAGATACTATTATTGTTCCCATTTTATAGTTAAGGAAACTGAGTCAGACACAAGTTAAATGACTCGTCCAGGGTGTGCAGCTAGTAAGCACTGGAGGGTGGATTTGAACTTCCTGACTCCAGGTCCAGGACTCTATTAACTGTACCATCTAATTACAATGTATTAGTAGAGTCAGATGGTTTTTGAAGACCTTGAGATGTCAGATTTGAAAGGTATCTTTAGCACATCGAATGTCACAACTGGGAAGGACTTTTGAGATCATTTTGTTACAGATTTAGACCTGGAATGAATCATAGAAATCATCTAGTCCAAACCTCTTCATTTCACAGATGAGGAAACTGAGGCAAAAAGTGGTTAAGTGACTTGCCCCAACATCACACAGGTTGAAAGTAATAGAGATTTGAATGGAAGCCCTTTGACTCTATTCCAGTCATCTTTCCAATGAACCACACTGTTATCTATGCTCTCAACACTGTCCTAGGCACTAAGGGATTATGACAGTAATAAAGGTGGAGACTGAGATCCAAGGAGGAAAAAAAATTGCCCCAAAATCAAATGATAGGTCAGTGGTTATTTGTACCCAGTATTCCTAACTCCAAATCCAAAGTCTCTTTTATTACTCTACTCTTAACAAATTATATTTTAGGTACTTATCTGGTTCTCAAGGCTAATGGTTGTTTCTCATTTAAATGAATGAACAAATAAATTTTTAAAAAAGAAAAGATTATATTGCATAAGAACACTTGTGTGTTCTCTTTTCTAAGATTTCCTGGATCTTAAATCTATTCTTTGCTTTCCATCATTTTCTTTTTAAATTATATCTTTTAATGGATATCTTATATATTTTACCCCACATAATTGAAGCTCCTTGAGGGCAGATGTTATGCCATTTTTATATTGGTATATCACTTCCTCTGGGATATTGTTCAGTCTCTGGAAGTCCATTGCCAACTCAGGTTTCAGGAAGAATATCCTGTCTCTACCTACTCCTAACATTATACCATATGATCCCTAATGGTGTTTGGTCCATTAACCACCAGACAATAGATACAAGTAGCTTAGGAAAGTAAAACAGAACATTCCTCACCGTGAACCTGGGGCCTAATCTTTCTTAGTTACAGATAGCATCCATGAAAAGAGTGAGCAAAAACTTATAATATGATAGCAAACGAACACATATGGCCATGCAACTTGTAACTTCCTAGTAGCTTTTCTTTCTTTTTTTTTTTTTTAGTGATAGGGACTTAGTCATAGGGACAGCACTGCTTTTGAAAATGGCTCAGCCAGGTCCATAGTATCTATTCCTCTCTACAGCTCAACTCTCATATATCATGATTAGATCTGTTTTGAGACAACAACTAACTCTCCTCTGATGTCTATGTCTCTGCTCTCCTGGAAAGTGTGTCCTTCCTCACATGACTGTTTCTAATATATTTTACTTTTGGACTACATTTTAAAAATTCTATTTTTTAAAATATAATTTTGAGGGCAGAGCCAACATGGCAGAGACAACCCAGGAAGTTGCTTAAGCGCTCCCCATTTCCCTCAGAAACAATGTTAAATCAAGTCTCTAAAAGAATTCTGAAGTGACGGGTTCTACCAAAACAAACAAACCCAAAACCCAACAACAAAAACAAACAAAAACAACAGAATGAAACAAATTTCCAGATGAATATAACTTAGAATGACTTCAGGTAAGGTCTGTCTTGGTTGGGAAAAGGGCAAGAACAGTCTAGCACAAGAGGTGTCTGGAAAGTCACTAAGAAGCTCTTAGCCACAGTATAACAACAGAGGCTCCCCAGTTCTCATCAGCAGGTGAGTGGCACAGCAGGCCAGCTGTGAGGCCTCCAGCCCCAGTAGAGCAGGCAATCATGCCAGCCCTAGAACCCCAGGCACAACATGTGTGACTAAGTTGTTCCATACCAGTGCAGTGGGCAAGCTGCCAGCACCTGAAGCCTCTGCAAAGAATTCCAGTGACTAGATCCTTCACCCCCAGTGTAAGAAGTTTGTGACAGTGACCCCTGTATCCTGGGAACAGAAATTAACTTTTAAACATGAGCAAAAAAACCAAAAAAGAGCCCTGAGCATAGAAAGTCACTATGGTGATAGGGAAGATCAAAACACAAATTCAGAAGAGGACAACAATGTCAAAATGCTTACATACAAAGCCTCAAAGTAGAATAGGTATTGGTCTCTAGTCCAAAAATTACTCTTGGAAGAACTCAAAAAGTTGTTAAAAAATTTAAAAACCAAGTAAGAGAGGAAGAAGAACAACTGGGAAAAGTAATGAGAGCTATGAAAGAGAATTATGGAACAAAGAGGCGATAGCTTGAAAAGGGAAGCAAGAAAAAAATGACTGAAAAAAACTTCTTAAAAAATAGAATTGGAAGAATGGGAAAAACATCCACTAAAGAAAATAACTCCTTAAAAGTAGAGTTGGACAAATAGAAAGCAAGGTACAAAAATTAATTGAATAAAATAATTCCTTAAAAATTAGAATTGGGGGGTGGCTAGGTGGCGTAGTGAATAGAGCACCGGCCCTGGAGTCAGGAGTACCTGAATTCAAATCCGGCCTCAGACACTTAACACACACACAAAAAAACTAGCCGTGTGACCTTGGGCAAGTCACTTAACCCCAACTGCCCTCCAAAAAGCCAAAAAAAAAAAATTAGAATTGGGCAAGTGGGTGCAAGTGACTCTATAAAGCATCAATAATCAGTCAAACAAAATTAAAAAATAAAAAATAATATAGAATAAAATGTAAAATACCCCACCATAAAAACTACTGACATGGAAAATTGATCTAGGAGACATAATTTGAGATTTACTGGACTACCTGAAAACCATGATTTAAAAAGAGCCTGGACAGCATCTTTCAAGAAATTATCAAGGAAAATGGCCCTAGTATTCTAGAAGTGGAGGATAAAATAATCATGGAAATAATCCACCTATCAAGGCAGAGTCAAGATGTCAGTGTAGAAGCAAGAGAACTCACTGGGCTCCCCCTATAACTACCTAAAATACCTATAAAATATGACTCTAAACAAATTTTAGAGCTAGAGAACCCACAAAAGTACAGAGAAAAAAGTTCCCACTGAAGGCAACCTGGCAGGCAGGGTGGGAAGGGCTCATCTCAGCATGTTGGGAGCCAAAATCAGTCAAGGCTTCAGCCCCAGGGTCACAAGGACAAGCTGTGGCTGGAGCTTTCAGGAGATCTGATCACCAGCAGCAGTGGCAGTTTCCAGAATTATCAACCTATGAGAAACAAGGACAAAGTGAAAGGTCAGTAGAACTCAGCTAAATTGGGGGGAAAGGAGCAGGTCCAGCCAACTGCTCCCAGGGCAAGAAGCAGAGTGGTGGCCCTGCAGCCTCCTCTGCATGACTGCTTCAGAGCTTGCAGCCTGAAGATTGCAGGGTGGCCAAGCAACTATTGAGAGGCTAAGTGCTCTTGCCTTAAGCTTTCTGGATCAGGATCATGGTCTTGGGTGGGGGTCTTGAGGTGCATGACCAGTGGGCCAAAGCTGGTGGGGGTTGTAGAGGTGGAAGCTCCTGCAGCTGGGAAAACCCCAGCAATTTGGGACAAAGCTCCCTTTCTGGAAGCAGAGTTCCACAAAGCTAAGAAGTCAAGTAAATGACTGGCAACATAAGCAGGCAAAGGCAAAGTAAACACAGCAACCCAACTTTAAATTCCTTTTTTAGGGATAAAAAGGATCAAAACATGGATGAGGAAGAAGGCAAAACAGTCAGAACTCCAGCAACAAAAGATTCCAAGAAAAATGTAAACTGGTTACAGGCCATAGAGGAGCTTAAGAAGGATTTTTAAGGGGTGGCTAGGTGGCACAGTGAATAGATCACTGGCCCTGGAGTCAGGAGAATCTGGGTTCAAATTTGGCCTCAGACACTTGACACACTTACTAGCCATGTGACCTTGGGCAAATCACTTAGCCCTAATTGCCCTCCCAAAAAAAAGAAAAAAAGGGGGGGGG
>CM053594.1:41864770-41881016 GCA_028646575.1 Pseudocheirus occidentalis
ATTTACCAGTTGGAAAAAGAATCTGAAAAGCTCACTGAAGAGAATAACTCCTACAGAATTAGAGTGGAGCAAATGGAAGCAAATGACTTTAGGAGAAATCAAGATACTATTAAACAGATCCAAACAAATGAAAAAATAGAAGGCAATGTGAAATATCTCATTGAAAAAACCACTGAAATGGAAAAAAAATCTAGGAGAGACAATTTAAAAAATTATTGGACTACCTGAAAGCCATGATTGGAAAAAGAACCTAGAAATCATCCTTCAAGAAATTATTAAGGAAAATTACCCAGATATTTTAGAACTAGAGGGCAAAATGGAACTTGAAAGAATTCACTGATCACCTCTTAAAAAAGTTTGCCAAAAGAAAATTCCTAGGAATGTTATAGCCAGGTTCCAGAGTCCCCAGATCAAGGAGAAAATTTTACAAGGTGCCAAGAAGACACAATTTGAATACTGTGGAAACACAATCAGGACAACACAGGATTTAGCAGCTACTACATTAAGGGACTGAAAGGCCTAGGATATAATATTCCAGAGATCAAAGGAGCTGAGATTAAAACCAACCATAACCTACCCAGCAAAATTGAATATAATGTTCCAGGGGGAAAGATGTTTATTCAATGCAGTGGAGGACATTCAAGCATTCTTGATGAAAAAAAAATCAGAACTGAAAATAAAATTTGACACTCAAATACAAGAAGCATAAGAAGGTAAACATGGAAAAGAAATCATAACATACTTATCAAAGTTGAACTATTTACATGCCAACATGGGAAAACAATAATGGTAACTTATGAAACTTTTCCCAGTACGAGGATAGGTGAAGGGAATATAAATGTGTGTGTGTATGTATGTATGTATACATACACATATGTGTATATAGGGGGTATATATGTGTATGAATACATTTGTGAGTGTGTGCATATACGTTTACATAGACAGGGGGCACAGGATTAACTGAATAGGAAGCGATGATATTTTAAAGGGTGAAATTGAGAGGTGAAAGCGGAACAGAATGAGAGGAGACAGGGAGAGACAGAATGGGATCAATCATCTTATATAGAAGAGGTAAGGGATAACTGTTACATTGGAGGGGAAGAATGAGAAGGCAAAAGGGAATGAGTCAACCTTACTCTCATTGAATTTGGTTTAGGGAAGGAATGACATACACTCTAAATTGGGTACCTTGCTCTACAGGAGAGTAGAGGGGATGGGAATGAGAGGGGGGATGATGGAGGGAGGACAGGTTGGGGGAAGGGTTGTTAGAATCACACACTTCTGTAAAGGGACAGGGACAAAGTAGAGAATAGAACAAGTGGGGGGAGGGATAGGAAGGAGGGAAATATAGTCAGTCTTTCACAATATGTCCACTGTGGAGATGTTCTACATAACTACACATGTACAGCTTGTATTGAATTGCTTGTCTTTCCAGCCGGGGTGGGTGACAAGGAAGGTAGGGAAAGAATCTAGAATTTAAAGTTCTAAAATCAAATGTTAAAAAAATACATATGTATATATACTATTAATTATTATTATTATTATTATTATTTATATGCTACTGGGAATTAAGATATACAGGCACTGGGGTAAGGAGATCCATCTTGCCCTATTGGAAAGTCAGAGGGGTGACGGGGGAGGATATAGGTGAGAACAAATTGGGAGAGGTTGTAAACATGGGATTGCTGTTTTGGGGTGGTGGGTAGGGGAAAGATGGGGAGAAAATTTATAACTCAAAATCTTGTGGAAATGAATGATGTAAGCTTAAAAAGAAAAAGAAAAAAGAAATATTCCACCTATCACCTCCTGAAAGAGATCCCAAAATAAAAATTCCAAGGAATATTATAGCTAAATTCTAGAACTAACAGGTCAAGTAGATAATACTTCAAGCAGCCAGAAAGAAAGAATTCAAATAAGGAGCCATAGTCAGGATTACACAAGATTTAGCAGCTTCTAATTTAAATGATTAGAGGTCTTGGGATATGATATTCCAGAAGGAGAAAGAACTTGGATTACAACCAAGAATCAATTACCCATCAAAATGAAACATAATCTTTTGGGAGAAAAGATAGATATTCAATGAAATAGGGAACTTTCAAACTTTCCTGATGAAAAGACCAGAACTTAACAGAAAAAAAGATCTTAAAACACAAGACTCAAGAGAAGCAAAGAAAGGAAAACAGGAAGGAAAAAATGCAACATTATTCAATAAGAGTAAACTGTATATATCCCTATGTGGTAAGATGATACTTGAAACCCCTCAGAACTGTATCTCTATTAGGCAGTCAGAAGTAGTGTTCATAGACAGAGTTTTTAGCATAAGTTGACTTTGATATCACGATAAAACTAATTAAGGGATGAAAAAAAGGATTGTATTGGGAGAAGAGAAAAGGGGGAGCCAGAATGGGGTAAACTACACCATACAAAGAAGCATGAAAGCATGAAAGACCAGTTAGAGTAGGGAGAAAGAAGGGAGGGTGTGAACATTTTTTGAACCTTACTCTCATGGGATTTAGCCCAAAGAGGGAATAATGTACACATTCGGTTGGGTCCCTAGAGGGAAGTAGGAGGGAAAAAGGGAAAGAAAAGAGAGGGGAGCTAATAGAAGGGAAGACAAATTGGGGAGGCAGTGGTCTGAAGCAAAACACTGGTGAGGAGGGACAGGGTGAAAGAGGGAGAAAATTATTAAAATGGGGAACAATAGGATGGAAATAAATACACAGTAAATATAACTGTGAATGTGAAGGGGATGAATTGCAATGTAGATTAAAACAGTATGTTGTTTTCAAAAACCACATTTGAAATAGACACACACACAGAATAAAGGTAAAAGGCTGGAGCAGAATATATTATTCTTTAGCTGAAGTTAAAAAAGGTAGAGGTAGCAATCCTGATATCAGCCAAAGTAAAGGCAAAATTTGATCTAATTAAGAGAAACAATGAAGGAAACTACATCTTGGTAAAAAGGTACCATAAACAATGAAGTATTGTATACATGGTAAATATTTGCACATATGTATGTACCAAGTGATATTGCATCCAAATTCTTAGAGAAGTGAGTTACAGTGAGAAATAGAACGAAAGATATATTAGTGCAAACCCTTAACCTCCCCATCTCAGAACTAGATAAATTTAACCACAGAATAAACAAGAAAGAAGTTAAGGAAGTGAATAGAATCTTAGAAAAGTTAGATATGAAAGACCTCTAAAGAAATTTGAATGGGGATAGTAGGGAATATACCTTTTCTTCAGCAGTACCTGGCATATACACAAAATTGACCATGTATTAAGGCATAAAACCTCACAACTCAATGCAGAAAGGCAGAAAAATGAAATTCATCCTTTTTAGATCACGATGCAATGAAAAATTATGCATAATAAAGAGATGTGCAAAGATAGAATAAAATTTAACTGGAAACTAAATAATCTAATCTTAAGAATGAGGGAGTCAAACAACAATCAAGAATTTCATCAAAGAGAATGACAATAATGAAACAACAACCTACCCAAATTTATGGGATGCTGCCAAAGCAGTATTTAGCAGAAATTTTATATCTCCAAATGCTTATGTGTGTCCTTATTGAGTCCCTTGTAAATTAGTATTTGGTACATGCTTATATTTCTCTTGGCTCTTGCAAGTAAAATCTTCAATGAAGTTCAGGTTGTTGTTTTTTTTAAACAAAGTCCTGAAAATCTTACAGTTAATTAAATGTCCACTTTTTAAAAATTCAGGATTATGCTTAGTTTTGCTGGGTATAATATTTATAGCTAGAACCCTAATTCTTCTGCTCTTCAAAATATAGTGTTCCAAAACCTGCAGTCTTTTAGTGTTGCCACTGATAGGTCTGTGTGATTCTAATTGTGGCACTACCATATTTAATTTTTTTCTTGTTACTAATAGTATTTTCTCCTTGAGCTTGGGGTTTCACAATGTGACTATAATATTCCTATGGGTTTTCCTCATAGGATCTCTTTCAGGTAGTGATTTTTAGATTATTTTTTTCTATTTTTACTTTCCTCTATTGAGAGTTTTTATTTTGTTTTGTTTTTTTGCTTTTTAGGAGGGCAGAGGGCATGGCAGAGGGCATAACTGGGGTTAAGTGACTTGCCCAAGGTCACACCACTAGTAAGTGTTAAGTGTCTGAGGCCAGATTTGAACTCAGTTCCTCCTGACTCCAGGGCCAGTGCTCTATTCACTGCTCCACCTAGTCAGCCCTCCCCTCTTGTTTTAATGCTTCAGGATAATTTTTTTAATTACTCCTTTTATTATTGTATCAAGATTCTTTTTTTTAATAATAGCTTTCAGGTAGTCCAATTAATCTTATGTTTTCTCTTCTTGATCTGTTCTTCAGATCAGTTGTGTTTCTTATGACATGTTTCACATTCTCTCCCATTTAAGAAAATATTTTGTTTTATTATTTCTTGATCTCTTATAGCTTCACTGGCTTCCCCTTGCCCAGTTCTGATTTTCAAGGAGTTATTTTATTCCTTAAGATTCTGGATCTCCTCTTCTAGTTTGTTGGCTTTCTTATAATCTCTTTGTTTCTCTTGGATTTTTTTTTAGTTTTTCCTTAATCTCTCTCATTTGATTTTTAAAGTCTTTTTAAACTTCTTCCATGAATTCTTTTTGAACAGGTGACCATTTGACATTACTCTTAGGGGTAACAGAAGATTTTTTTTGCTTCAGTATCCTCCTCTGGACATGAACCCCAGTCCTCTCTATTTACATAATAACTCTCTTTGGTTGATTTTTTTCTCTTTAGCTTTGCATTTTTAAAATTTGTAGTAGCTCAGTTTTTATAATCACCTCTAGTCCTGGGGGATGCTTTTGCCTTCAGATGCTCTTTAAGTTCTTACCTCTGGCTTGGAACTGGAACCTAGACTTCCAACCTCCTGTAAATGCCCACAGCCACCATTGTCCCTGTTTGACTGCTTCTGCACTCACCAGAAGAACCCTGGTTTCTTCTTGCACCCTGGCTACATCTCTGCAGCACAGCTGGATCTGGCATTCCTTGTCAGCAGAAGTTACTTTAATCTTCCCTGGTTTAGATGTTTAATACCCCTCACTATCTTGGGGGTAAAAGTTCCTGAGTCTGGGGCCAAGGAAGTTTCCTAACTCTGCTAATCCCAGGGCTTGCCACTTGTTGTTTAAGTGGACCTGGGACCTAGACTGGAAATGTTTACTTTTCACAGAGACCAAATCTTACCATGGGAATTTTTTCAGATCTCAGATTGTCCCAGGAGAACCCCTGTTCTGCCCCTATTCATTTATTTTTATTGTTTTATGTTTTCTTTGAGGTGCTATTTCATCTCTTTTGTGGTGAAAAATCTTGAGAACCATGAACAGTTTATTAAGGCTCTGAGTATAATTCCAAATTGCTTTCCAGAAGAGCTATACAAATTCTTACTTCTATCAAAAGAGATTCTTTGTACTGGTGTTCCAACAGTCCCTACATATTTTATTATCCCATTTATTTAACTTTGAAAATTTAATGAATATGAGTTGAAGCTTCTAATTGTTATTGATTTGGAAAACTTTTTCATGTGACTAAAGATATTATTGGATTTCTTCCTGTGATCCTTTGGCCATTTATGAATTAGGGAATAACTCTTATTATATAGGGACAGCTAGGTGGCAGCCTGCTATAAATACACTGGTGGTACCTCTTGGCACTCAGTTTCTACCTCTCAGGGCTGCTCAGCATGTGAAGAGGAAGGTGAGTCTGGAGGGAGCCCAGGTTTTGGGGGAAAAGTCTTGTCTCCCAAGTCAAGAGAGAAGAGAAGAGGGAAGAAGAGCCTTTCTTCTAGTTTAAGCCCCAATGGGAAAAGTGTCTTTCTTGGTCCTGGCCATTAAGAGTAGTCCCTGGTGCAAGAACAGGGACTTGTTCTACAGAAACAGTGAGGGCAGAAGTGGTCCACTTGAGCTTGGTGGATTCTGTGGAAGATTGAGTAAGGGATCTAGAAAGTAAGGGACTAATTCCATCCTGTTCAATTCAGTATCCAACATGCTCTCTCTAGAACTCCTACTACTAGGTCCACATCCAACTCAATCACTAGCTCTCCTTCCACCATCCTGTCAGGCATTTGACCTTCTTTCTTCATCTCCTCCTTGTATGTCATCTAAATCTCTGCCTCATCTTTAAAGACTTGAATGTTCTCCTGGAGGAATGTCATAAAATCAGGGCAGAAGTGGTGGGAGGAAAGGCATACCTAGACTATGTGTCAGAGTCTAACACTGAGCATAGGCAAAGCCAGCTACATTCTCTGGGAAATAAGCAAGGTCCTGCCCTCATAGCTGCCCTCTTCTTTCCAGGACTTCGAGGGTCAGGTCCTCCACCATTTAACTACTCTCACATTGATCTTATTCTCCTATTCTGTCAACTTTGGGCACATTGGTGCCCTGGTGCTGCTGCTACATGATATGCCAGATATCTTCATGGAAGTGAGTAAGTCCAGTCTAAAGGAGTATAACTGGGATCTGCCTGAGTCCTGGAAGCCTCATGTGTGCAGGGGCCACAGTCGCAGAGAAGGGAACAGAGCTGTCTCTAAATTCCCTCACCATTGTGGTAGTCCATTGTACCTGGTTGCCCAGGGGTACCTAATAGAAGTAGGAACTCAAGGCTTACATGGATCTGACACCATTCCTGGAGAGAATGGAAATGACGTTAAAGAGACAGATGAGACTTTTTCTCTCCCTGGCTCTGCCCCTACTGGAAAGTAAAGTTCAGGGAAATCTCTAAAAATAAAAGTTAGCTATGGTTCATACCTAGAGTCTTCCAGAAAATAGAGGAGGAGACATTCTATGTCATTTCTAAAAACTTATTGTCATAAAATATGAGTATTAGGTATAGGACAGCTATTTATTTCTCCCAAAAAGACTCCAAAGTGTCCATTAGCAAATACAGTTATTTCTGCTATAATGTGACATAAGCATTCCCAAAAAACACCAAGACACAAAAAACACTCAATAAAAACATAGAGTTTTGAGGATGATGGGGTTAAAGACACAATACTAGAAAACTTCATCAGTAACATATAAAACATAGGAACCTAAAAACATAGCAAAGTTTAATACATATTAAATGATTAAGTACATAAATAGCACCTCTATGTGTTCATAGAGGCTCTGCCATTAGTCTTGGGTTGCTGTTCCACTTGCACTCTTGTTGACCTGGTGTTAAGGAATAAAAACTTCACAACCAAATATAGAAAGGCAGAAATATTAAACACTTCATTTTCATATCATGATGCAATAAAAATGACATTCAGTAAAGGACCATGGAAACATAGGTTAAAAATTAATTGGAAACTAAGTAAACCATCCCTAAAGAATGACTGGATCAAATAACAAATCAAAGAAACAAACAATACTTTCATCAAAGAAAATGATGATAATGGGAAAACATACTGAAATTTATGGATGTAGCCAAAACTACATATAGATTCTTGGATGACCTGTATTGGGATGAGGTAAGAGAAAGAGGTAAAAGTAGTAAGGGGAATATGAAAGAAAGTTCAGCAGGACCTTGGCTAGAGGAAGGTCAGCAGGGTTAGAGAGGGAGACCACACAGATAAGGCAGAGAGTCCAGTAAAGGAGCTCAGGGGGCTGGAGGTGGGGTGGCATGGGTGGACAGGATCAAGGGTTAAGGAATAACCAAGGTTGGGTTCTAAGCCAAGTGGAGTTGGGACAGGGGTCATAGGGTAGGATGGGGAGCCATAGAGGACACTGGAAAGAAAGTACAAGAGTGCAAGTTTGGAGAAAGAAGGAGGCAAAAACCAGGGCTTGGTCAGGAGTTGTGATAGAGCCCTAAATTCCTACAGACCAGTGCAATACTTTGACTCTAATATCTCTGGGTATGTCCTAGCTATAGCTGCCTTCTGGTCACTGAACCTGGCCAGATCTGTTTGTGTCCACACTCTCCCAAACCATCCCTTTGGGACTTCCTGGGCTAGGCAGGCCTTTAAGCCCTATCATAGCCTTCTTAAAGCTAGTTTACCTCCAAAGCCTCTACTCACAACCACTTAATAAAGGATCATGGCATCTCCACTCCATTTCCATAATCAACAAGGCACTCAGCCCAACAGAAACATAGAGGCCTTTAGACGCCCATGCTCTGTGCACCTGCCAGGCTCATGACTCACTGAACCCAACATAGAAGGGCAACTTCCTCTCCACCCATTCCCATCTTGATACTCCCCCATAATAACAGATTCTATCCACTAGCAGCCCATCCCTACTACTTCACTCTCTCATCCCAGCACATAAACTGGTGTCCTCCCAATGCGTCTGTTTCCCATATAGGAGACAGAGAAGATTATTTCCCCATCCCACCTAGACAGGGGTACATTGCTCCAATTACTCTCCTGCCCCAACATATTTAGGGTCCCCAGAAATGCACAGAGGTACCCACAAACCCAACTTGTTTGGCCCCATCCTTTTAACTTTTCCTTTCACTCATTTACTTTCTTGATTCAACTATGGAGTCCCTGAAGCTAGCAGCCATCACCTGCCTTTTTGGTCACAAACCAAGGAGAGAAAGAAGGACTCTACTCTTCTATCCATCTCTCCTATCTTGTTCATGGGTGCCCTTTTCCTTCCCTCTTCAAAACTCACTAATTTCTGCAGAAATTACCATTCCCATCTCCCCCTGAACTCCTTTCTACCTCTCCTATCCAATCTATGATCAAATCTCACAATTTTTATCTTCCTGTCTCTCCATCCAATCTTTCCAGTCCAATTCAGGCCTTCATCACCTCTCACCTCCTTGGGGTTTCTCTGCCTTGAGTCTTTCCCCATTCCAACCATCCTACACAATATTGCTAAAGTAATTTTCCTTAAGCTTGTCCATGTGACTCTATTACTTAATTGTTGCTGTTACTGTTCAGTTGTTTCTCTCATGACTGATACTTCATAACTCCATGTGAGGTTTTCTTGGCAAAGATACTGGAGTGGTTTGCTATGTCCTTCTCCAGTGCATTTTACATGTGAGGATGCTAACAAGGTTAAATGACTTGTCCAGGGTCACACAGCAAGTGTGACCAAGGCCACAAGGCCAGATTTGAACTCAGGAAGATGCATCTTCCTGCCTTCAAGTCCAATGCTCTATCCACTTGTGCTACATAACTGCCCTACACGATCAGCCTAATGTTTTGATAGTGTGTCCAGGATAAAATAGAAATTATTCTATTTAGCTTTTAAAACCCCACACAAGTAGGCCATGATCATCATTTGAAGAGAACTGGATACTTCTTTAGATGAACCATCACTAGATAACACTTAATGAGTTCTACTATGTGTTAGGCTAGGGATGATGGCAGAGGAAGGAGGAAGGAGACAGACTTATCTCTGTCCTCTGGGAACCATCCCTCCAGTGAAGCAGGAGAGAGTAAGCAAGTGGAAATAAAAGGATTTCTATAAGATGCATTTCCTCCTTTGCACAATGAGGGCATGGAGTCTGAGCCCTCTTCTCCTGAGCCATGTGGCTGAATGAATATGAATTTAGCAGGGTCCAGAAGCATATGTTTATTAATTGCTCCCTAAGGAATCACGAAGAGGAAAAATACAGAAAAGTATCAGATGACTAATAGAAACTTATGTACCTTGGTAGGAAAATAATATAAAGCATAACTACAACAATGGGAATGGAAAGGACAGAAATTAAAGCCATGTCACCAAAAAGCAGGAGGAAAATGTACTTCTCTCCTGTCTTTGCAGAGAGATAGCAATCTACAGATCTGGAATGCCACATACACTTTAAGAACAGGGTTGGTTAGTTTTACTGGCCTGCCTTTTCCTCTTTCTCTTTCATTGTTATGGACTGACTCTCTAGGTTACGTTATAATAGACAGGGGGGAGGAAAGGAAAGAACAAACATTTTTAAGCACCTAGCAGGTGTTGGGAACTGTGAAGTCATTTGTAAATATGATCTTATCTCATAATTGGGGAAGACAGCTCTTGGAAGTGGGCTGAAAAGGGAGGTGGGTGTGAAGAGATCCCAATTCCAAGGAGAAGGAATAAATGTTAAAATAGAAGTGTTAGAAAAATGAAAAGCAATGGCAAAATTTTTGTTTTAAAAATTGTAAAGATCCTGTGGGTCAGTAGAGAGGAAGACAGTGAGGAGTTAGTGATAACAATGGACCTGCGTGGGTTTTTTTTTCATTCTTTGTTTTTGTTGCTGTTGTCAGGAATAACTCTTTCTCTAGGTTCGCATTCTCTGTCCCATTTTTTCTTTCCAATCTCCCTGACAATCCCATGTAGACACTGGGTGCTGGCAGGGCAGAGATAACAGTATCTGCCACTTTAGATTGACTCTCTTAAGGGCAGAGATCAGAGTTCTGTCCTGACTAAAGATCTTCAAAGATGTTGAACCAAGACACCATTTATTTCATTCTACCCCCTTTTATAGTTGTGCAAATTAAGGCTAAGTTATTTGCCCATAGAGATTGTGTGAGAAGTTGTATTTTAATTTCTCTGAATTGAGTCAGAATTCTTTGCACTGTACCAAGTTGTGGGGTTTCCAGAAGCCAAAGAGAACATGGTCACTGGCTTTACTCTTGTCCTGTTACTGACCTGAGAGTTGTTGCTTTTGTAAACTCAAACAAAGATACTGGCTTGCCTAGCAGTGGAACAAGCCTGGAGTCAAGGGTTGGGAGGGTCTGGCCTGTTTCCACTTTCTTTATTTCTCATTTTTCTGAGCTTCAGTTTTCCCATATGACTGGCAGGGGGCAGAAGAGATAAATCTGGACAGGATATCAGGGAAAAGTGGGAGATGGAAAGCAACAAAGAGTTCATTTATTTATTTCTCTATTTACCTATTTATTTCTTTTTAGGGGGGAAAGGCAGGGCAACTAGGGTTAAGTGACTTGCCCAAGGTCGCACAGTTAGTAAGTGTGACAAGTGTCTGAGGCAGGATTTGAACTTAGGTCCTCCTGACTCTAGGGCTGGTGCTCTATTCATTGCACCATCTAGCTGCCCCACAAGTAAGCATTTATTAAGTGTCTATTATATACTATATACTATGGTAAACACTTTACAAATATCTCACTCTATCTTCATATACATGGTAGGTACTCTTATTATTCCCATTTTATAGTTGAGGAAACTGAGTCAAACACAAGTTAAATGACTTGTCCAGGGTATGCAGCTAGTAAGCACTGGAGGGTGGATCTGAACTTCCTCACTCCAGGTCCAGTCCTCTATTAACTGTACCATCTAATTGCAATGTATTAGAGTCAGATGGTTTTTGAAGACTTTGAGATGTCAAATCTGAAAGGTATCTTAGCACATGGAATGTCACAACTGGGAAGGACTTTTGAGATCGTTTTGTTACAGATTTAGACCTGGAATGAATCATAGAAATCATGTAGCCCAAACCCCTTCATTTCACAGATGAGAAAACTGAGACAAAAAGTTAAGTGACTTGCCCCAACATCACACAGGTTGAAAGTAATAGAGATGAGATTTGAATGGAAGCCCTTTGACTCTATTCCAGTCATCTTTCCAATGAACCACATTGTTACTTATATTGTCAACACTGCCCTAGGCACTAAGGGAATATGATAGTACATTAATTCATCCCATCCATTTATTTAATAAATGTGGAGACTGAGATCCAAGGAAGAAAAGGGTATTACCCAAAGTCAAATGACAGGTCAGTTGTTATTTGTACCTAGGAGTTTCTAATTCCAAATCCAGAGTCTCTTCAATTGCTCAAATGCTATTTTAGGTTCTTATCTTGTTCCCAAAGGTAATGATTGTTGTTTCTTATTTAAACAAATGAACAAATAAATTTTAAAAAAAGAAAAAAAAGATTATCTAAATTGCATTATAAGTGTTCTCTTTCCTAAGATTTCCTGAAATACTTTGGCTAAATCTATCCTTTGCTTCCATCATTTTCTTTTTTAATTATAGGATTTTATGGACATCTTATAACTTTTACCTCATAAAATGGAAGCTCCTTGAGGGAATATATTATATTGGTGTATTATATTCCCTATGGGATATTGTTGGATCTCTGGAAGTTCATTGCCAACTCAGATTTCAAGGAGAATATTCTGTCCCTACTTATTTCTAACATTATAGCTCATGATCCCTAATGCTGTTTGATTCATTAACCATCAGACAATAGATACAAGTAGCTTAGGAAAGTAAAAGAGAGCATTCCTCACCACGAACCTGGGGCTTAGTCTTTCTTAGTTACAGATAGCATCCATGAGAAGAGTGAACACAAACCTATAATATGATAGCAAGTGAACACATGTAGCTGTGCAACTCAAAACTGCCTGGAACTTTTCTTTTTTTTTAGAGTCCTCATACACCTCAGTCCTAGGGACAGTCCTGCTTTGGGGAATTGCTTAGCCAGGTCCCTAGTATCTACTCCTCTCAATAGCTCTACTTATATGGCATGTTTAGATCTCTTTTGAGACAACAACTAACTCTTTGCTGTCTGTGTCTCTGCTCTCCTGGAATCTGCATCCTCTGCCACATGACTGCCTCTCTGTATATTTTGCTTTTTAAATACATTTTTAAAATTCCTTTTTTTTAAATATAATTTTGAGGGCAGGATCAGCATGGCAGAGAGAAACCACGAAGTTGCCCAAACACTCCTTAGTTTCCCTCAGAAACAATGTTAAATCAAACCTCTAAAAGAATTCTGTAGTGATAGAATCCATAATACTCAAGAGAAGCAAAGAAAGGTAAACAGGAAATAAAAAAAATAACATGGTATTCAATAAGGATAAACTATTTACATCCATACAAGGTGAAGAGGATACTTGTAACTCTTTTTTTTGGTTGTAAGTTGGCATTTATTACTGAAATTTAAGAACAGGTTATAAAGGGGTGGTGAGGGTACCTAGGGGAACAGGGAAGAAGGGAAGAGACAGGGAGAAGAGACCCTCTCATCTGGTTCTGCTCTAGATGTGGCTGATCCCGATTTCTGAGCCTTGGTCCAGTGCACACAACGAAGCACATGATAAGATAAGGTTCCAGGGGATACATGTTTAGGAAAACATTGGGTGTGGAGCTTAGAAAAAGAAGAAATTAAAAACCCCCAATTAAATATGCAAGTGGAAATTCTGAAAATCAAAGCAGAGATTCTTAAAATTGAAAGTAAGAAAACTATTGAATATTAAATAAAATTAAGAGCTGGTTTTATGAGAAAAACCAACAAAATAGATAAACCATTGGTTAATTTAATTTTTAAAAAAAGAAAGAAGAAAATCAAATTACCAGTATCAAAAATGAAGAGTGTGAATTCATCACAAATGGAGAGGAAATAAGCAATAATTGGGAGCAATTTTGCCCACCTGTATACCAACAAGTCTGACAATCTAAGTAAAATGGATAGTTAGAAAAACACAAATTGCTCAGATTAACAGGAGAGGAAATAAAATGTCTATATAACCCCATCTTAGAAAAAGAAGTTGAGCAAGTCATTAATGAACTCCCTAAGAAAAATCTTCAAAGCCAGATGTATTTGCACATGAATTCTACCACACTTTTAAAGAACAATTAATTCCAATACTATATAAACTATTTGAAGAAATAGGCAAAGAAGGACTTCTACCAACTTCCTTTATGACAGAACTATGGTGCTACTACCTAAAACATGAATACTCAAAACAGAGAATGAAAATTAAAAACCAATTTCCTTAATGAATATGGATGCCAAAATTTTAAATAGAAATTAGCATAGAGATTACAGAAATTTGTCAAGACGATAATACACTATGACCATGTGGGAATTATACCAGGAATGCAGGGCTGGTTCAATCCTAGGAATACTATTAGTATAATTGACCATTTCAATATAAAACCCAACAGAAATCACTTGTCTATTTCAATAGATGCAAAAAAAAAGCTTTTGCCAAAATACAGTCCCTGTCCCCCCCCAACCCTGCCCAGATTTTCACATTTTCATTTTTTCTACCTTACAAATTTAATGAATGTGAATAGAAACCTCAGTTACAATACTTGGTTTTTCTCTAATTATTAGTGATTTGGAAAATTATGAAACTATGAAATTTCATATTCCTATCTTGAAGCCAGGTTTAATTCATATAATTTCTATATTGCAAACCACAGTTCCAGAACCAAGAAGAATGTTAATCCTTGGGGCTGCAGTGGAGTAGATATCCCTCCTGCATAAAGACCAGAGCACAGGCAGGAGAGCAGTACACCCCTCTCCTCAAATCACACCAACTTGGAAGAACCTAAAACTTTCAGACCCTGAGAACTAGCTTTGAAAACATTAGCATCAAAAAGCCTGAAGCTTGGGATAGTGCAACTTCAATTGCAGGTGATTAGGGTCCAATTGTAATATAAAAAACATAGTATGCTGAGAATAGCTAAATCATTCAGTTAATCATCACACTCTATTGTTAATCATCGCACTGTGTATAATGATCCTGTGGTTCTGCTCATTTCACTTTGCATCAGATCATATAAGTTTTTCCACATTTTCTCAAAGTATTCTGCTAATCATTTCTTACAGCTCTGTACTATTCCATCACAATCATATACTACAATTTGTTCACCCACTCCACAATTAATGAGTACACCCTCAATTTTCAGTTCTTTGCCACCATAAAAAATAAATGCTATAAATATATTTGTACATGTAAGTCCCTTTACCTTTTTTGTTATCTTTTTGGGATGCAGACCTAATGGTGGTATTGTTATATCAAAGGGCATGTAGAGTTTGATTGCCCTCTAGGCATAAATAAAATAGAAATAGGAAAATGATAAATGTTGGAGGGGATGTGGGAAAATGGGGAGAGTGGAACTGTGAACAGATTCAACCATTCTGGAGAGTAATTTGGAACTGTGCCCAAAAGGCTATAAAACTTTGCATACCCTTTGATCCAGCAATACCACTACTAGTTCTGTATCTGCTATCTGACTCTAGAGAAAGAACTGACACAGACCAAAGAATATTTTTTCCTTCCTTCCTTCCTTCCTTCCTTCCTTCCTTCCTTCCTTTTCTTTTCTTTCACAAAATTACTAATATGTAAATGTTTTACCTGACTGCAGATGTATAACCTATATCAAACTGCTTACCATCTTAGGGAGGGAGAGAAGAGAGAGAGAGAAAGAGGAGGGGGAAGAAGGGAGGGAGAGAGAGAGCGAGAGAGCAAGAGCGAGAGCGAGAGAGAGTGAGAGAGACCAAGCGAGAGAGAGAGAGAGAGAGAGAGAGAGAGAGAGAGAGAGAGAGAGAGAGAGAGAGAGAGAACATTTGGACTCAAAGCTTTTTTTAAAATCAAATGTTAAAAATTTTTCCATATAATTGGGAAAGATGAAATATTATTTTAAAAATGATTTAGAGCATTTTATGTGACTATATATAGCTTTGATTTCTTGTTCTCAAATTACCTTTTTGTGTCCTTTGACCATTTATCAATTAGGGAATTGTATTCTTATGCAATTGACTCAGTTCTCTACATATTTGAGAAATGAGACCTTTAGCAAAACCAAAACAAAACAAAACAAAAAACAGCTTACTGTAACCCCTCCCAATTTTCTGTTTCCTTTTCATCTTGGCTATATTGGGTTTTTTGTGCAAAGCATTAAAAAAATTTTTTTAAATTTGTTTTCTTGTTTACATCATTCATTTTCATGACATTTTTGAATTACAAATTTTCTCCCCGTCTTTCCCCTGCCCCAACCCTAAAACAGCAATTCCACTGTAAAGCTCCTCCTCTGCTCTGCTCTCTTACTTTCTGATAGGGCAGGGAGGGTCTCCTTATCCCAGCCCTTGAATATCTTAATTCCTAGTTGCAGATCTTGCAGAACTTTAAATTCTAGATTCTTTCAATTCCTCCCTTGTCTCCCACCCCCACTGAAAGGACAATCAATTCAATACAGGCTGTGGATGTGTGATTATACAGGACATCTTCATAGTGGACATATTGTGACAGTGATCATCTGTCTCTCCTTCCTATCCCTCCCGCCCCTTGTTCTGTTCTCTACCCCGTCCCTTTACTGAAGTGTGTGCTTCCAGCATCCCTCCCCCAGACCCTGCCCTCCCCTCCATCATAACCTCTCTCATCCCCATAAGCCCTACTCTGCTGTGTGGCATGATGCCCAGTTTAGAGTTTATGCCATTTCTTCCCTAAGCCAAATTCGCTGAGAGTAATTGAAAGTAAAGTTGTAACAGTTATCCCTTTCCTCTTCTATATGGGATGATTAACCCCATTTTGTCTCTCCCTGTCTCCTCTCATTCTAGTCCTCTCCCACCTCAGAATT
>CM053594.1:41886986-41926903 GCA_028646575.1 Pseudocheirus occidentalis
CCTAGGAGTTTTCTTTTGGGGATCTTTTTAAAGAGCTGATTGGTGAATTCTTTCAATTTCTATTTTGCCCTCTGGTTATAGAATATCAGGGAAATTTTGCTTGATAATTTCTTGGAATATGGTGTCTAGGCTCTTTTTTTTATCATGGCTTTCAGGTAGTCCAATAATTTTTAAATGATCTCTCATGGATCTATTTACTAGGTCAGCAATTTCTCCAATGAGATATTTCACATTTCCTTGTATTCTTTCACTTGTTTGGATCTGTTTTATAGTATCTTGAGTTCTCATAAAGTTGTTAGCTTCTATTTGCTCCCACCTAATTGTGAAGGAATTATTCTCTTCAGTGAGTTTTTGAAATTCCTTTTCCATCTGGCAAATTTGGCTTTTTTAAGGCAATCTCCTCATTGGCTTTTTGGGTCTCTTTTGCTATTTGAGTTAGTTTATTTTTAAGGTGTTATTTTCTTCAGTTAGGCTGTTGACTTACATTTTCTTGATTTTCTTGCATCATTCTCATTTCTCTTCCCAATTTTTTCTCCACTTCTCTTACTTGGTTTTTGAAATCCTTCTTGAGCTCCTCCATGGCTTGTAACTAATTCATATTTTTCTTGGGAGCTTTTGATGTAGGATTTCTGACTTTGTTGCTTTCCTCCTGCTCCATGCTTTGATCCTTTTTGTCCCTGAAATCCTATCTGTGGTAGGATTGTGTTTTCTTTGCTTGTTCATGTTGCCAGTAAATTACTTGGCTTTTGAACTCTGTAGTTCATAGAACTCTACTTTCAGAATGGAGAGAGCTTTGTCCCAGATCACTAGGGTTTTTGAAGTTATTAGAGGTCTGAGAAGGGTGACCTCTCTACAGCCACCACAAGCCACACATACACTGGCCACACATCCCAGGACCTCCACCCAAGACTGTGATCCAGATCCAAGCAGGTCAAAGCAAGAGTGATTACCCTCTGAATGGTCACTTGGTCCCCCTACAATCTGCAGGTCAGGACCTCTGGAGGCAGCTACACAGCAGTAGCTGGGGCCATGAGCCTCTGCCACTTCTCACCCTGGGAGCAGAGGCCAGACCACACTGTTCTGACCTCCTCTTCCAGTAGAGTTCCCAACTGACCTTTTACTTGCTCTTTGGTGTTTGTGGGTTGAGAAGTCTGGAAACCACCACAGCTGCTGGTGCTTTACTCTCCTGAAGTCTGCTTTGGCTGCTGCTGGTTGGGGCTGCCCTGGGTCCAAAACTGCAGGGCTCATGCAGGGCTGGGCTCTGCTCCCAGCTCAGTGTGATAGCTCCTTTCTGCCAGCCTGCCAGGCTGTCTTCAGCAGGAGATTTGTTTCTCTTGGTCACTTTGTGGGTTCTGTAGCTCTAAAATTTATTTAGAGTCATTTTTTTGCATGTATTGGAGGTTGTAGAAGCTGGAGCTGTGGGGAATCCCTGTTTCTACTCCACCATCTGGACTCTGCCTCGGGAGCTTATGTGGAGTATTTTTTACTTCTTGAGGGTAGAGGGTTGAGGAGCAAGGTAGACCCCAGCCAGGAGTCAACCCCATAATTTGCTTGGCTAAGAGGCATCGGAATGCCTTATTAGGAGAGAAATTGGATAGACTGGTGCTCATGGGTATCATCCATGGACTGAACTTCTGGGTGGGATGGGATAGGGTGAGTCATAGTCCTCAGGGTGAGGTGGCCTGGCTCCCCAGGGCCAGTCTCCTTTGCCTTCTTGTGATTTTCAGAGGTGAATGCTGAGGTCAGGACCCCATTCCCAAGGGAGGTTTCATGGTTTCCTCCATTACCCTCTTCATATTTCTTTT
Source organism: Pseudocheirus occidentalis (assembly GCA_028646575.1). Lineage (NCBI taxonomy): Eukaryota > Metazoa > Chordata > Mammalia > Diprotodontia > Pseudocheiridae > Pseudocheirus > Pseudocheirus occidentalis. Next base: position 41,888,792 of record CM053594.1, read on the forward strand.
CTATCTTCCCTGCTCCCATGGCTCCCAAGTGACCTTACTTCCCCATCTAATACCACTTCTCTTGTGTTTTGCCCTAACTCCTATGATATCTCTCTATACCATGATTAACCATATTCCTCTCTAATTCCCCTTTCAAATTTACTTCTGACTTTCTGGATTTTGCCATCCAGCCTCAGAAAGATAAATTAGACAGGAATTCAATCATCCAAGGCATATGGTACACTACCTGCATGATTTCCATGGCTCTTCTACTCTCATCTGAGCTCCCTCAGCCTTTGGTGACAGTAGCCTACAATCTGGTTCTCTCTTATATTATAACTTTTGGTTATATAACGTCTTGACTCCAAAGTCAACTTGGTTCTATAAGGTCTTGATTCAAAGTCAAATTCCTCATTTGCTTTCTTGTCTCTCTAGTCTTAGCATGATTTCAGAAAACATTTCAACAGCTTAAGTTATCCCAAAGTGAATTGGGTTGCATTAGGAGGTCATGGGTTCCCCTTCAAGAAGATGATAAGAGGGACAGGGGCTCTTGTTTGTGTGAGAATTGGACCCTTATAGTTCTGCAGTACAGGTTCCTCAGGACTCTAGGCAAGAAATATGAATTCCTGGAGAGGCAGTGCCAAGATGGTGGAGTATATGGAGCAACTCAACTGAACTTCCCAACATTCCCCTTTAAACAACTTTAAAATAATGCCTCAAATTGAATTTTGGAGTGACAGAGACAATAAAAGGTCACAGTGAGACATTTTTTCCCAGTCTAAGGTTAGTTAGGAGGTCAGCAATAATGATCTGTGACACCAGAATCATGACCAGTCTAGAGCACAGCCAATGCTGTGACAACACCAGCGGCAGTCTTTGGAGGCATGCATATCAGCAGCAGTAGGTTCAGGAACTCTCAGCCCACAAATGGTAAGGGTATTGGACAACTAGTCAGAAAGAGATTACAACAGACCCTTTCCTGGCACTGGGTGCAAGGACCTGTTGCATTGCCCATAGAGTTCTAGGTTTCAGTGGATAAATGGATGTAGATAGCAGAATGTATTAGAAACCAGACAATATGTTGTTTACAAGAAAGAAACTTGAAAGAGAGAATGACACATTGAGTAAAAATAAAGGGCTGGAGTAGAATCTTTTATTTTATGCTTCAGCTGAGATAAAAAAGACAACGGAGCAATCATAATCAGACAAAGCAAAAGCAAAAAGAAACCTAATTTAAAGAGATAAGCAGGGAAATGGAATTTGATTATTTATCGCTGCATAGATAATGACATGCAATCAATACTAAACACATATATACTAAATTACATAGAATCCAACTTCTTAAAAGAAAAGTTAAATGAGTTACTGGAGGAAATAGAGAGTAAAAATAAGCTATGGGGAGACTTCAACATTACTCTTTCAAGGAAGAAGGTAAGGAGATGAATAGACTTGTACAAAAAATGAGATATTATAGACCTCTAAAGAAAACTGAGTTAAACTGGAAAGGAATACACATTTTCTTGACTATATATGGCATCTTCATAAAGTATTGAGGACTGAAACCCCCACAACCAAATACAGAGAAGCAGAAATATTAAATACATTCTTTTAATATTATAATGCAATAAAAATTACACTCAATAAATGGCAGTAGAAAGAGAAATTAAAAATTAATTGAAAAGTAAGTAATGTAATCCTAAAGAATGAGTGAATCAAAGAACAAGTTATGGAAACAATAATTTCATGAAAAAAATGTCAACAGTGAGACAACATACCAAAATTCATGGGATACAGTCAAAGGAGTCCTTAGGGGAAATGTTGTATCTCTAAATGTTTAAATCGATAAAACAGAAGAGGAGCAGATGAATGAATTGGATATGTAATTTTTTTAAAATGGAAAAAGGAGAAATTAGAAATCTGCAATTAAATACCAAATTGAAAATCCTGAAAATCAAAGGAAAGATGAATAAAATTGAAATTAAGAAAACTACTCAACTAATAAATAAAACTAGTAACTGATTTTATGAAAACACAAATAAATAGATAAATCATTGGTTGCTTTGATTAAAAAAAGAAGAAAACCAAATTACTGGTATCAAAAATGAAAAATGGAAATTCATTACCAATGAACATAAAACTAGCAATTATTGGGTCTTATTTTGATCAATTATATGTCAATAAATCTGACAATCTAAGTGAAATGGAACAATATTTACAAACATATAAATTGCCTAGATTAACAGAAGAGGAAATAATTATGTCTTAGGAAATTAAATAACCCTATTTTAGTAAAAGAAATTGAACCAGCCAACAATAAGCTCCCTAAGAAAAAATTCCCCAGACCAGACTGGCAAGTGAATTCTACCAAACATTAAAAAAATCCAATTGGTTCTAATACTATATAAACTATTTGGGAAAAGAAGCAAAGAAGGAGTTCTACCTAGTTCCTTTTATTACACAAGTGTGATGCTGATAACTAAACCAGGAAGAGCCAAAACAGAGAAAGAAAACTGCAGACTAATTTCCCTAAGGACATTATAGCAATATATCAGAAAGATAATACATTATGACCAGGTGAGGTTTATTCCAGGAATGCAGGGTTGGTTCAATTTTAGGAAAACTATCAGCATGATTGATCATTTCAGTGTCAAAACCAACAAAACTCATATGATTATCTCACTAGATACAGAAAAAAGCTTTTAACAGAATGCCTCCCTCATTCCTATTAAAAACACTGGATAGGAGAGGAATAAATTGAGCTTTCCTTAAAATAATAAGTAGTATGAAAAATTCTCTAAATCATTGTTGATTAGAGAAATGCAAATTAAATCGGCTTTGAGGTACCACCTCATACCGATCATATGGGCTAATATGACAGAAAAGAAAAATCATAAATGAAGGAGAGGATATGGAAAATTTAGGACACTAATGCACTGTTGGTGGAGTTGTGAAACCATTCTGGAGAATAATTTGGAATTATGGTCAAAGGACTATAAAACTGCATATCTTCTGATACAGTAATACACCGGTATCCCCCCCCCAAAAAAAAATCAAAGAAAAAAGGAAAAGGACCTACATATACAAAATATTTCTAGTAGTTCTTTTTGTTGTGGCAAAGAATTGGCAATTAAGGGGATGCCCGTCAATTGGGGAATTGCTGAAAAAATTATATTATATAATTATGATGGAATACTATTGTGCTATAAGAAATAACAAGCAGGATGGTTTCAGAAAAACCTGAGAAGGCATATATAAAAATGAATGTTAAAAAGATAAATATCAAGTTTTTTTAAATGAAATATGAATTCTTTTGGATAAATTTGCACTATTGATGGAGAAATTTCAGAATTTCATAGTTGGGAAATTTCTTCTCCCACATGAATTTTCTTTTCCTTTGGAGTAGTTGATGCCAATACGGCAATAGAAATCAGGGATATTTCATTACAGTTTGTTCCCTCAGAGTATGACGCACTCCATTAGCAGTTGATGGAAACTGATGTCATTCACAATTTGCCTCATAGTATTTATACATTACATGTAACAAAGTAAAAAATTGGGTTCTTGTTGCTGTTTTGTTGGTTATGTAAAGAAAAATATATGCGTGTTAAGAAGAATGTATCCTAAGGGATGTATCCTTGTTGGTGTGGTAAATTCTACTAAACAAAAAAGAACTGTCCATCAGGTTAGATAAAGGAAGAGAACACTTCTTATACTGTTGAAGTTCTCTTTTATAGCAATTAAGTGTTTTTGAACCAATTAAGAGAGCAAAGAAGACTTTGAAATGAACCACTTATTGCAGTTGTTCCTGTAGCTCATGCAGCAATAATATACCACAAAATGGTTAATATAGAATTAAATGCAATTAGTTACATCCTTCCAAAAATAGACTTTCAACAGGTTCTAGCTAGTTTCCGCACAAAATTCTCTGCACAATAGCCTGTATCTGAGAAGCGGTCATCATCCACTCTTGGCTCAAAGATCCCAATGAGGAGGAACCCACTATCTACTGAGGTAGCTCATTCTACCTTGGTATAGATCAGGTTGTTGGGATTAACTGGAGAGGATTAATCAGTGCCCTACCAAAAATGGAATGCTCAGAACTCAATTCAGTACCCAAGGTGTAGTCTGACTAGATTAGACTAGAGAGCATCTTAATATAAAAACAATGAGAGGAATAAGAAGCCATATACATAATAGATTTGCAGTTTCATGTGCCATCATCTTTTATTTATTCTATCATGTTATGAAAATGCTTGTTTAATTTCATAAATTAAAACCAAAATAAATTTTAAAAAATTAAAAGCAAAAAAATAAAATACAAACAATGAGATTATCACCTCCTGGATTCTAGAATCCTCAGTCAAGGAACTGAGAATCAGAAAGTTTGAAAGCTTTACCCAAGGTCACACAGTGACTGAACTATAATCTTTGAGCCATACAGTGACTCAAAGTGACCATTTTATCTCCCCCTCATTAAAGTTCAGTGTCTTCATATTACTTATAAAATCAAATGGAATATCTTCTATTTAAAAACAAACAAACAACTCTTCTTACCCTGACCCTTTTCCAGTGGTATGCTAATACATATTTAACAACTAGTTCTCCAGGTAAATAATGTTCCCATGACACATTTTAAGTTTGGTCTACATTGTTAACATTTTCTTCACCACTTTCTTTAAGTCTAGAAATCAATAAAACAACTGATCAAACCCAAATTTGTAGCTTCGGTGATGTTCAAGGCATAAATGTTTACACTAATAGTGAACAATCCCCTCTCTAATTGTTTTTCTCTTTAGTGCCTCCCTCCATGCAGTCTGCACAACTAAGCTAACCTACTTACTGTTCCTTACACAGAGGACTTCTCTCATCTCTATGCCTTTGTGATAGCTGTCTCCCATGCCTACAATGCTCTCCCTCTTCACTTTTTCCACTGAAAATAGCGGTTTTTCTTCAGAAAAGTTCAAGTCACCTTTCTTGGTCCCATTCCCTTCTGAGCCTACCTTCCTTTTTCTGTATATATGTGTTTATTGGCATGTCTCTCCTCCATTAGATTATAAACCCTCTGGGGGCTTTGAATTGTCATGGCTTAGATACACCATAAGCACTTAGCACCTCCTTGTTGATATATTGATTTTGCTTCTTTTTTCTCTACCAAAGAGAAGAAGCTTTCCTGGAAAGCTAAGAACCAAGATCTCTGATAGGGAGCTGTTTGTCAACCCTGATATCTGAACTGAGATAACAAGAGAGCATCTGCCTGCTCTGCAGGATTCATCACCCAGCCTAGGGGTTCCTCACCTAGAGACTGATAGAGCTGGGGTTGGGATGCTGAGCCATTGTCAGTGATTCTTATAACATTGGCATAAGGAAGGACGGGGAATGGTGCAGGACTGGAGTCAGGCAAATATCCTGACCATCATCTCAAGGATCGTGAAAACAGCTTCTCACAAGTCAAGGAACTTGACTTGGATTTCTGACAAAATCTAGAATGTGTCATTAAACAAAAAGGTGAATAGCTAGGAAAAGATATTATGGATCATAAAGGTAGTATAGTGGATAGAGCACTAGGCCTAACATCAAGAAGACCAGAGTTCAAATCTGGCCTCAGATAGTTACTAGATGTGTGACTCTGGGCAAGTCACTTAAACTCTGTTTGCCTCAGTTTCCTTAATTCCAGAATGAGGGTAATAATATTAGGGTAATTGTGAGAATCAAATGCACTAATGTTTGTGAAATACTTTGCACAGGACTTGGTAAATGGTAGGTTCTTAATAAATTATTGTTTCTTTCCTTCCTTTCATTTTTAATAGCATTCCTCAACTATGATAGGGATATTTTACCTAGATTTTAGTGAATCACTTAATAAAGTCTTTCAAGTCAAGTCAACAAGAATTTAGTAAGAGTCCACTATGTGCCAGGCACTGTGCTAATCCTGAGAATAAAAAGAAAGTTAAAAAAAAGTTCCTTCTTTCAAAGAGTTCATGGTCTAATAGGGGAAACAATATACAAATAACCATTACAAAAGATATAGACAAGATAGGTAATTGTGGAGGGAAGGCTCTACTATGAATGGGGATTCAGAAATCTTTCTTATGGAAGCTTTGATTTTAACTGGAACCTGAAGGAAGCAGGGGAACTTAGGAGGTAGAGACGAGGAGAGAGAGCTTTCCAGGCATGGGGGATAGCCAGTACATTCGCCCACAGCTGGGAGATGTGCTTTGGTCAAACAGGCCCAGGAGAGCTGTGCACTAGAAGAGCAAGTTAGGTGAATTCAGAATTGGTGGTATTGCTAAATACGAAGCATAAGCATTACTAGTTGATTACAGCTCAACAGAGCAATGGATAGATCACTAGACCTGGAGTCATGAAAACGTGAATTCAGATCCTGCCTCAGACTAGGTATATGACTCTGGGCAAGTCACTCTCAGTCTTACTTTCTTTATCTATAAAATGGAGGTAATAATAGCACCTAGGATCCTTATGAAGATAAAATAAGTTAATATTTAGAAAATGCTTTGTAAACCTTAGCTGCCATATAAATGTTAGGTATAATGATAATGATAAAGATAACAAAGAAATTAGAAGAAATATACAAGGGAGATCCCCAGGTACTTGCCTTACCAATGGGTTAAAAAAGTCATTTCCCAAATACAAGAGGAGGGAGCTATGGCTGGACATGTATTCATATAGAGAATATCTGAACCCAGGCCTGCTCTCTAGACCTGGGAAAATCTCCTCCATCTTTGTCATCTTTCTTAAAAGAGGCAGTGCTGTGAAAAGAGCTCTACTCTGGGCCAGTGTATCCGGCTTCTAGTCTTCAATATGCCAATAACTTTACTGACTAATCTCAAACAAGCATCTTTGTCCGTTGTTTGTGGTGTTTAATTCCAAAAGAAGGGGAGGGGATCAAGCTACTCTCCTGTCTATCCTCCAACATTTAGTAGGCAATGCTCTCTAAATAAATAGATCTATGAGAATTAGCTCTGTGCCACTAAAAAGTGAAAGTAAAACCTAATACATAACTTTCATATAACAATACATATAGCTTTCTGTATATGAGTAAGAGTTATTGAAGATACGAGTCTTTGGAAAGATAAATTATAGCCACTCAGATCTTCAGCAGATATTGAGATCCAGGAGTGCAAATGCAGTTCTTAGCTGGTTCTCTAAGATGCTTCCAGATGAAGGACATACCTTTGGGGGCCTATTGTTATCTTAGTTGGGGGTAGGAAGGTAGAGGGAATGTGCCAGGCAGGGAAAAAATTTTAAACAAGTAGGAGAAAAGAAAAAAAATGTGTTACCTTTTTGCATGTGAATTTTTTGGTCTTTCTTTTATACATTTTCATTTTTTAATTTTATTTTTAATGTATGGAATAAAACTAACATGTCTATAACAAAGCATAATAAAAAGATGATTGTATATGAAACTGTAAATCTGCTATGCACAACTCGCTAATATATTAAAATATACAGTAAAATTATGTCAGTTTCCTTTTTTCTCCTTCCCTTCCACCTCACCCTAGAGATGACTACCATTATACATAAATAAATTTTTATATTTTTGTGCACATATATACACACACATCTATACACATATACATACGTAAAATTATTCTATACATACTTCTATTTATCAGTTCTTTCTCTGGATGCAGATAGTTTCTTTCTTCATATGTCCTTTAAAGATGTAAGATTTGAGGAAGAGAATTTATTATTTGGTAAAATTTCTTGGGAAAACTGGAAAGCAGTATGGCAGAAACTAGGCACAGACCAGTATCTTACACCATTTACTGAGATAATGCATGACCTAGATATAAAAAAATTTTACAAGAAAATTAGGAGAATACAGAGCATATTAGTTATCATACTTATGGATAAGCAAACAACTTATGAATGAACAAGAGATAGCAAAGTTAGGTGTAAAATGGATCACTTCAATTGCATTAAAAAAGGTTTTGTACAAATAAAACAAATGTGGCATATTCATTTATGAAACTCAAAGTCCCATGGCTCAAAGAAAACTGTTAGTTTTTAACATGCAAGCAAAATGAATGATAGGGAATGATACTTAATGCAAAATGTTCTTCCTGTCTTCCACAGTGGGAGCTGCATGAGCAGTTGCAGTAGATTTTACAGTAGTAATTATGGTAGTAATTTCTTATTGAATAAGAATAAGGAATAACAATAATAATAAATAATAACAAAAGCAATCTTAATCTGTCACTTTCACTTCTGGATGTAAAAATTCATACATTATTATTAGCTCATTGAACCAAGAAGTGGACGACAGTGGGCAGAATAAAGCACTGACTAATGAAAAAAAAAGTCCTCCCAGGGTATCCTTTCCCTATGTCACTGGTGAAGATGAGGGAGGGGAAAGGGACCAGGGGCAGCTCTTCTAGAGGAAACTTAGAGTGACAGAGCTGGACAGACCCTGAGACAGGGTCTAGTACCACTCTCCTCTGAAACAAGAATCCTTTCCCACATTGTCACCAAGAGAGGTCATCATTCAGCCTTTTTCCCTGAATACTTTCAGTGATAGGAAGATCAGTATTCATGCTTGAAATCAATGGTTGCTCCTAGATCTGTCATTCTCTTTTTTGGTCTAACCCTCTTAGCTCTGACATTTACTAAGAACCGTCGACCTCTGGCATTCTGGGTTCTATAGGAGCTGACAATTCTTTTGTTTTAGGACCTATTTCCTTCGTTTGGAAACTGTCTTCCCCAACCTCTGCCACTTTGACAATCCATGGTCACATCAGAAACAGCACTGGGTTGAGCTAATCTGTTTAATGTAGGTGTTGGATAGACTGGGACACTTGAATCTCTTAAGTTAAGGAAGATTTAGGTAGCAGCCAGCATGTTAAATGAAAACTGACCAACCAATATATTCTCTCCTGACCCTTGATCCCTAATTCCCAAGACCTTTGGGTGGCAAATGCATTAGAAGTAGCCCTAGAGGGGGAAGTAGGAGACCTGAGTTCTAGACTCAGTTCTTTCACTGACTTGCCATGTGTCCTCGAGTAAGTCTCCTCCTATTTTGGGGTCTCAGTTTCTCTCTCTGTGAGATGAAGTGGTTAGACTTCCTCAAGTCTCTTATAAGTTATGACATTCTCTGTTTCTAAAATTGATAATCTGACAACGCTGACTTTGTTAACTAGTTCCTGGATAATCAACACATGCTTTTCCCTGCTGATCCCTTTGAGACATTTGATGTCTTATCCTCAGGATGCTGAATGCCCTGTACAAGTCATTTTGGAAGGCTGAATATTGGATACCCCCCGGGTACACTTGGGCTGATTTGGAAGATTCAGATGGCATCACATACCCTCATCCCAAAGACCTGCTGGCAGCCATTCCCCTGACATTTGTCTTAATAATCATTAGATACGGCATTGAGAGGTGAGTTAACTGTGGAGGGTTTTCCCTTACCCCCTTCTTTAAAAAGTTAAAATTTTGTTGATTCCTTTTGCTTTTATGCTTCTTTCAGGGTATACCCTCCCCTGTTCCCAACCCATCCAGTGTACAGTTTCTCTTCTAATAAAGAAAAAAAATTAATTAAGACCAACTGATGATGCATCAATCACATTTGACAATGAATGCAACATTCTGCATCCATAGTCCCCCACATCTATAAGGAACACAGGAACCAGTTAATTTCTTCAAGGGAGAAGTGAAGCAAGATTTGTCATTAAATTCATTAACATTCAAGTTCATTTATACTGTTGCAGTTAATGTGCATGCTTTTCTTAGGAGTTTTACTTTATAATGCATTAGTTCAGTCAAGTTTTTCAAGTTTCTCTATATTCCTCATTTTGTTTAGCAGATAATTTTCCATTAAATTCATACATCACAATTTATTTAGCTATTCTCTAATGAACTGGAATGTATTATGTTTCCAAAGTTTTTTTTTGCTTTTTTTGTACCCTACCACAAAATATGCTGTTATTAAGATTTTATTATATGTGAGATTTTTCCTTATGTCACTGACACCCTAGGGCATTATATATGATATGATATGATATGATACGATATGATATGATATTATATGATATGATATGATATGATATGATATGATATGATATGATATGATGCAACATGATATAATACAATAATATATTATGTATAATATATACTTATATATATTATGTATAATATATAATTTTATACACACACACATACCTAGCAATGATATGTCTAAGTCAAATGGTTTCAATTGTTTAGTAACTTTTGTAGCATTAATCCAAATTTCCTCCTAGAATTTTTGGACCAATTCAGAGCTCCATCAATATTGTATTATTATGTCTATCTCCTCACAGCCACTTCAGCATTGACAATTTTCATCTTTTGTCATGTTGCTATTTTGATGGGTATGAAGTGAGACATCTGAGTTCTTTTTCTCTGTATTTTTCTTATTATTAGTGACATTGGGCAATTTTTTGTTTGACTATTGACAGTCTGTAATTCTTTCTAGACAAGTTTATCATATCCTCAAATAATTTATCTATAGGCAAACTGTATTGGCTTTTTATATTTGTATTAGTTTATAATATATCTTCTATAGAAGATTCTTATCAAAGATTTTTAATGGAAAGATTTTTTCACAGTTAAAGTTATATTCGTTAGGTTTTCATTTTTCTCCATTTATTTCTTTGCCATTAATGATTATGCCCTTCTTTTGAGTCTATGATATGTCTTGGGCTTCATTTTTCTTACACCCATTACATTGTGTTGTGTTTCAACAAGATCTCCCTTGGATCATCAGTATGTGTTCTTTTTAGTCCAGCCACCTTATTTTTCAGCAGAGAAAACTGGGGCCCAAAGTGGTAAGGTGTCTTCCCCAGGGTCACAAAATGAGTAATAGATTAGAGATTCTGGCCCAGGTCCTTTAATACCCAATCTAGCATTCTTTTCATCATATCACACCATTCAAAGTAGGGTAAATATTGTAAGATTATAATATTTGAATATTTAATTCCTTTGGGCAGCTCCTCAACTCTAAGGGGGGGGTGCCTTCAGTGAATGGATGCCCCAGGTTCAAGGAACTCTGTACATTCATTCTCCTAACATATTTAGCTCATGAGCCACTACTGATGTGTTCATCTTTAATAATCAGCCAGAAGACACAACTAGTTCAAATCAAAAGCATTTTAATAAGATGTTAGGGTGAAGAAAGTAGCCCCAACATATCAGTGGAAAGAATGAGCACATATCTGTAAGATACATGGGGAGTTGCACTTGTAGATTATTTGTGTGAAAGGGCAACTCTTATCTTTGGTGTTGCTGGACTGCACATGTTGTTTTCCCCCGACATAGGTCTCATAGACTACTGAATAGGCCTGGTCCATGGTGGTCTATTCTCTGACAAATGCTTATCTTTTGGTCTCCTGATCTCTTGGTCTCCACAGGACTGCTAGCTTGGCCATAGCCTCTTTCTAACACTTCTAGCTTCTGACTAGCTTTGACTAGCTACCTTCCTTCTTCCTTTCCACTTCCAGCTACCATTCTGCTAAGATTTTTTTTTACCTAACTCTTTTAGAAAAGACAGAAGAATCCTTGTTCTAGAACCAGAAGAAATCTCCCATTTTATTCCCTACTGAAGCTTTTCATTTCCCCAGCAATTTTCAGCCCTCAGGGACAAATTGTTTAGGAAAAACAACAACAGGGTCCTTCTTGACACTGAATGCCCAGACCATGTCTTCTCTTTAGACAACTTTTTGGTACCTGACTTGGTCCCTTATGTCAGAAACCTCATGCTAGCTTAGATTGACTTTTCTATTGATAATAATTTCCCTCTATTCAAAGACTTGGGTATAAATCAGACAATGTTTGTTAACTTAATGATAGTTTTCAAACATTAAGTCTCTCTAGTTGTCCCCATGCCAATGATTGGGTTGGAAAAAGATAACAGAGGAAAGCTATGCCCAAGGGTAAGGTCTCTGCTTGTCTCTGGTTCTTTCTCATCTGCTTTCCTGGCTCTTTCACTTGCAGATGCAGTTAATCACAGCCATATGAGTATGATGAGATATAATTGAGCCATAAGAAATGGAGTGGTGCCTTAGCATTTTTCTGCCTTGTATTCAGTTCCAGCTAAATTGTAGAACACTGCTCCCCCCAAAACTCTTGTATAATTGTTACACATGAGCTTGCTTTCTTTCTTTACTAACCTTTGAAGTTCAGAACGAATTTCACCTTATCCAGGAAGACTTCCTTGACTTCTTTCCCTCCCTTGTCCCTGATTGGTAATAGCCGTTACCTTTTCCTTTTCACTGCTTTGAAGCACTTACTACATGTTATTGTGGATATTTATGTGGGTGCCTTATTGCCTTACCAGACTATAAGCTTCTTAAGGGCAAGAATAGTGTCTTAATTAAAGTTCATCTGTCCCTCTAACACTGGGTGCTCAACTTGATACACAATAGGTATTTACCAAATACTTAATGAATTTAAGGGGAGGAGAATGTTTTCTCTTTTGTTGTAGCCCCAAAATCTTGGGGAACTCATCTGAAACACTGAAAAAGATCATCCTGCCCCGTATTTGGACAGCTCAGAAGTTCCTCCCATAAGGAAAATAGAAGATGCTGTTTCCCTCTCAGGTTAAGCATCTAATATGTGCCCCATGGCAGCCCATTCTTTCTCCTATCCTCCATCTCGTCTAAGCTATGTCAGTTTAGCTGTGGTAGGTGAGTTGGTGGGCAAGATTTAGTAAAGGGCTCCCAAAGGGCCATAAATAGGAGACTTCCTGCACACTCAGCTGCTCCTGTCTTCTCTCACAGGTTCATAGGGCTGCCCTTGAGCAGAGCCATGGGTGTGCGTGACCGCATCAGGATCAAGGTTACTCCCAACCGCATCCTGGAGTCATTTTTCTGGACCCAGAGTAAGAATCCCAAAAAGGTGAGCAGGCCGCAGGTTTGGGTACCATTAAAGAGCCTATAAGTTTTAAGTCTCCATTCCTTTCAACAGGGCAGTCTCTGATGTTCCATGGTCCTTGAATAAGAAGTGGGGGAGGTGGGAGGTGCTATGTGTGTGGAGTTCACTCAGACAACTGCTCTCTGTGCTCTTGTTCCTTCTAGAGAGGTTGATACTTGCTCTGAGCATCAAGTTATACCAACCTCTATCCTCAGAGAGGATTGAGTTCACTAGAACTGGGTTCCATTTCCACCTCTGCCACTGACTTGGTTTGTGATCTTTGTCAAGTTACTTGACTTTTTTTAGGAGCCTTAGTTGTTTCATCAGTAAAATGAGGGGATAATCTCTAAAGGAATTCCCAGCTTTCCCATTCTATGTTCTGAAGATCCATGATTTTCTCTCTATGAGTCATTCCCAGTACCTCATCTCCCTATTCAATCAGTCACTGAGTCTTGTTGATTCTGTTTCTGTAACATCTCCTGAACCATCCCCTTCTCTCCCATAGGATTAATTCAGGCTCTTACCACCTCTGTCTCCCCCCATTGCAATGGCCTCCTAATTTGTTCCATTGACCCCACAATCTTCCCCTCTACAATCCATGCTCCACGCAATCATATCTGCCTGTGTCAACTCCCTGCTCCTCTGAATGACTCTGTTGATTCCAAGTTAAATACAGTTCTTTTTGACCAATAAAGCCCTTTACAATTGGACTCCAATTTGCATTTCAAGACTTACTGCACATCATTCCCTCATACACTGTGTTCTAGCCAAATTCACTTACCCACTGTTAGGTGTAACTGACATTCCATCTCCCACCCCCATGCCATTGTATAGGCTGGTTCCCATGCCTTGCCACACAGTCTCCTTCTCCAGGAATGTTCTCGCTTTTTCATTGTGGAAACCCCCAATTGCATCAAGGCTTCTATCTCCTTCAAGAAAATTTCCCTAATTTTCCCAATTAGTAATATTCTCCTGAAATTATTTTGTATTTGTTTGCATCTATTTTTTATTTAGTTACATGTACACATAGAATGGAAGCTCAGTGAAGGCAAGGAATCTTTCCCTAGTGCCTGACAAGTTGGTTTCAGAGATTCTCCCCCAATGTGGACCTCCTCTTTCTCAAAAGATGACAAGACTATGGCAGTTGCCAGGTTATGGCTTCAGGAATGCTTGTACTTGGAGATTTTCACCCCAACTAAGCAGGGAGGGACTAAGGGGAGGAGGAAGCTCTTTGGACCCTACCCGTGAAAACTAGGCTCAAACTCTTTGGACTGAAACATGCCCCCTACTATGCTCTTTGGCACTCCTTGATTAGGGGGACTATGTGACCTTAGGGGAGTAGACAGTCACCTAAAGCTAAGCTCCTCCCTTTGTCTACACTAATCCTTATCTTCTCCTGCTGTCCCCAGAATGAGCTGAGTCACCTGGCCAGCCAGTGTAGCCTCTCTGTAAGGCAAACCGAGCGCTGGTTTCGACGCCGCAGAAATCAAGAGAGACCTTTACTGAGCAAGAAATTCTCTGAAGCCTGGTGAGCTTGGGGAACCTGATGGAAGACTGACTCCAAGGTATCTAAACTTGGGTCAGTGGACCATGGGACCAGGCCTGACTTGGAAAGCAGGAGCCCCATTTGTTCATCTCTTCAATCACTTCCTTCCACCCCCAGCAATATCATTTCATTTATTCATCTCTGCCCCATTCTGTATTTTCAGTTGGAAATTTTTATTTTACTCCACTTCTTTCTTCGACGGCTTGCTCATCTTCTACAATGTGAGTATGTCTTGTCCCATCCCCACCACTTGACTATCTCTCCTCATTTGACTCCTCAGCCTCTCCATTCCCATTGTCTTTGTTTTTCTGCCTTTTTCTGCCCATTCATTCTCTTCCATCTTCCTCCAGTCCCGTCTGTTAACTCATCTCTCTCCCTGTCCTATTTGTTCTCCATTCTCATACTTTTAACCTTGTCTCTTCTTGCTTTTCCCATCCTTCATGTCCCTTCCAACCCTACCTTGCTCCAAATCCACCATCCCCCACCAACCTTGAATTGTCCTGCACCCTCTTACACTGCCGCACCTCATAGTCCACAGGAAGTGTGGTGTTAGGGATGCAGGAGGAAAGGTAACACTCCCTGGGGGTGGTAACTAGACTGGTCAGTCTGACCTACAGACAGGGTGAGTCAGATAAGTACTGAAACAGAAATAGTGCCACTCAATCATAGAAATTAGGGTTTCAAAGTGCTAAGGGAGGGGAGGAGGAAGAAGCAGATCACAGAATCCCAGGACTTGAGAAATGGAATGGGCCTCAGCAGCCATCTTGTCCAATCCACATGGGAAAGGAGTCCACACTATAACATACCTGACAACATCACCCAGTTTTGACTTGAAGACCTCCATGTAGGGGGATGACATCACATACTAGAGTAGCCCATTCCACTTTGGGACAGCTCTTTGAAGAAGTTTTTCCTGAGATCAAGTCAAAACTGACCTCTTTGTACCTTCCACCCATTACCCCTGATTCTGCTTTCTTGGGCCAAGCAGAACAAGGTGAATCCCTCCTCCTCATGACAAGTGATTTGATACAGTCGTCATGTTCCCCTTGAGTCTTCTCCAGACTAAATTTGCTCAGTTTCTCTAGCAGATCCTCATATGACATGAATTCAAAGTCCTTCCCCATCCAATCAGTTGCCAAGTCTTGCTGGTTCTATTTTGATAACATCTCTAGAAACCATCTCCTCTCCACTACCACCATAGCTCCCCTAACTCAGGTCCTCATAACCTTTGCTACCTACTATTGCAGTAGCCTCCTAATTGGTTCTGTGGTCCCCATTGTCTCCCTTCTAACAGTCCATTCTCACAGATGTTCCCAAAGTTCCTATCTGACCATGTCACTTCCGTACTCAAGAAACTTAAATGATTCCCTATTGCCTCTAAGATAACATACAAACCATTCTCTTTGGCTTGTAAAGCCTTTGCAGTTTGACTTTAATCTGTCTTTTTAGGCTTGTCACATATAAGCCCCCACTGTATTCTAGACTCCATACTCTAGACAAATTCACCTACTTCTTGTTACTGATTGCTCTCCTCTGGACACTCCCAAGCTTATCCATTTCCATCTTAAACCATGGTGCATAGAACTGTGCCCAGTCTTCCAAATGAGGTCTGATGAGAACAGAATACAGCTCATACTCTTCCCTATTCCTGGAAGCTATTCCTGTCCTGCTTAAGGCAACCCAATGTCCAATTAGTTCCTCTGGCTGTTATATTACACTGTGCACAGACACACACACACACACACACACACAGAGGGAGGGAGGAAAAGAGACAGAGAGAAAGAGACAGAGAAAGAGAGAGAGAGAGAGAGAGAGAGAGAGAGAGAGAAAGAGAGAGAGAGAAGAGGAGAGAGAAGAAAGAGAGAGAGACTGATTCAATGGTCCAATCATGTAGTAGCTTCTTACTTTGACAGACCTCTCTAACCCACTCCTAGCTATTCCAGAGTTAACAGAGGAACCAGATGCTAATGGCCTGGGGTGAAATAGAAAGAAACAAAGGGTCAAACCTCTCATCTAAATGGGGGTTATACCTCATAAGTTTGATTCTGACTTGTTCTGAACATGGAGAGGAGGAAGAAAGTGGAGGCCAGAGTAAAGATAGGAGATAATGTAAAGTGGCAATGCAATAATTTCTTTGGGTGCCTCTTGTTCCCTGGAGGAAGGCTTGAGGCTATGAAAGGGAACCATTACCTACGGGGACTAGTGATTCTGAGAGCAATGTCTAGGACATGTCCCTTGTTTCTTTCAGAAAACCTGGTTTGGCCAGCCAGAGACAATCTGGAGTGGATACCCTAAGCAGGTGAGCAGTCCCTGGACAAGAGCAGGTGCCAGATTTGTCCACTGAAACAAGCTCTAGCAACAATGATGATCATGATTATGATGAAAGCAGGCTTGTAAAGCACTTTACAAGTATTTACAAAATTACAAATCACATTTACAAATGTGAGAATCACTTGATTCTCACAACAACTCTGTGAGGGAGGTGCTATGATTATCCTCACTTTACAGATAAAGAAACTGAGGCAGACGGCAGTTAAATGACTTGCCCAAGGTCACATAATTAGTAAGTGTCTGAGACTGGATTTGAACTAAGGTCTTCCTGACTCCAAGTCTAATACTCTGTCCATTCTACCCCCTAGTGACCAAAAATAAACATAATTGCTGCACACCCTCCCCCTCTTTCTATTCCTTTGCCAAACCTTCAGAATCACAGAATCTCAGCAATGGAAAGAACCAGAAAGGCATTTTGGTCTAGTTCATAACTGAACAAAATTCTACTCCATAATTACTCAAAAAATGGATGCATTGCCTCAACTTGAAGGGCAAACTTTTTTACTTTGCGAGGCAACCCAGTCTACTTTGGAACAACTGTCTTTGGTAAAAAGTTTGTTCTTACATCAAAACTAAATCTGGTCCTTTCTAGCTTTCCTCCATTGAGCCTGCTTCTTCCCTCTGGAGTCATCTTCCATATTATGACTCTTCAAGTATTTAGACATATTAACCATATCTTTCCATTTTATCTTCTCCAAGCTGACCATACTCAATCTTTTTAAAATAAATCCTGATTGTGGTATGATCACAAGGTCCATAACTATCCTGGTTATTCCTCTTTGCAACCTTCTCCAGTTTTTCAATGTCTTTCCTAAAATATGGCACAGAGAACTTAAGCATAATGACATCTGACTGTAATTCCATCCCTTCTGGCAATTGATTGTCTTGGGCATTCCCTACAAAAGTTGTCTCAATTCTTTTCTTCTGTCCTTGAGCTGTCCACATCAACCCCTTCACACATCTTGACTCAGCTGAGGACATTGTCTCATATTTTACAGAAGAAAAAGCCATTTACTATGAGCTCTCTCTTTTCCCCTTGTTCACATCTCAAAATTCCTTGATTCCATGACCCCTTTTCTCTTCTATATATCTCTGATGAAAAGATGACTCTTCTTACCAAGTACAACCCTTCTAAAAATCCTTTGATTTCATCCCTTCCTGTCTCTTTCAACAATTTGCTCCATAATTATGTGCAAAAGGTCTTGCTTAATGCTGAATATTATTCCTCTCATAATTTAGACTAATGTTGAATTAATTCATTTTGTTGTCTCATTACATTACTAACTCATATTGGGTTTGTAGTCCACTAAAACCTTCAGATCTTTGTCATATTGATACCTGTTACCAGTTGATACCTAAGCATCTCTACCCCATATTATATTGGTGAAGTTTATTTTTTTCAAACTTTTAAGACTTTATGTTTACCTCTCAAAAATTCCATCTAGACATCATAGACCATGAAGATTTCTTTGGATCCCGTAATCAAGTTGGCTAACTATCCCTCCATTTCATCTGAAATTTTGTCAGCTGTCATCTGTGCTTTTATCCAAGCCATTGATAAAAATGTTATGTTAAACAGCACAGGGCCAACCACTGATCCTGGGACATCTCGGTGGAGGCTTTCTTCCAAGTCACTGTCAAACTGTGACTAAATGACCACTCTTAAATTATGACCATTCAACCATCTCTGAATCCACCTAACTGTACATTTAGTAATGAACATCTTTTATCTTTTCTACAACAGTATCCTGAGAGATTTTGTCAAATGTTTGACTGACACTTAGGTCAACTCTGCAGCATTTCCCTAACTTTGCAATTTGTTTACTTCTTCAGGAAAAAATAATAAGGTTAGCTGTTATGTTCTGTAACTTTAATTATGCCCTCATTACCATCTCCTTAAAACTGATTGTCTTGGACATTCTCCATAGCAGCTGTCCCAATTCTTTTCTCCTCTCTTTGAGCTGCCCACACCACCCCCTCTATATATCCTTACTCAGAGGAAACTTTGTCCCATATTTTACTGAGAAAAGAGCCCATTCACCATGAGCTTCTTTTTCCCTTGTCTACATCTCAAAACCTCTTCAACTTCTTCAACCCCATTTTCTCCTTCAAAAAACTCTTCCCTAATTATCCATTTTCTAATCTGCAATCTCTCCCTATCTCTTTCTCTCTGCCTACAAACATATTCAAGTCTATTCCTTCATTAAGAAACTAGCATTAGACCCTATAACCCCCTCAAACTATTTGTAGTTCTCTCCAGTCATTTGCAATCTGGTATCTGACCTCATTACTCAAGTGTACCGCTCCCTCCAGTCGCCAGTAGGCTTTCAGTTACCAGATTTAATGGTCTCTTAAAAAAAAAGTCTGCACCTTTCTTAACTGTAACTTTTGACATTGTTGATCACCCTCTCTTCCTGGATGCTCTCTCCTCCCTGGGTTTTTGTGACATTTCTCTCTTAATAACAATGGTAATAATAATGGCATTCATGCAATACATGAAGGTTTGCAAAGGGCTCCATTTATGTTATCTCATCTGATCATCTCGATGACCCTGAAAAGTAGGTAATATTATTATCCTTATTCTGTAGATGAAGAAACTGATGCTAAAAAAGATTTTGACCTCCCCAGGCTCACACAGTTAGTAAGTGTCTGAGACAGGATTTGAACTCACAGCTTCCTAACTCCAAGTTCAACACTCTATCCACTGGGCCATTTAAGTGCTTTCTTTTTCCTGCTGTCTTACTCTTCCACCTCAATTTCTTTTCTTGACTTATCATCCATTGCACACCTCTTATCTCTAAGGCTCTGTGCTGATTCCTCTTCTCTCTTGCTGACTAGGTGATGCAGTTCATAGCATGTTGGTCTTGAAAGTCAGGAAGACCTGAGTGCAAATCCTATCTCAGATACTTCCTAGCTGTGTGACCCTGGGCAAGTCACTTAGATCTGTCAACACTTGGAGAAATGCAGATAATCATAGCACTCACTGCCCAGGGTTGTTAGTAGGTTTAAGTGAGATCACATACGTCAAGTGCTTTGCAAATCTTAAAGTATTATATAAGTGTTATTATTATTATTGTTGTTATTGTTATTATTATTGTTATTATTATATTGGTGCACTTCATCAGAGCCTTGGCTTTAATCATCACCTCTATGCTGGTGACTCCTAGATCCATAAAACTAGTCCTAGTAACTCTTTCCTGAGCTTTAACCACACATCTCCAAGTATCTTTTGGACCTTTTATACTGGATCACCTGCTTGTGACTCACCCTCAACATGTCTAAAGCACAACTCATTACCTCAAAACCAGTCTGCCTTCCAAGCTTCCCTATTCTGCCGAGAACAGCCCTATCCTTCCAAATAAGATCTGCAATTTCACGGAATAGTCATTCTCAGCACTTCCTTTTGCCCTCCCTCATATCCAGTCATATCCTAAGTCTCATTACTATCTCCCCAACACCTACCACCTCTGTCTCATACTCTCACGCAGCTACAGGCCTTCATCACCTCTAACCTAGATTATTGCATTAGCCACCTCCCTGCCGCGTGATTACCAAACTGCTGGTGTCTTTCCCCCAAAATTGCCTTGTATCTGCTTTGATTGTATGTACATACATATGTACTACATACATATGTACAAGTATATGTGTGTGTGTTGTAAATGTATGTATTGTGTGAATATGTGCAAATACATGTTGTTTTCCCTAATAGAATGGAGGTTTCTTGAGGGCAGGAACTATTCCATTTTTGCCTTTGTGTCTCCAGTACCTAGATCAGTGCCTGGCACATAATAGGTAATTTTAATAGGTGCTTGGGGATTGTTTGATGGCTGAGCATGTCCCATTGAGGACTGGTCCCAGGTGTGTTCTAACTGTAGACCACAGGTGTGTTCTAACCCTAGACCACAGCCTACCATCACTGGAGAATGGGGTAAAGTAGGGTGCTCAGTACCATGGTACTGGAATTCCTAAACAGTTGTTTCCCTGTTGAACCCTGTGTCTGTCTATAAGCAATACCCATGACCAAGTGACTGCTTTGACCCTTAGCCTCTGCAGCCTTCCATATACTGGTGGTACCTCTTGGAGCTCAGCTTCTACTTATCCTTGCTGCTCACTTTGACCCTTGATGTGAAGAGGAAGGTGAGTCTAGAGGGAGCCCAGGTTTTGGAGAAAGTTCTTGTCTTCCCAGTCAAGAGAGAAGAGTAGAGGAAAGAAGGATTCTAGTGTCTGTCCCATGAAAAGTGACTTGCTTGGTCCTGGCCCTTAAGATCAGTCCTGGTGCAAGCACTGGGCCTTATCCCACAGAAACAGGGAGGGCAAGGGTAGAAGAAGTCCCACTTGAGCTTGGTGGATTCTGTGGAAGACTGAATAAGGGGTTCAGAAGCTAATGGGCCAGTTCCATCCTGTTCAATTTAATAGTCAACATGCTGTCTCTGGACCTGCTACCACTAGATCTATATTCAGCCCAGTCACCATCTTTCTCTCTACCATACGCTCAGACACTTGACCTTCTTACTTTATCTCCTTCGTCTGCCTCCCCTTGAATGACTTGAACCTTCCCCAAGAGGACTGTCATATAATCAACGTAGAAGTGGTGGGAGGAAAGGTGTACCTAGACCAACCCACAGCAAAGCATGAGCAAAGCCAACTGCATCCTGTGGGAAGTAAGAAGGTCCTGGCCTCATGGTTGCTCTCCTCTTCCCAGGACTTCAAGGAGCAGGTCCTTCACCATTTTGTTACTATCACTTTGATCTTATTCTCCTATTCTGCCAACTTTGTGCGCATTGGTGCCCTGGTGCTGCTACTTCATGATGTGTCAGATATCTTCATGGAGGTGAGTGAGCTTGCCCTGGAGGGGTATATCTGGAATAGCCTGAGTCCCTTCAAGCCTCATGTGTGCAAGGGCCATAGCTCCAGAGAAGAGAACAGAGCTGTCCTGAAATTCCTTCACCATCATTGTAGTACATTGTGCCTAGTGACCCAGCAGTCCCTGACAGAAGTAGGGACTTGGGGCTCATATAACTCCAACCCTGGAGAGAAAGGGAATGACCCCAAAGAGGGAGATGGGACTTTTCTCTCCCCATCTCTGTCCCTACCAGAGAGTAAAAGTTCAGAGAAATCTCTAAAAATAAAAGTTAGCTATGCTTTATATTTGGAGTCTTCCAGAAAATAGAGGAGGAGGCATGTTAATTGTGTCCCTTCTAAAAAAATAAAATCAAAACAAAGTTCTTATTATAAAAATGGGTATTAGGTATAGAACAGCTAATTATTTCCCCCATCACAGGGAATGCCTGATGCAAAATACTCCTAAGTGTGCATTAACATATACAGTTATTTCTGCTATAATGTGACATAAACATTCCCAAGAAACATTATGCCATGAAAATCACCCAGTAAATGACACAGAGATTTTGAGGATGATGAAGTTAAAGGTACAGCACTCAAAAACTTGATTAGTAACACATAAAAATATAGGAACATAATTTTTAAAAAGTAGCATAGTTTAAAACATATTAAATGGTTAAGAAGTACATAAATAGCACAAAAAAGTGGCTATGCCCTTTGCCTTGGGCTACTGTTCCACTTGAACCCTTGTTAATACATAAAAACTTTACAGCCAAAGGCAGAAAGGCAGAAATATTAAATGCATTCTTTTCAGATCGTGATACAATAAAAATTACCTTCAATGAAGGGCCATGTGGGAAAGCTGGGTGGCACAGTGAATAGAGCACCAGCTCTGGAGTCAAGAAGACCTGACTTCAAATCCAGCCGCAGACACTTGATACACTTACTAGCTGTGTGACCTTGGGCAAATAACTTAACCCTAATTGTCTTGCTTTCTCCCCTCCCCCCCAAATAGATAAATGAAGGGACTTGGAAACTTTCAGACTAAAAATTAATTGGAAACTAAGTGACCTACTCTTAAAAAAGATAAGAATGAAAGAACAAATCATAGAAACAATAATTTCATCCAAAATTACAATAATGGGACAATATACTAAAATTTATGGGATGTAGCCAAAATAGTACTTAGGAAAAAATTTATGTCATGCTTACATCAGTAAAATAGAGAAAGAACAGATAAATGAATTGAGCATACAATTAAAATCTAGAAAATTAAATTAAATTAAAAATCCCCAATTAAATAACAAATTGAAAAGTTTAAAATCAAAGGAGAAAATTTTTAAAATTAAAGTAAAAAATCATTCAACTAATAAATAAAATTAGGAGCTGGTTGTATATAAAAATTCACAGAATAAAATAGATAAATTGCTAGTATCAAAAATGAAAAAGGTGAATTCATTAATGAAGATGAAATTAAAGCAATCACTAGGAGCTCTTTTCCTTATTGTCAATAAATCTGACACAAGTAAAATGAATGAATATTTATAAAACTTTAAAGTTCCCAGATTAACAGAAGAGGAAATAGAATACTTAAATAACCCTATCTCAGAAAAAGAAATCAATGAGATCCCTAAGAAAAAAATCTCTAGGACCCAATGAACTCACAAATGAATTCTACCAAACATTAAAAAAACCAAACAATTAATTCCATTACTTGGTGAATTATTTGGAACAAGAGGCAAAGAAAGATTCCTTCCTATATTCTTTATGTGCCAATTTTTATGGCACAATTACAGTTGAATCAGGAAGAGCAAAAACATAGAAAGAAAACTATTTCCCAATTTCCTTAATGAATATTGATGCAAAATAAATAAATAAAATTCTAACAAGGAGATTACAATAAAATGTCACAGAGTTCATACATTATTATTACATGGGATTTATACCAGAAATGCAGTGCTGATTCAATATTTTGAACACTACCAGTAAAATTGACTCTGAATACCAAAACCAAGAAAAATCATATGATTATCTAAATAGATGCAAGAAAAAGTTTTTGATAAAATACAACACTCATTCCTTCTTCAAACATTGGGAATCATATGAATAAATAAAACTTTTCTCAAAATGGTATCTAAAGCCATCAGAAAGCATTTTTTGTAATGGGACTAAGCTAGAATTCTTCCCACTAAGGTCAGGAGTGAAGCAAGGTGTCTATCACCATCACTATTATTCAACATTGTACTAGAAATGTTAGCTATAGCAATGAGAGGGGGAAAAAGAAATTGAAGGAATTAGAATAGGTACTGAAGGAACAAAGCTATCAATCTAAAAGACTAGTTGAAATAATTAACTTTAACAAAGTTGCAAGATATAAATAAATCCTCATTAATTATCAGCATTTCTATATATTGCCAACAAAGTCCAACAGGAAGAGATAAAAAGACAAATTCCATCTAAAATAACCATAGAAAATATAAAATACTTGAGAAGGTACCTACTAAGACAAAACTGTCAACTATATGAAGAAAATTGTAAAACACTTTTCAGACAAATAAAGACAGATCTAATCAACTGGAGAAATATTATTTGATAGGCTGAACCAATATAATACAAATGAGAATATTACCTAAATTAATTTACTTATTTAGTATCATGCCTAATGAAAATACCAAAAATTATTTTATAGGTCTCAAAAAATTAATAACAAAATTCATCTAGAAGAACAAAAGGTCAAAAATATCAAGGGAATAAAGAGGGGAAATGGGAAGGAAGGTCGTCTAGCAGTAGCAGATCTCAAACTGTATTTCAATATAATAATCATCAAAACAATCTGGTACTAGCTCACAAATAGAGTGGTGGATTAGTTAAAGTAGGTACACAGTACACAGTAGTAAATAACCATAGTAATCAAGTGTTTGATAAATACAAAGATATAAGCTTTTAGAAATGGAACTCACTCTTTGACAAAAATTGCTAGGGAAAAATGGAAAGCAGCTTGACAGAAACTAGGTATAGACCAATGTCTCACACCATGTACCAACATAAGGCCAAAATGACTACATGATTTAGACAGAAAGGCTGATCTCATAAACAACTTAGAGGAGAATGGAAAATTTTACCTGTCAGATCTATAGTTAAGGAAAGAATTTATGACCAAACAGGAGGAAAATGAATAATTTTGAGTACATTACATTTTTTAAAATTTTGGCAAACAAAACAAATATAGTCAAGATTAGAAGGAAAGCAGGAAACTGGCAGTTGTGGGAGAGACAAGATTTACTGAAAGTTTCTCTGATGAAGGACTCATTTCTCAAATACGTGGAGAATTGAGTCAAGTTTATAAGAAAACAAGCTATCCCTCAATTGATAAATGAACAAAGGCTACTAAGAGGCAGTTTTTAGAAGAAGAAATCAAGGTTATCTCTAGTTATATGAAAGAATGCTTTAAAATCACTATTGAATAGAGAAGTGCAAATTAAAACATCTCTGAGATACCACCTCACATCTGCTAGATTGACTAATATGACAGAAGAGGAAAATGACAAATGTTGGAGGGAATATGGAAAAACTGGGACACAATGCACTGTTGGTAGAATTGTGAACTGATCCAACTATTCTGGAGAATGGTTTGGAATTATGCCCAAAGGACTATAAAGCTGTGATTCAGCAATACCATTACTAGGTCTGTATCCCAAAGAGATCAAAGAAAAAGGAAAGGGATCTATATGTCATGGTGGCAAAAAATTGGAAACTCAGGTTATTCCCCTCAATTAGGAAATGGTTGAACAGTTGTGGTATATGGTTGTTATGGAATATTGTGCTATGAGAAATGATGAACAGGATGGTTTCAGAACAACCTAGGAAAACTTACAGATTGATACAAAGTGAAGTGAACAGAACCAAGAGAACATTGTATACAGTAACAGTCATATTGTAAGGATGATCAATTGTGAATGACTTATCTATTCTGATCTATCCAATGATCCAAGATGGTTCTGAAAGATTAATGATTAAAAATGCTCTCCACCCTCAGAGGAAAAAAACCTGATGGAGTCTGAATACATAAAAACAAAATTTCTATTTATTTATTCATTCCTTCATTTATCTATCTATTCATTTATCTTGTGGTGTTTTTTTGCAACATGGCTAACATAGAAACATGTTTTGCATGATTTCATATATATGTGTGTGTGTGTGTGTGTGTGTGTGTGTGTGTGTGTGTATATATATATATATATATATATATATATATATATAAAGATATATTTCTTGCCTTTACAATAAATGAGGGATTGGTGGGAGGGAGGGAAAGAATTCAGAATTTCAAAAAAATAATGAATGTTTAAATAAATAATAAAATTTTTGAATGGTCTCCCTTACTTATCTCTCCCTACTCCAATCCATCCTACTCTAAGCAATGCAAGTGAATTTCCTAATGTGTAATTAATTCTAACCGTATCACCCCCACTATTCAGGAAATTCCAGTGACTCCCTATTTCCTTTTTTTTGGTTGTTGTTGTTGCTTAGTCATTTGTCAGTTATGTATGATTCTTTGTGGTCCCATTTGGGTTTTTTTTGGCAGATACTAGTTTGCCATTTCCTTTGCTAGCTCATTTTACAGATGAGGAAAGCAGGGTTAAGTTACTTATCCAGGGTCGCACTGCTAGTAATTTTCTGGGGTCATATTTTAATTCAGGAAGAGTTTTCTCGACTGTAGGGGCTGGCACTCTATTCACTGTGTCACTGACCTGCCATCCCTAAGAATTAAATGAGAATGTCTTTATTTGGCATTTAGACATCTTCAGAACTTGGCCTCTTGCTGTCTTTCCAGTCTAACTAAACTGTATTTCCCATCATGAACTGTATGGTCCAGCCATGGTTACCTATTTGTGTTCCTTACACACAGAATTTATCTCCTGCCTCTTTGCTTTTGCCTTGGCAGTCCCTCTGGCCTGGAATGAACCATACCTCCTAACCTCTACCTCATAGAGTCCCTGGCTTCCTTCAAAACTCAGTCTAAGCATCACCTTGTGTAGAAAGCTATTTCTAGCCCCAACCTGCTAGTGCTGCCCTCCTTCCCCTTGAAGGGAGAAAGATAATTTTCCATAGAGAACTATCAGTAGTTGGGCAGGAATTTTAGAATTAACAAACTGAGAGCATCTATCACAGAAGTAGCCTAGCTCTTGTGAGTTCACATCCTCAGTAAAACATTTTTCGAGCTTACATCTCCTCCATATGTGCATTTATTTATAAACTATTTGCATGTCCCTTTGTATTCATTAATATATTTCAAAACACATAAATATAAATTTTGAAAAGAAAAATGAAATAAAAATTAAAAAATTATTTTTCAGTTTATTAAAAACACCATTCTCTTGAGAGCAACGTGAATATGCTTCAATTTTTTTTAAAAATCCTGTATATGTGCTTGTTTATTGGTAAGAAAAAGGTGAACTGAAAGACAGGCTAACCTGGGTTCAGGTCTCACTTCTGACACATATTGGCTCTGTGACACTGGGCAAGTCTCTGAATCTTTCAGTGCTCTACAAGAGAGATGGCAAGTAACACTCCATAGTACCAGATTAAATGTAACTGAAAAATATTTGACAAAATAACTAAAAATACAATAAAACATAGACAATGTTAATATGTGGTTTTCTGAGTCACTATACAGCTGAGGAATCCTGATGTCAGGTTTAGTGACTCTTGTCTTATTTTAATTTGACACCACTGCCATAGGCAAAGATGCCAATCTGAATTGATAGGGGCAATTTCCTCTTCCCAGAGTTCCCTAGACCAGTGAAGTCACAGATCTGGGCCCTCTCACTGTCCCTATCTAGTAATTAATTGGTTAATTAGGTCACTGTAGCTAGTCAAGCAGGTTCCTTTGATTTTTAAAAAACAGATGATGCTTTATTAAGAGATCCAAAATATAACAATAAGCCATAGCCGTCAATGAACAAAACAATGTTAACGCAAAAATAAAAGCAAAAGTGAATTGTCTATGATTTCAACACCACAAAGACTACTTGATTTATGATGACTTCATACCTTAAGTTGGATGGACCAGTGGCAACTGTATTCATCCAGAATCAGGAAGATCTGAGTTCAAATTCTGCCTCAAACACTTGCTAATTGTGTGGCCCCGGGCAAGTCACTTAACCTCTGTCTACCTCAGTTTCTTCATCTGTAAAATGGGGATAACAATAACACCTACTTCCCAAAGTGATTAATGATATTTATTAAAATGAAATTATATTTGTAAAGTACTACATACATGCTAGCTACTGTCATCATTTGTATATTTTAATTGTGTTTTTGTATGAGTTTGAGGAATAGAAAATAGACCAGAGAGTAGAGTGCTGGAAGGAGATTAATAAGGTTAGAAGGGTAAATTGGGGTTAGCTCCTGAAGTGCTTTGAATGCCAAACATAGGATTTATATCTGCTCCTGGAGGTGATAAGAAGCCACTGGAGTTTTTTAATTAAAGGAGGGATATGGTCAGACCTGTCCTTTAGTAAGATTACTTTGACAGCTGAAAGGAAAATGGACTGTAGTGGGGAGAGACCTGAGGCAGGGAAAGTAATCTAGGAAAGAGGAACTACCCTTAATTCTCATGGCTGTGTAACTAGAGATAAGAGGATGTAGATGAGAAATGTAGCAGCTGGTTGGATATGTGTGTAAGGAGCTGTGGCAAAAGTGAGGATGGTGAAGTTTCAAATTGGGGTGATCAGGGATGTGATGCCTTCTAGGAAATGGAGAAGTTCTGGAGAGGGGTGGGTTTGAGAGGGATAGATTCACACTGAATGTAACAACCTAGGCATGCGTGTTCATCCTGTGTCTAGCTCTGTCCAACCAAAATTAAGAGGACAGTGCTCTTTCTCACTGGTCAGTGCCCTGAAACTCAGCCCACCTTCTAAGGGACAATTTAAGGCTGCATATAAGGAAAAACTCCCTAAGGTTCAAAGCACTCTGAAAGTAGAATGGATCATCTGTGAGACATATTGAGATCCTACCTGAAGTAGGCCTTCAGGTGAAATGATTATTTATCTAGGGGGAACTCTTCAACAAGTGTAGGTTGTACCAGATACCATTTGAGGCCCCTCACAATCATGGGTTTATGCATTACCAAAATTCCCTCTTTCATCTCCTTCTAGGCTTGTAAGATGTTAATTTACACACAGTGGAGTCAAGCTCGGGACATAACCTTCGTCGTCTTTGCCCTGGTGTTCTTCGTTAGCAGACTCATTCTCTTCCCAATCAAGTGAGCCTGATCCTAAGAGGGGGGGTGGGGTTTAAGGGCAGGGAGGAGGAAAAGGATTTGAGACCTGGGGACCTTCTGCTCCCAAGACCTGCCTCCTAAAAAGAGGAGTGAGTCTCTTGCTTGACAAGTCCTTCTATGTGTGAGGAAGATGGGATAAGGTCAAGCCAGGAGTGCTTTTAAGATGTTCTTCCCCCATCCCAGTAGTTTTTCAATCTGCCCCTTCCATTTCCTTGGGGGTAGGGGGGTTGTTTCTGGTGACCAACATGCCTGAGCCCTGGTAGCCTGCCTCCTCCACCTTTCTACATTGTAACCCTCACCTGTCTCTCTCTCTCTCTCTCTCTCTCTCTCTCTCTCTCTCTCTCTCTCTCTCTCTCTCTCTCTCTCTTTCTCTCTCTGTCTTTCCCCTCCTCTCTCTCACAGAGTCCTCTACACCACTTCCTATACTTTTCTCACTAATTACCAGGTCTTCTTTGGATACTATCTTGCCAATGCCCTTCTGATCGTCCTGCAGGGTCTCAATGCCTTCTGGTTTTTCCTCATCCTCCGAATGTTCTACAAGTTTTTATCAGAGGGCCAGGTAGGTACAAACCTTGCCCTGTCCTACCTACACTACCCCCCAATCGATGAACATCAGCAGAGGAGAAGAAGGGAAAAGTGGAGGGGTATCAAATTTGGAAGGGGAGTGCAGAGGTTCAGGCCTGGCATCCTAGTGCCAATAGGCACCCAAGTAGTGTCTTTAGGGTATCTTACTACCCAGCATCTTTGTCTTTCACCTCTTGTTTTTCCCAATCACTCTTCTCATTTCTCTCCTTTTCTCCCTATATCCTCTGTCTCTCTCTGTCTCTGTCTTTATCTCTCTCCTTCCTCTTCCTCTCTTTGTTCTCCCCTCCTCTCCTTTCTTCTCCTCCTTTATCTTCCCCCCTCCTCTCCTCTGCTCTCCTCTCCTCTCCTTTCTCCCTCTCATTTCTTTCACCCCATCTCTGTCCATCCTTCTTTTCCACTGTCTTGCCTTGCATATTCAGTGAGATGCCAAATATGCACTTTTACCTCTACAATATCTCATCCTTTTAACCCCTTCTTCTCACTTCACGTACCCTTCATCTTAGTTCAGGACCTCACTGCCTTTTGCCTAAATGATCTAATTCATCCTTCATACAGCTTACAAGTGTTTTCCCCCCAAACACAGGTTAGAGCAGAAAGAAAGAAGATGATAGAGAAGACAGTATATTGGGGATGAGAAAGGATGGAATTGAAGTTTTATTATATCAAGGAGTTTGCCTTGGCAAGGAGGAAAGGCCATCATTCATATGTGAGAGAATTGTGAATGAAGAGCTAGAAGGAGAAGATGCCTCAGTGAAGTGAGGAGGGGAGATGAGTGAACTCTCATTGAATGGTCTCAATTGTTTCAGTGAAGTAGGAGGTGAGGTCCTCAGCTAAGAGAGTAGAGAGAAGAGTACTGTAGGGATCTGGAGGAAAGATCAAAAGGTTTAGAATTTCCATCATGATGAGTAGTCTAACAAATCAATTAACAAAGTATAAAAGGATTCCCGTGGTTCGGGAGAGCTCAGTTGAGCATGTATAACATAAAACTGTTGGGGATCTCAATTATTATGATCTTGTGATTTTTCTCAACTTCCATTCAGTAGCATGTGAATAGGAACAAAGAAGATGAGTGGTGGAAGTAATCCATGGTTAGGGTTTGGCAAAATAAGATAGCTAATAGGACAAGTAGGCAAGATATTCAAATGGAGAGGATACCATCCAGTTGTACTGACTGACCAAGGAATCAAAACAGGAGAGTAAAGAGAGTACAACCAGTTTAGGGATGATCTGATAAGTAACTAAAAGGTGAGGAAAAATTGAAGGTCACAGGGAAGAAGAATATGTTCGGGGGCTGTAAAGCAGAGGAAAGATTGAATAATAAAAGATTATGAGAAACTCAGGGTTTATGTACATGGACCTGGAATATTTGTGGGTGATGGCGTGGTCAGTGATATGACTGTTTTTATGTGTGCCTGGGATGGAGAGAAAGAGGAGGTCATAAGAATTGAGTAGTTGAGTTGGAAAGTTTGGGGATAGGAGTTTGAAACTGAACTAGAAACTAAACTCATTGAGGGCAGAAGGAAAGAAACAGCTCTGGCTATTCATTGATAACAGTCATGAAGACCTAGATTGGGTAAAGAATTGAGTAAAGAGTAAACTCTCATACTCAGTGAATGGATAAATGAAAAAAATACCTATTAAAAACCTTACCATTATGCTACACTCCAAGAATGCTGATACAAAATTGAGACTGTTCCTATCCCTAAGAAAGGGGGAGATAACATATAGAAGGTAGTGGCCAGGGAAGGATGTTTTGGTTTGAGAATAATAGCATTTATGTAGTGATTTAAGGTTTGTAAATCACTTTACAAACATAATCTCATTTGGGAAATCACTGAGATTGCCCTTTCCTGGATCAATAGAATATTGATGCATGTTCCAAACCTGGAAGTCAGAGAAAGGGGGTCTGAGGGTTCGCACAGTGCTAGGGTAAATCCAAGGTCCAGTGATCCAGAGATTGAGACAGTAGACAGGATCAATGACAAGGTAACAGTGGCCATCCTAGTAGCTCCTTATGACCACCAAAAGAAAATATAGACTCTATTAGTCATTTAAAACCTTGTAACATTTGGCCCCAGTCTATTTTCCAGAGTCACTATATATTGTTTCCATTGCTTTACTCACCACGCTGCCTGGCCAAACTGGACTTCTTGATGTCCCTCACCCAGGACACTCTATTTTCATCTCTTTGTCTTTGCACATGCTATCCTTCCATGCCTGATATAATATAATCCATATAATCCTCCCTCATATCTACTCCTTAAAATTCCTTGTTTCTTCTAAGACTCAGTTCAAGTATCAACTAAATTAAGCATTTCCTGATTTTCTTCCTACCCTCAACTTCTACTGCCATCTATTATAACATTTCCTTCTCTATTTACTTTGCATATATTTTATACATTATTTTATAAGGGCAGGCTAGTTCTCCTGATAGAATGGAAGTTCTTTGAGGGCAGGAACTGTTGTATTTTTGTCTTGGTTTCTCCATTGCTTTGAACAGTGATGGGTGCATGGTAGGGCCTCAATGAATGCTTATTAATTTATTGTCTCTCTGGTTTCCAGGTGAAGAATGATGTGAGGAGTGACATAGAGGAGGAGGAGGAATCAAGTGATGAGCAGTTGACAGTCATAGAGGAGAGCAATGGGAGACTCCAGCTTGATGATACCAGAGATATTCGGGCCCGGGGGAGTTGGAGGAATGGGCCAGTTTACCAGTGAGTCTGTCCCAGTGGCATAATTTAATCTAGCTTGATGAAGATCCTTGGATAACTGGTCTCCTAACTGCCTGAAGAACAAGTTGCCCTGGAAATGTCTCAGATTCTAATTGAACATAGACTCCATAGAACAAGTCCCATGCTGGACACTTCTGTTTCCCTATGTCTGTTTCTCTGTGCCCACCTTTACTGGACCTCAAGGTTAGAAGAAGAATGGAATATCTCCACTGAGGATTTTATGGTGAATTTAGTGATCTTTTGAATAGCTTTTTTCCTTGAAACATTGTCCTTGGCTGCTGAGGTCTGTCCCTATTACTTTGAAGAACAGAATGAGAGAAGGGATGAAAAGGGAGAGAAGAGCCCATAGAAAAGTTCCTGAGGGGTTACCCCACATCTCTAAAGAGTTATGGAAGGAGATGGCTCCTCCCTGAGCCAATTAAAGAGTTTTAGGCTTGTAGGCCTAGGGCTGGAGTGGGCTGACTAGCCTTAGACCTATCTTTCTATCCCAGGAGGGAGTCATTGCTGGCAGATCCCAGAGAACAGAGAAGCCCATTTAAGGTACAAATGGATATGTGGAACCTGGGCTTCACCAGACCCAGAAAGGGAACAATAAAACTTGAATGGTGTAGAATTTACTGTCTCTGAGTCCCTGAACTCCTTCATTTCCAACCCATTCCCCATTCAGTCTTCATCTTTATCACTCTTCCTATTTCTTCCATGATTGTCCTGGCTGGAATCACAGAACTGAGAGGGACCTTGTTGGGCATCCAGTTGAAACCTTACTTGAGTGGATGAGGATCCTTTCCAAAAACCCTAACAAATTGCCTTTCAAATTCTTGAACAAAAAAGATAGGGAGCTTACCCCCTACATTGATAACCCATTCTACTGTTAGGCAGCTCTGAAGTTATCAAATTCATTCCTATATTGAGGTCAAATTTGCCTTCCTGACTGACTCTTATCACTACTCTTCACCTCTATGGTTAGCAATGGGTAGGGATCAGGATGGGTAGTTACGAATAAGGAAACTGGTTTGGGATCATCATTTTAATCAAGTCAATCCTAGGATAAATCAGGCATTGACGTACACAAGGATCTGAATGAGGTCATACCAACTCATCTGAAGCAGAATCCCCACAAGTGCCCAACTCTTATTTCACATGACCTCCTCCTCCACCCTACCTCAGATACACAGAGGTGGTCATATCCTTGATCTTGCCATCATCCACAAATACATCACTTCCACGTTCATTCAATCTGAAATCTCCTTATCTGATTACAATCTGTGTTCATGCTACATCTCTTTTCTGCTTGAAACCTCAAAGCCTGTTCTTAATTCTCATGGTGACCTCCAAACCCTTGATCCTTCAGTTCTTTCTCAAGCCATCATCTTTGAACTAGCTACACTCTCCTCCTTTCTGCACTTAACTCCTTAGCAAACAAGTTCAACTTTACATCTCTCCTCTTCAGTCATTTTCCCCATATCCTATCCTTCTTCTGAACCTACTAATCCTCCTTCTTAGATTACTCCAACCATATACCACCTCACTCCTATTCACATGCTGCTGAACAAGATGAGAAAAAAAAAGGTAAACCATGCTTATTTGGTCCACTATAAATTTATTACATAATCTCAACTGGGCCTTCACTGTGACCCTTTTAAATTTCCCTAAGTAACTCACTATACCACTCACCACAGGATTTTCCAGACATTTTTATCCCTTCTCAAACCTTCCATGGCTTCCATGGCTGGCAACCTTGCATGATATTTCACTGAAAAAAAAAGCAGTTTGACTTCAGGCCAAAGCTCTACCCAACATTGCGGCCTTAGTGTGCTACAATAAACTCCTTTTATCTTATTTCCTGAGTTTATTCTACAAATCAGGGTAAGGCTTCAATGGAAACTTCCTTTTAACAATTTGGTGAGCCAGCTAGGTTGGGCCATTCATTAGTGAGACTATCACTGAGTAATTCTATTTTGATTGCACAGCTGGCACTTAGACCTTTGACCAGTCATAGGCCAGAGTGGACTCTCCTGAACATTAGTCAGCCATGAGTCAGTTGGAGAATTAAACTCTCCAAACTCAGGAACAACAAGGAGAAATAGGAGAAGCTAATTTTTTTTACTCATTTGTGCGTAAAGAGAAGGAAATGAAAGTACGTGGAAACAGGGCAGTGGTGAGTAAAAGGTCTTGCTCAACTTTAAGTTGTCACAAGGCAAGGTGATAATAGTATCACAATCAGATTGGGATAGGGTAAACTTCTTGCTGACTCTCACTTATGCAGGCCCTCAAAAGCTTGGAATAGGTGAATACTGCCCATTCAACCAAGAATGTCCAAAGGAGGTGACTGGACTCAGTATTTAGACAACTGAAGGAAGCAAATTTGACCACATAAATAGAAAATATTTTATTGCCGTCAGCTGCAATTTTTTTTTCATATAGTAGATGCATTGTTTATTGAAAATATGCCCACTGCCTTAGTCCAGGCTAGCGAGCTCCTCCAGCAGAGCCACCTTCTCCTGCTCCAACTCTAGAAGCAATTTGTGGTTATATTTCCACCTGTCCTCCAGCTACTGCATGAGGGAGCCACTGATGGCTGACATCTGATTGCACAGGTTCTTCGTAAACACTGAACCATTGTGGATCTTGGTCACTGCGTCCATATGGGTAAGGCTGTGGATCCTCCTGTAAGTATCCTGCTCCTCCTGGCACAGAATCTTGGGCTGCCTCAAGGGATGCTTTTCCCATAGTGTCTTGAGGCACAATGTGGAGTGGGATATCAACTCTCTCAAACTCTGAGCTGAAGCAAGTATAGAGTATACAACCAGTCTTGGTGTGTTTGTCTTCAACAAAACAGGAGAAAATAAGTCCCACAAAGCTCTCATCCATCGTCTGGTACATGGCTTGGGTACGAATATCAACATGAGATGGCCACATGGTAATGTGGGGATGAGAATGATACCAGCCCACAACTTGCATGGGGCGACCAGTCAGCTCAGCCAATCTTTTTGCTTCCAAAGAAGCAGCAGAAAGCTGCTCTGGAGAAATTTCCACTCGATCCTCTTATCTGAACATCTTAGAACAATGACAGAGTGGATGTGGACAACCTTGGTGGTGTCGACCTTGCCGAGGCATAGGCCCATTACCTCCTCCTTTTTGGTGCTCAGGGCATGGTTGAGGGCTACCAAAAATGCATCCGACTGGAGGTGCACTGCTAGAATGGATTGGCCCTGGCATCAGCTGCACATTTCAAAAACCAATCTTGAAGAGCCTAAAAAAAATGGATTACTGGTGTAGTGGGAAGGGACTTTCAAGATAAGACTGCCCTTCATTCATGTGGTCATATGATCCAGATTTCTCAAAAAAATAAACAAACCAGACCATGGCATTCTTAAGAAACCACTTTTGCAGGGAATGATAAGAGAAGGAACTTAAAGAGAAGGATCAATTTTGGTGTGCCCCCAGGAAAAGGGGAATGCAGGTAGTGAGATGTGAGACTTCTACTTCAGAAGTTCTCTAGTATGCAGGTCTGTTTACCCTGGAGAACTTTGGATGTGAACACTTTATCACCCATAAAAAAAGCTTCAGTGAGACAGCACAAAAAAAAGGAATTCAGAAGGGTGAGGAAGACTAATGAAGTCACAAAAAAAAAACCTCTTAGCTGTCAGTACTCTTAATCAGAGACTCATTCTCACTGGTATTTTGATTAGTTGTTCAGTGAGAGATAAGGAGGAAAATGACAAAATTCTTTCTTTCCCTTTTCCTTCCTTCCTTCCTTCCTTCCTTCCTTCCTTCCTTCCTTCCTTCCTTCCCTCCCTCCCTCCCCCCTTTCTTTTTCTTTCTTTCTTTCTTTCTTTCTTTCTTTCTCTCTGTCTTTCTTTCTTTCCTTTTTTTCTTTCTGCCTTCACTCATGGCCCTTCAAAAAACTGAGATTTTGAATGTTACCATTTGTAATTGTAAACCCAGACTTGACTTGTTGAAATTTGTCCTGAAACTAAATTATAACTCAGTCTCAGAGTGGGATGTATTTTTGTTTTTGCTTTTTGGAGGGGGGAAGGTAGGGCAATTGGGGTTAAGTGACTTGCCCAGGGTCACATGGCTAGTAAGTGTTAAGTGTCTGAGGCCATATTTGAACTCAGGTCCTCCTGACTCCAAGGCTGGTGCCCTATTCACTGTGCCACTTAGCAACTCCTACTAGGATGTGCAATCCCTATTAGGATTATTGTGATAAATATGAATTTAATTTAAAATACTTTCAATATTTGGCATTAAGACAATATACTTGGAAAATGCATGGATCAGGAAAATCTGTTTGAAATATGGTCTCAGAAATTTCTTAGCTGGGTGTCATATTTTTAAAATCCAAAGTATTGTTTATTTTATTGTTAGCCTTCTGATTTTTCTTTTATTTTGCAATTTGGGAAACCATTATATATAAGAAATGCTGTTAACCTGGAAAAAGGTGATATCCAGAAAGTGTTGCAATTGTCTTATTAGGAAAACAACTTCCCTTTTGATCTGAACACATTAGATTCTGAATTGGACTGTTAAAAGTGTTTCAATGTTCAAAAACTGTTAAACAGTTAAAGGAGTATATTTTGTTGAAAATGAATATAATACTAACTTCCTTTTGGCAGGGGTGGAGAAAGGAGAGGGGAGAAGTAACAAAGACCTCTTAATTGTCCTTTCCTGTGAAAATTTTAGAACTTTCTATTCAGTCAGGGTCATAAGCTCCTATCACACCTGCTGACAGAATGTTTTAAGGTGATAATTAAGTTTGAGAAATTAAGACCACTCCCGGATGAAATGGAGGGACTTACAGGTTTGTTTCTAATAAAGAGTGAGTTTGATATAAGATTATTTGACCATCACTTATGAAAATCATGAAATTGTATCTGTTAATGAATAGTGTGTATTTAAGTTATGTCTTTGAACCAATTTAGTAACGATAGATCTTAGTTTCAAAGATATCATTTTGCCTTAAAGGTAAGGAAGCAATACAGATTGGAGTCTTTCTGTAATCAGCATTTTTCTGGGGTTTTGAGTCAACTACCATGTATTTGCTGTATGTGTGAAACTCCACAGTATAATTATTCTTAATTTATATTTGAGGGATAAATGAAATGTCTTTATATGTGATCATCATTAACTGTTATTGCAACATGAGAAATATAATAATAATGTCCTAGTCCTAAACTGTGATAAGTGAAATTTTGTTACTTGAGGCAAAATCTCTTGGGATTGTAATTTGATACTGTTCTAAGTTTTGATTTCAGGTGTGATTGTCTGAATTGGCATTAAGACGATTGTCTGCCATTCAAAGAGAATGCTATGTGCTACCCAAAGGAGTGCAGTATGAGAATTACTACAGGTGAATGCCTGTGCCTGGGAAAGTAAAAGGGATGAACTCACATATAGGCAAGGGAAGGAGACTCTTGATAAAGATTTCATTTCTGAACAGGGAATTTTTCTACCTGGTTAATTCTGAACCTGACTTTGGTATCCTATGAATAATGTGGAACTTTGCTACCTGCTTTGCTGTTAACTATGATTTTTACCTGGAATCGAATAAAACTAAAGGAAGTCTATGTCCTTGAAGGGGTAGTCTTGATAAAGTCACAATCATGTTCCTCTCTTTTTATTTCATAGCAAATTTCTATTATCAGGGCAGGTAAACAGTGGAAGTTTTGTTATTATAATACTAAATCTATTAATGAACATATTAATACTAAAATTCCTGAGTTACTATACAATATGCTGCAAGTATGAAAGAATTTTACTGTTTTGAATCTTAATTTGTGGCCAGCTCTATATCCTGAGAAACTAAGTAGAAGAGTTATTACACTTGCCATTATTAATAGTAATATATTAGGCCCCTGAAATATTTCATTTTTTCAGAATGTTATGAGAAAAAAAAAATATAT
>CM053594.1:41927003-41940992 GCA_028646575.1 Pseudocheirus occidentalis
GCTGTAGTAGTAAATTTTGGGAAAGCAACAATGTTAAATTGTTGGAAATCTAAAGACTAGGCTATTTTACACACACACACACACACACACACACACACGCACACAATTAGTTTCCAAATGTTTCTAATATAAATATAGGCTTTGAATATTTTCTAGTAATAAGTTCTAAAACTGGATTAAGAATTTTATTCTTAAATTTGCATTAATAATTGTTAAGAGATAAATTGTCTTTTTCTTATTTTGAAATCTTTGATAATATGAGAGAAGAGAATGGTTCATTTTCCAAATCAGGTCCTCCTCTTTCAGCCTCTGGATGACATTGTCCATATCTGATACAGAGTTTGGGTAGAGATAAAAAGAGAAAGTGCTACGAAAAACTGAAATACTCTGAAGTTTCAGGTAAATTAAGGGTTACTAATTTGGTATTCTTCTTATACCTCTGCTGTTAATGGGATTAGATCCATAAGGTCTGAGTAGTTTTTCACCATGTGAATTGATAGGCCAATCTGATTAGATTTTGTCACATTTTACTAAATTATACTGTCTTCTCACTAGCAGGTTTTAATAGCATTATCTAGATAATCTCTACAAGTGACCTGGAATTTGGGGAATGGTTGAGAAAATACCTTTGCAAACCTGCTCTGATCCATGCAGAGCTGTTTGAGAGAAGCACAAGAGATGCTTACTAGAGTCCTGAATGGAAGGTGGACACGCCAAAGGACTTGACATTCCTAAGGCTGCAGCTATGTTTAGTGTCTTTATTCATTCTATTGTAATTTTGCTTGTTTCATTGGTTTTGTGTGTTATGAACCTGTTAACTATTCTGTAAGCTGCTTTTCATTTCTGCTTGTACTAATACTAATTTAGGAGCCAATACCTTTGTTCTGAGAGTTTGCTGGTCATAGTTTGCCCATGGGGTTTATGCAGAGGCCCATCCTGTTATCTCTACTTGGCTTTCTTGTAAACAGCTTAATTCCTCAGGGAAGAAAACTGTGACAAAAGGGGAGAGGAATTGAGTGGCTCCTGTGACCTCTGAGATTGACTTTATTGACCTGCCAAAGTCTACAGATTAAGAGATGGTTTGGTGTGCAGAGACCAGTTGAGATTGGGTAGAGGTTTTTTCGGATTCTGTGACATCAAGGTTGTCAAGTGGAGGTCCTCTGTGAAGCCTGCTCCAAAAAGATGCAACCCCTGATCAACCTCTGGACCCAGGTAAGCTGAAAAGGAACCCCAACACTGATCAGTGGGAGAACAGGAGAGCCCAACACTTATGTACATCTGATCCAACATGCCAGCCATGCTTTTGAGTGGACCAACTTCTGGATATGTGTACATGTCCTTTTGATCCTTGGGAGAAGGGATGCCCCTAGTGGACATGGGAGCAGACATCCAGGATTTGTGTGAATATTCTTTTGCAATCAATAAGACAAACTTATATAGAACATTAAATTGTACTACCCTGGCCTGGAAGCATGAGTCCTCCTATTTATTCACCTTTAATTGGGAAAAGATCACAAATCATTTACAATTCTCACCCTATTTTATTCTTGTGACATATTGTCAGGCCACCAGTTCTGTATTATGAACAAAATGAGGTGCTATGAGAGGAAGTGGAATTGCAAATGGAATATAATCATTCCCTATCCTGAAAAAGAAATGGAACCATTCAGGATGGAAAGGGCATTCTAAGAATTTTTCTTAAGGTAGGAGGCCTGACAAATGCAAGCATTTTTTAAATATCCCCACAGGGATTTTATTTCCTGTGTAACCAAAAAGGAAAAAAAGCATATCCCTGGCTCCCCTCAAATTGGATGGGTAGGTATGGGTTGGAACAAGTGCTTTTGTCTCTGCCTTACACCTACTCTTCCCCCTAGTACACACTTGTAAAGCAAGCAAGCAACAACCCAGGTTTCTACTCCGCTTCCCACTTCAAGGAAAGCACCTGAATATACTTTTCCCATCATATTACCCATTTATAGAATCAGATATTGTCCAACACTATTGAATAAAATAACATTTCTTAATAAGTATTTGTTAATGAAACACAGGCGCTGTGGAGACTCCATATTTGGAGGCTGAAGTCCACATATTTTGGGACTGTAGCCTTAAAAAAAATAGATTGGCTCTAGATTTTTTTCCTGGCAGAGAGGGGTGAGGTGTGCTACTCCTGGGTTCCTGACATCATACCTACATGAACTGAGTTTGGAATGCCTGGAACTATGTCCAGGAAGAAGAAAATGAACCCTGGTCTCCATGGTTTCCAAATCTTTCCTGACTAAAGTATCTGTGGGTTTTCTCTGGTATGCCTTCATAGGGATTGATTATGTACCATTTATATTTACAATGCCTCCCTTGGTACAAAAAACTGATTCCCAAGTCAATTCTCAGATTACAGGCAGCAGAGATTAGGATGATACAGTTGAGGATAAAGGATTCATAGAGGTCTTTATTTGATTCTGCACCATAAATATAGTTAGCACCCAAAAGGGGATTATTGTGCAGAGTTACACACTACAGCTGAATCAGTCTGAGGGACTGCAGTGGTAATGGAATTTGAAGATCCCCTTGTGTTGGCTTGGTTTTCAGGTTGAGTATTGTGTTATGGGAATCTGAAGATCTTCCCTGCCCCTAGGCTCTTTAATAGGATTAAGTGACTCTGAGAACCTTCCCTGATTTGAAAATATACTCTGCCCCCTAATAGGCTGAATGTGGTCACATGGAGCCTGTGGTGGGAGGCTTGTTCTTCAGGAATGCCCACACCTTATTCCTTTGTGATTGGGCAGTGGGTCAAGAGGGCTGTGACATTCTCTGATCTAGGAGAAGCCTATATATACCCTGATGTGATTTTTTTTTTGCTTTTTGGCTCACTTTGGAAAGAGTTGTGTGATTTGGCCAGATGAGATTCTGGGCAGCCGTTGAGGCCCCCAGATTTGAAAACTCAGATGTTGGTGCTTCCCTCTCTGATAACTAACTGGGTATGGATGTAATGGTCAGATGGTTGGAAGCCTGTCTGCTGATCTGTTTCTTTGTCTGCTTGTAACTTCTGTTTGTATTCTATTTGATTCTCTGAAGTTCAGGGTGCTGACTTTCCCCCTGAACTAGGTAAATGATATGTGTTTGATTGATTAAAGTGAGATTGTTAAACCATTTTGAGTTGCTTTCCTTTAGAAAATCAGATTTAAGAACCTGTGCTAGCAGCCATCCTAGGTATGCTGCTCCAAATGGCATCATGAACAGGATCTGCAAACTAAAACTTTTTTCATATTAAACCATAAAATTTCATATTAATCATTAAAAAATGATTAAACACTGAAAATGGAGGCAGTTAAATAGAATACTCCCCAAGTTCCATACCAGCCACAAGAGGAAAAGGCAAAGGTTTCTCCTGAACAAATGAAAAACTGGCCTTGAGTCACCAGTCTCCATGGCAACTCTGGAATTCCTTGATATGTTCAGAGGCCTGATCTGTTTTTATAAATAAAGGTAGTAGAGTTATGGTTCTGAGGTGGACCTGTAGTGCCATCTGAAACTCTGGTATCATCCTAGACAGGTAAAGTGTAATTTCACTGAAGAGTTTCCCAAAACTATAAAGGTGTAGTTGGTGCCAGTCTTATTAGGCCATGCTAGTCAAAGAAGGAGCATTTTGGTTTTGTAAAAAGAGGAACTGATGCCCAATTGTGGTGAAAATCTGGGGTACTTAAGAAGCTTAACAGTAGCATTTATTGGCTGTGTGAAATCTGTTACATAAAAGCTTGTGCTGTTTAACTTATAATCACAGAAAAGAATGGAATAAAGGCAAGTGAAAAATGTGAAGGGACATCCACATCCTCTGTGCCTGCCAGCAGTGGTGTAATGTCATGGTGCTGCACCGGCACAAATCAGGAGAACTTTGATGAACGGGATGACAAGCCCAAGAGCCAGTGACTTCTGGCATCTCATAAATTGATCCTGTTTGACTGTTGGTCTTTGATAATGGCATTATTTCTGGCCCACACGTTATTGTAATGTAAAGATGTAATTCTTGGTCAGATAAGGCCAGAGACAGTAATACCAGTACAGTCGGTAGACAAAGGCAGGAAGATCTGCCAAAAATTAAAACAAGTGACAGAACGATTAGCACAAAGGTTTCCTTTCAGGTTTTTTGTTCCTGTCACTCTCAGAGTAGTAGAAGCAATAGAATTTGGAAGATTCAGGGTCTCAGATAGGGTTGTTATGGTGGTTGCCTGCTTCTCCCAGGAAAATGTAATGCCACCATAGGACGTCACCTCGTTGGTCATCATTAGGAGAGGGTGCCAGAGTGCTTACAAAGGTCGTCCATATGGTACAAGGCAGAAGAGGAGACTGAGACTGGCAGTCCTAAATTGATCTCTCATCTAGGTAGCCACCAGTTTGGGTCATGTAGAGGCTCTTATCCCTGCCATGATAATATTTTGGTTGGAACCTTCTACAGGCAAAAGGAAGCATATGTCATGATCCAAAAGAGGTGGTAAAGGAATTTGGTATACAAAATGAGCAAAAAGGAAATGAGTATTGTGATAGGTACAGTATATGGCTGCCACCTCCCCATTCCAGCTAAACTTCTAGGGTCAGGAAGTGCTTTGTTAGTCCTCCAACCTTCCATATTGACTGGACTAGAGAGAGCCCAGTCGGGAATAATAGCAGAATCAGGAAAGCAAGGCTTGAGAATGGGTTAGCTGTGAGCCTGGTTCTATTCTGGCAGTTTTATGCACAGTGGCTCCAAAAATTGTGAAGCCAAAAAGAAATGATAAGGACAAAAGTATCCATTCACTCTGAAACTTCTGACTCTTTATGTTTTCAGAAGTGTTTACTCAAGGGTAGAAGGCTCTTTGGGATAGCAGCAACTCTAGGCAGCCTATAGCTATCATACCTTTATTGGCTAAAGGAGTATCAGCATTAGGGGCAGGTTTCACATGTGAACATTGTGCCCAAGAATCCTTTTCCCCAGTTTTGATTGCAGTTGGGGTGGTCAAGAGCCCTTGGAAGGGACCATCCCAGGCAGGGTGACTTCTGCCAGATCATTGGTAGTTCTTGATACAGATTTTTGTCATCAGGGTAGAAGCTGTGCAGTGGAAAGTCCCATGATCCAGTCTGGACTGTAGCTCCTGCTTCATGAAACTTTTTTCAGTCTATTCTGTAATTCCCATATGTAAGAAGCAATGTATGTCTCTTCCCTGCTAGGATGTGTATTCTGGGAGAAAGGTTTTGATTTGTGAGGAGAATGAACACAGAGTATTTCATAAGAACATATATATACATATACATATATATGTGTATATATATGTGTATATATATATATGTGTGTGTATATATATTATATATGTGTGTGTGTGTATATATATATATATATAACATCAGACCATTTCAAGTGAGTTTGAGAGCTCATTTGCCAATTAAAGTCTTGGGTTCTTTGTTTATATGCCCAATCTAGCCTGAATTATGAGAATGATAAAGACTATGGAATTTGAGGGTGATCCCTAGAGTGGAGTAAATCCAGGAAAACACTGAGTC
Source organism: Pseudocheirus occidentalis (assembly GCA_028646575.1). NCBI lineage: Eukaryota > Metazoa > Chordata > Mammalia > Diprotodontia > Pseudocheiridae > Pseudocheirus > Pseudocheirus occidentalis. The sequence continues at coordinate 41,932,533 of CM053594.1, forward strand.
AGTAAAGTGGACTTCCTTGGGCTGATGGTCCAAAGCAAGAACCAATTTCCTTGAGAAGAATTTTAGCAACAAAAGCAGGCAGGCACAGCTCCAGATCCAGGGAATGTCTCAACCTGGTAAGAGACTGATGTACTGATCTAATACTAATCACAAAGCAAGAAATAAAATACCTAGCCTTAGGCATGTTGATAAAGTCAATGTGCAAGTGCTCAAATAGAGTATATGCCAAAAGGCATCATCTGAATGCCACTCTATGTTGTTTAAATGCCTGGCAGATTGAGAAAGCAGCACAAAGACAAGGTGATACCAGGAGCAACTCAAGACTGCTTTATCTTATCTATCATTCAGAGTGCCATAGTGCCCCCCCCTTACTAATCCTTACCTAGTGACAGAAGTTCTGCAGGAAGTGGTTTACTGTCTGTAGTCACCCAGACCCCAGAGACTGCAAGAGTTTTCTACAGCCATCCTTAGGGTTTTTTTTTGTTTGTTTTTTGCTTTTTTTGTGTTTTGCTTCTTAATAAACAATAGCCAAACGTGCCAAATTAGGGCCAAAACAATTTATCAGCTGAGTTGCTAGCAATTTTTGGAAGAAATTTCACATAACTTGATAGCATGTCTTTCATCTTGCGTAGATAAACAAGAAGTTTCCCTTGATCCTAAAATTTCAAAAGACTTTCCAGCGTAGTCCTGGTAGGGATGCTTTTAATATTTCCCATTGCTTTACAACTTACATATTATCCTATAGTAAGACTTATCTTCCGATAATTAGAACTATCTCCACACCATAGAAGTTTTCCTGTCTGTTGCTAGTCTGGGTCTGAATTGATCTGTGTACCCTCTAGAATCAGAAATCAAACCCAGACGACCTTTACCAGGTTTCTTATCTAAATACCCTAAAAGTTCTTCCTCCCTTAAATGGGATTCTTCTGTTTGTACAAAGAAACCCTCTATTTTTAAGAGAACCAGCTCCTCTTCCTCAATCTGTGGGAAAAGTTGTTCTGCCTGCAGCAAAGATTTCCCTAACTGTATAAAATTCTGTTCTACCTGCTCTATCACTCATGTGTCAGAATCCGAATCGATGTCTAGAACAGATTGTAAATGAGACAGATGTTTCAGCACACTGAACAAATTTGATTTGACAGAGCTTCTGCAGTTTGAAATAGCTCCAAACTATTGTCTCTGTGGAGACACATACACTCAGACATAGGAACAAAACTTAGCTAAGATACATCATGAAACTCTCAAATCTATCTAGGATGCTTAGACACCAAGATCTATTTTTTTTAATTGTTTTAAATTAATGAAAAGAAATGCTAGGGAAGATGACCTAGCCCATACCAGATCTTAAATTTTATTCTAAAGCAGCAATCATCAAAACTACTTGGTAATGGCTAAGAAATAGAGTGGTGGATCAATGGAATCGGTGAGGTACGCAAGACATCACAGTCAATGAATATAGCTATCCATTGTTTGATAAATCCAAGGGATTCAGCTTCTGGAATAAGAACTCAGTATTCCACAAAAATTATTGGGAAAATTGGAAAATAATATGGCAAAAAACTGGGCATAGGTCAATATCTTACATTGTATACTAAAATAAAGTCAAAATGGGTACATAATTTAGACATAAAGGCTAATACTATAAGCAAATTGGGAGAGTAAGGAATAGTTTACCTGTCAGATTTAAGGAGAATGGAAGAATTTATGCCCAAACAAGAGATAGATAATGTCATGAAATGAAAGACTGATAATTTTGATTAGATTAAATTGAAAAGTTTTTGCACAAAGCCCGTGGCTTTTTGTTTGCTTCCATCCAACCAAGGTTTGGATGGAAACAGAAAACTGGGAAACAATTTTTACAACGTGTCTCTGATAAAGGCCTCATTTCTAAAATATATAGATAATTGAGCCAAATTTATAACAATACAAGTCATAACCCTGTTGGTAAGAGGTCAAAGGATATGAGCAAGCAGTTTTTAGAGGAAGAAATTAAAGCTATATTCATACAAAAATACTCAATCATTATTGATTAGAGAAATGGAAATCAAAACAACTCTGAGGCACCACATCACATGTATCAGATTGGCTAACATGACAAAACAGGAAAATGATAAATGCTGGAGATGTGGGAAAATTGGAACAGTAATGCAGTGTTAGGAATTAACCATTCTGGAGAGCAATCTGGAACTATGTCCAAAGGGTTATAAAAATGTGCATACCCTTTGACCCAGTAATACCATTTCTAGGGCTGTATCTCAAAGAAATAATTAAAAATGGGAAAAGGACCCATATGTACAAAAATGTTTATAGCAGCTCTTTTTGTGGTGGAAAAGAATTGGAAATTGAGGGCATGTCCATCAATTGGGGAATGGCTGAACAAGTTGTTATATATGAATGTAATGGAATACTATTGCACTATATGAAATGATGACCACGTGGACTTCAGAAAAACCTGGAAATTCTTATATGAACTGTTGCTGAGTTAAGAGAGCAGAAATAGAAGAATTTTGTACACAGTTACAGCCACTTAATGCAGTAACTAACTTTGATAGATTTAGTTCTTCTCAGCAATGCAAGGTTCTAAGATGACTCCAAAAGGTTCATGATGGAAAATGTTATCCACATCCAGAAAAAAGATCTATCGAGTCTGATTGCAGACTGAAACATACTATTTGCTCACTCTCTCCCTTTTTTAAATTTTGTTTTGTTTCTTCTTTCTTATGGTCCATCTAATTGGTTCTAACTCTTTACAACATGACTAATGTGAAAATATGTTTAATATGAATGTATATGTAGAGCCTAGATAAGACTGCATATCATCTTGGGGAGGTGGGAAGGGTAGGTAGGCAAAGAAAATTTTAAACTTAAAAGCTTGTGGAACTAAATGTTGAAAACTAAAAATTAATTAATTTTGTTTGTTTTCAATTAATGGAATAAAACAAGCATTTCTACAACATAGCACAATAAAAAAAGATCATTGCACTTGAAACTGCAGACCCACCATGTTCAACTTGTTAATTCCCTTCAAAATGCAGCAGTTATCCTATAAATATCTTTTTTCTTTTTTCTTTCCCTCTACACTGCCCCCAACCCTGCCACTGCCCTAGACATGACCACCATTAGACAAAATATATATACATATAGACATATAGATATAGATATAGACAGATATATATGTACATATATATATAAAATTATTCTATACATCTATTCATCAGTACTTTCTCTGGATGCAGATAGTGTCTTTCTTCATATGTCCTTTATAGTTAATGTGGGTATTTATAATAATCAAAACATCTTATTTGCTCAAAGTTCTTTTTTTTCTGTCTATGTATACCTACACACACTCACATATGCATTCATACATACATATATATATACCCTCCTATATAGACATATATGTATGTATACATATATGTACATTTATATTCCCTTCAACTATCCTCATATTGAGAAAAGTTTCATAAGTCGCAATTATCATTATAGTTTGACTTTAATAAATTCCTTATGATTTCTTTTCCCTGTTTATCTTCTCATGCTTCTTGTATTTGAATGTCAAATTTTCTGTTCAGCTCTTGTTTTTCATCAAGAATGCTTGAAAGTCCTTGTATTGCCATGCATGAGCAGCTTCCCAAAAGAATGACACTGTGAACAGTTTTTAAGGTTTGAATTACACAGTATAGTGAACACTCTATTTATTGTATTACAAATCAAGGCAAACATTCACAACAAATTACAATATAATATCCATAACATTACATCTTATCACAGAAAATCACAATATAGTGTTCACAGCAGCTTAAGATTAGAATGGCCACACAGTTTTCACTACAGTGGTCACAATATTTAGAACAAAGAACAAAAGAATAATCATCTGGTTTCCCTAAGGTGGGAACCCTTTTTCCTTAATCATTCAACCATTTCTTTTTTTTAATTTCCATAGAAGTGTCATAATTTATTCTGCTTGTATAAAAAAAGTCATTGTTAAGTAACAAAATGTCTTCTCAGAAGAAGAAATATATTATATATTATTTCAGGTCATAAATAATCAGCAAACATACAACCAACCTTGGCAACTCAAAAAAGCACTCTTGCCTGGTGCTTTTCCATCAGTGCTAAGAGAACAAATGTTTAAGGATGTATTTACAGGATTACAGTACTCCAAAATAAAATTGAGGTGTGCGGTTTTTCCAGAAGTGGAATCTGAGATTTGTAAAAACTGAACACATCTACACAAATAAATAATGGGAACTTTTGCATTGTATATGTGTGTATGTTTGTATATATATTTAAATGTACATACATACATATGTGTGTGTGTATGTCAAAGGGGAACAGACTCTTCTGCTGGCTGTGTCCAGAAATGGTAATACTGGTAGGTTTGTCAAGCACAAAGACTAAAGTACTAAGAAGAGAGGCCACTATGATCAGCCCAAAGTGAGCTATGAAAGTCTTTTCTTTTACTTCTCTTTGTCAAAGGAACCTGATATGCCAACTACACATTGGTCTAAGACACAGTTCAGAATTGAGAACAAAATGAACCTTAGAATCAGTTCAGTCCAGTTCACCCACGTTGTTCTCAGCTGTGGATTTCAGGAAGGAGTTGAACCCAGATGACATTATAACAATGCTGAGACGTTATCCCCCAGAGTTATTGCACTTTGTTTTAGACAGAAGGAGCCTCAAGTTCCTTTTGTGGTTCTCGAGTAACTTCCTTCAGCAGCTTGGGGAAGTGGTCATTGGGTTCTGAAGGGAGTTCAAAACATTAGAGGAAGAATGGATGGGGATGGAGACAGGGAAATTAAAGACTGTGGTTGTGGAGGTCCCTCTGTCAAGTACAGCCATGGCAGGACTTCCCACTTCTGCTGAACAATGAGGAGCTAGGACTTGGGACTTGAACTGTAATAACTGACCCATAAAGCTGAAGTTGGGAGAGATGATGCTTCTTCTTTGCTTCACAAACTCGAAGGCCTTATCCAGTTTGACCTGATTGGTCCTTATGAGGTAACCTAGGCAGATGGTGGGTGATCAGGAGATACCAGCCTGACAGTGAATAAACACCCTTCCTCCTGCATTCTTTATAGAGTCTGTGAAGCCAGTGGCTTCATTGAACCAGGAACTTACATCAGCCCTGTGGTTGTCCTCCACAGGGATGCTTTTGTACTGGTAGTGATCCTCAAAATGACTGGGGCAATTTGCAGAGATGTTGATCAAGACTATAATCCCCAGAGCATCCAGCATATCTTTCCTGGATGCGTGATAAGCACTGCCTAAGTATAGAAAAGGCAGGATCACCATTGGACCACCTGGCCATAGAGCAGTGTGCCACAAGAGCTGGACCCTGAAATTCCTCCCTCTGATCATAATCTCTTATCATTCTATCTTTCCCTCTGTTTCATAACTCCTAATCCTGTGCTTCTTTCTCACTGTGACTTCCCATCCCTCCACCAATCAGTGTTTTCTGAAACCATCACTTGTGCCTTAGCTCCACTCTCCTTCCCTTGGAAAATCAGTCCAACTCTGCACTCTTTTGTTCTCTCACCCTTGTCTACCTGACCTATCTAATTTTGCCTTGCTAAGTCTGAGCCTTAGATTACTCCAAACATCCATTGTTTTTGCTTGTATTTGAATGCTGCTGAACAAAATTGAAGAAAATCAGGAAACTGTGCTGAACTACAAACATAAGCTATATAATCTCAAAAGGGATCTTACCAAGTCAAAACAATCCTTTCAAATTTCTCTACTCAATTCACCCACCACATAGACATTTCCAAACATTTTCATCCCTCTTAAATCTCTCATGGCTCACTGTACTTCCCAAATTCCCATCACTTTCTCAGCTTTCCTCATATTTCACAGAAAACCTGAGGTCATTCACTGAAAGTTTCCTCTTTGTCCCTCCTTCCTATCTCACATTACCCCAGATCCTTCCACCACTCTCTCCTTCACCTGTGTCTCACATGCTAAGCATATGTCCAAAGCCTGTCAGGTATAGAAAAGAAGGTACCATATACACCAAAACATTTAAATCAGCATTTGTGGTAGTAGTAAACAATTGGAAACAAAATGATGCTCCTCAATTGGTACATAAACATGGTGGAATATTGCTTCATTTTAAAAAATGTTAATATAAACATTACAGAGGAGTTTAGGAAGACTTTGTAAACTCATGTAAAGTGAATTAAGTAGAACTAGGAAAAACCTGACACAGTGACTCTAATAATGTAAATTTTAAAAAATTGTACGAAAATAAAGATAAATGATATTTGCTGTATAATAAGCCAGAATGATCCAGAAGAATAAATGAGAAAATGCATCTTCCTCCCTTCATTGCAGAGTTGGGACACTAGGGTTATGGAGCATTGCCTAGACTCTTAGACTAAATTCACAAATTGCTTAGTTTAGGTGAGCTTTTTGTTTTTATTGTTAGTCACAAAGGGACAAGATAGGAAAGGAAGGAGGGCGTATTTAGAAATTTTTGGAACATGAAACTAAAATGCATTAGTAAACACTAAAAAGAAAGTAGAAAAACCTATTGAAGAAGGTGAGCTAGACTGACTCCATGTTAATAAAGCTATGTTTGCAACAGTCAAGTGTGTGTACACACACATAGACTCACATACATATACATATACACACACTAGTCTTTCTAACAGACTTCACCTCCACCAAAAGATACCTCTCACACCAGGAACCTATAAAAGTGTGTATCTATGCTTTTCACAATTAGAACAATGTTCAGAACAATCTGAGTCTGTTTCCTTTCCTTAGCAAGGAAAATCTCTCTAGACTTATGTGACTGGACTCAGTTTCTTTCTTTGACCCTTACCACTGAGGTGCCCTCTTTCTTCTATACTCGCTCCCTCTTGTCATATTGCAACAGCAGGGTGTCAAGGATCTGTTTTCTTTCCCTTACTTTACATATCTTAGAATCCCTTGGGAATGGCCTCTCACCTAGCCTGTCAGGAGTAGAGTGGCAGCCTGATCTGGACACTTGAAATTCAGGTAAATAAAGTCAGAATTTTGATTTCTTATATTTATTGCTACCTAATATTTCATCTTGCACAAGCTCTGGGAAAGGTACAATGGGCATATTCTTACATAGGGCATATGGACAATTCTTCTCACTCTCTGGGATATTTTGGTCACTCGAATCTGCCCTCGCTCTTGTAAAATTGAAACTCTATTTTATTTCTACTTTGCTGATACTTAATCAAGCTAGATTTAACATTTACTTTTGTAGTTTCTTCCCCCTTGTAAACTTCATCCACCACCCACATTCCAAAGAAACTTGCCTAAAGGACAATTTTTCTTTATCTTGTAATTACTTCCACCTTGGTACTTTGCAGGGAAACCTGATACCTTAAAAAAAATCATCAATATAAACTACCACAGCAACTCTCATCACATGAAGACTATTTTCATCACCTGAGAATCTTTGTCTTGTGACTTAAATCATAAGTCTTGCCTATGGTTAAGGGGGTTTCAGAAGAGGAAGTCCAAATGGTATAATCTCAATTCTATGTCATTGAAAGCCAATCAGAAGACACACTTGTGTTACTCAAGATTTTGCTCTACCATCTTGCTAGTTGCCATGAGGTCTTTGCTCAAGAGAGTCCATTGACCCATATATTGATAGCCTAACAAATAAATTGATCATGCTCAGATCTTTGTCTCTCAGAATTTCTTTTTTGGACAGCTTAACTACCATGAAGGGATTGGGGGGAGTGAAACTGGTCCCTGATATAACCTTTTAAAGGGGTCCCTAGAGCACTCTGGGAAAATCTCTTGGAACTTAAGGCTGCAGCTATTCTAAATTTTTTACTTAGGTATAAATGTCTGACCTCTCATAAGGCCACTAGTCCATCACTCAATAAAAATCCCATGTGCTCCTGAAGTCTAAGGACTACTATAGGTAGATGTCTGTGTCTGAAAAAGTTGAGGGAATGGCCTTCCAAAAGTGAAGGTAGGATCTTCTTGACTTGGTTTCTCTGTCTTAGTAAACAAGATGTTTTTCTGCCTAGGATTAACTAAGCCTGGCTGTGATGCCCTGTGGCTCATGTTGAGCCTTTCTGTATGATGGTCATTGACCATGACTATTAACTGAAATCAGACAGAATGACAGAACCAAGGAAAACTATTGATACTGCTATGTCCTTCCCCATTTTCCCACATAAACAATTCCATCAATAAGAACAAGTTTAAAAAGATGTCTCATATTTTTTCATTGTATTAAACATATGAAATAAATCCTATTGGTGACTTTTGACTAAATAATATATGCTAATATAGTACTACTATAGTAAAAAAGAGTATTTTAAATTGACATTTGAATTATGAGTAATAGAGATCATGAGGTCTTACAATTGATAAAGTATTTCGTGTATAGGAGATTGATACTACAACATCCTTTTGTTATGTTAATATGATCATAATATCCTCCTAAGGGGGAAATGAATT
>CM053594.1:41941492-41959630 GCA_028646575.1 Pseudocheirus occidentalis
TTGGGGGAGGGGCTTTACAGTGGGATCACTGTTTTGGGGTTGAGAGTAGGGGAAAAACCGAGAGAAAATTTGTAACTCTAAATCTTGTGGAAAGGAATGATGTAAACAAGAAAATAAAAAAATTAATAAAAAAGAATATTACCCACCTGTTTAATCCTGAGCCTGGCTATACCCTGTGAATGATATGGAACTTTGCTGTATAATTGGCTGCTCCAAATAGTAAATATGACTTACATGAAATCAAATGAATGTAAGGATGCTTTATCCTATGACACCTGTGTCAAGTCTTTCTGTTTTCTTAGGTTTAGGCCTGGAGGACCAGTTTAGATACTGATACAACCACATCCCTACTTCTTACTTTCATAGCAAACCTTTTATATTTACATATTGCATCCCAAGATTTTATTTGTCTGTTACAACTGGAATTAAATAAGCATCTTGTATACAAGTTTATTCATGTAGCCAATGAACCTAGAGATCAAAGTTATCTACTTACAAAGGGTGCTGATAACTATGTATTTGCTTTTAGGATCAGATGTCTAAAATATCTCATCCTCCTAAAGGGTGGTGTAGAGAAAAATTGGTGGAGTGGAAAATTTTGAGAAAGGAGAAAAAGAACATGATTAGATGATTATATATAAAATTCAAAGAATTCAAATTTGATATATAGGCCTTGAATATGTTTGAATAATAAGTTCTAAAAACTGGGTTCAGGATTTTATACATAAAAATGTATTATTCATCTTCTGCATATGCATTTTCTGTTTTCATCTTTAATGCTTAATTTTAAAAGTTTCAGAGCTCTTCTGTCTGTGGTACTTTAAAATGTTTGGGTTTTGGGGGCAGCTAGGTGGTGCTATGAATACATAGAGCACTGGCCCTGGAATCAGGAGTACCTGAGTTCAAATCTGACCTCAGACACTTAACACAAAAAACTAGCCGTGTGACCTTGGGCAAGTCACTTAACCCCAACTGCCCTCCAAAAAGCAAAAAAAAAAAAAAAAAGTTTGGGTTTTTAGTTGATATTATAATTTCTTAAATACAGCACATACAATTTGCTAACTTACATCACAGGGAAGTTATAAGTAGCAAAACTGAAGTTTTTCTTTTTATGAGGCTTAAATCTTAAATAAAGAATGAAATGATTGAATGCTAGTCTTTAAACATTAAATAATGGAGTTAATGTCAATTCAGAAAAGCACTGTTAATCTTAACCTGCATGTCTACTTTGTTACATGTTAAATCGTTAATCAGAAAGATTCGTTTTACAAGTCAGATCTGCATAGAGTCTTTTTAAAATTCCTCCTTCGGCCTGCTGTTAGCAGCGTCTATATCAAGGACAGGGTTTAGATGAAGACAGAAACAATAAGGAGCATGTAAAAAACTTAAATCCTCTGAAGTTTCAAGTCCAGCTAGATTTAATATACTCTTTCATGGTTTTTTTCCCCTTGTAAACTTCCCCCTCCATTCACATTCCAGAGAAACTTGCCTCTATCAGTGTAACCTTATCATTGAATGCCTGCAAGATAACCCGATATATTTCCAAGAGATATCCTTGCCTGTCCTTATACAATTAAGAAGTGTCTTATCTCCCTCCTACAAGTCCACTATTGGTAGTCTTTGGATATATCCCATAAATCAGTAAGAGAGAAGGGTGGTTGTTGGCCCCATGTATTAGCCCCCTCTTTTTTTTCAATAGTTGCAATCAATTTATTAAAAGAAATGATTGGTTAGGCATCTGCAATGGTGACTTCAGCTTCTACACCTGGTTCAGTGCTGACAGACGTGATCTGTTTAACAGTTTCAGGGCTGTGCAAATCAATAAGACGTTGGTGGATTCTCATCTGGAACCAACCCCAAGTCTTTGAACCTTCACCACAAGCACCACAAGAAGTTTTTCTAGTTGTGATCTGAAGTGTCTTGGTGGGCACTTGAACAGGTCCCTTCACTTTCAAGTTCTTCTTGGCTCCTCTAATTGGGTCAGCACATACTTCCTCGGCAGCTGGTCAAGGTGATCCAGATCCAGTGAATGGCCACTTTGGGTACCACAAGGGTCTTGCCAGTGTCTTTGAATGACATGGAGGCAGAGTGGCTTCCTGATCCACTTATTCCTTGGGGAGAGTGAGCAGCCATGAGTCAGAAGGAGAGGCAGAGACTGCTGACTCGACATGGCTGCAGTGGTGATGCCTTCACCAAGGACTTAGCCCCCTCTTCTTAAGGTATTCAGTCATGTTTTCCTCACCATTATGCTACTGCCACCCCTATGACCAATTGTATTATTTTCCACACCTACTATAAGGTCCAGAATTCCCCTGGCTAGAAACTCACTAACCTCTGCACAATAGTGGGATAAGTTTGATATCCAAGAAAGAGGCCAGGAGCTCCAGAATAATTATATAAGAAGTTTAATAATCATGTGGATACTTACACACACATACACACACACACACACACACACACAGAAGCACTCTGGGACAGTGACCAGACAAAAGAATGGATCCCCTCAAAGACTCCCAAAAAGCCTCATGGTAATTATAGAATTCAAACAAAGAGAGTAGTAGTTACAAAACACCATTACATGTCATCATGATTTAGCCAACGTTTTGATTCACCACTTAGAACTGGGCTTGATTTCCAGAATCCCAGGAATCAAGACCAATGTTGTTGGATAGAAGACATGCTTTTCAGAAGGATGTTTTCAGTCATGTTGTCAAATGCTTTCAACGAGGGTGACCACAGCATCAAGGCCCACTACCGCACCGATGGTAAATTCTTCAATTTGAAAAAACTAAAAGTAAGTGGAGAGAGTGTTGATGCCTGATTTTCTATTTGCAGATGACTGTGCACTCAGTGCAGCCTCGGAAGCTGAGATGAAACAAAGTATGGATCAATTCTCTGCTGCTTGTGCTAATTTTGGCCTAACAATTAACACCAAGAAAACACAGGTGCTCCATCAGCCAGCACCACAGCATCCATGTGTGGAACCATTGGTTACAGCAAATAGAGAACTTTTGAATGTTGTGGATAGGTTCACTTACCTTGGTAGTGTACTTTCCAGGGATGTACACATTGATAATGAGGTTGATGCAGACATTGCCAGAGCTAGCTCAGCATTTGGGAGGCTCCAAAGGAAAGTTTGAGAGAGAAGAGGTATTAGACTGATTACCAAACTGAGGGTCTACAGAGCCATTGTGCTGACATCCTTATTGTTTGCCTGTAAAACCTGGAGATTCTACCAGCCACAGATAATTGCTACCATTCCAGGAAGCTCAATCACTTTCATTTGCATTGTCTTGGGAATATTCTGAAGATCACCTGGCAGGATAAGGTACCAGATGCTGAGGTCCTTAGTTGAATTAAACTGCCAAGCATTCAAGCTCTACTTCAGAGAGTACATCTCCAACAAGCTGGCCATGTTGTTCAAATGCAAAATGTGTGATTGCCAAAAAGACTATTTTATGGAGAACTCAAACAGGGCAAGCATTCACATGGTGGTTAGAAGAAGTAATACAAGGATGCTCTCAAGGTTTCTTTCAAGAACTTTGTAACTGATTGTGTGACATGGGAGACACTGGCACAGGACTGCTCAGCATGGTATGTCCACATCAGAGAAGGTGCGGTGCTCTATGAGCAAAGTAGAATTGAAACAGCTCAAAGAAAATGCAGGATGTGCAAATTTAGAGTATTCACCCCAAAGGTTCACAAGGACTATTTGTGCCCGACCTGTGGTAGAACATTCTGAGCTTCTATTTCTCTGATCAGCTATAGTTGGACACATTGAAACTTGACTTTAGCATAATGATGTCATTTTTGGCCCTCTTCAAAACTGAAGGACAACAACCAAAATGTCTAGACAAACAAGGTCTTATACTGGTCACTGTAACCTTGTTATAGATTTCACCAATTGGGAGCCCACACCTACCCACATGTACTTTGTTCTATGCTTATAAAAAAGAACTGCACTTTCTTCTCTGGGTCATTGGTCTAACTGAGACAGCTACTTGATCCACTTTGTTAACATGTTCATGGCCTGCTAATAACTGATAAAGTCTAGAATTTTGCGTCTCAGCTAATATTTATTAAATTCTGTGGAGACAGAGGTAAGACAGAGACACTGGAGCATCTAGAGGAGGACTGACAAAGTTAGACCTACACTTAATGAAAATTAGTTTGACAACTGAATGTAGAATAGATTGGAGTGCGAGGGACTTGAGGCAGGGAGATCAATCAGGAGGTTATTACAATAGCACAGGTATGAAACGATAAAGGCCCATACCAAGGTGGTGGCTATATGTGTGAGAGAAAGGGATATAGAGGAGAAATATTAGGAAGACATAAATAAAAAGACAACAATAGATTAGATATCTGGGGTAAGTGGAAGGAATTAAGTGCCTTAACAAGGGTATAAGCCTAAGGATTTAGAAGAATGGTGGTATCATTGACAATAATAAGAAAGTTGGGAAGAGGAGAAAGTTTGGGGAAAGAGATTAAATTCTGCTTTAGACATGTTGAGTTTGAGATGCCTACAAGACATATAATTTGACATATCCAAAAGATAATTGCAGATTTGGGGCTAGAGCATAGGAAAGATTAGGGTTAGATAAATAAATATAAGAATCATGTACATAAAGGTGATAATTGGACCCATGGAAACTGATGAGATCACTAAGTAGAATAGAGAGGAAAAAGAGAAAAAGATCCAGGACAAAGTCTTAAGGGACAGCCATGGTAAGTAAGAATTCCCTGAATAAAGACCAAGTAAAGGATTGTTGAGAAGGAATGGTCAGAAATGTAGGAATGTAGGAGGAGAACCAGGATAGGGTGGTGTCATGAAAATCTAGAGAGGAGAGAGTGTCTAAAATGAGAGAGTTATTAAAGTGACAATGGCTGCAGAGAGGTCATAGGGAATGAGTATTGAGAAAAATCCATTCGATTTGTTCATTAAGAAATTGCTGGTGATTGAAGAGTGGAATTTCAGTTGAATGATGAAGACACATGCCAGACTGCAGAGTTTTGATAAGTGAATGAGAAGAGAGGTTAGAATTGGGGGCACTAGTTTTCTCAAGAAATTTAGTTGAACAGAAAAGGAGAAATGTAGAATAATTGCTACTGGAATGGTTGAATCGAGTGAGGGATTTTTTTTTTAATTTAGGGGAGAGATGAACAAGTTTGTAGGGGTCAGAAAAAGATCAAGTAGATAGGAAGGGATTAAAGATTAAAGAGTGGAGATTATAAAGGAGGCAATCTATTAGGGAAGATAGAAAAGGATAAGTTTAGGGGGTGCATATTGAGGGACTTTCCTTGACAAGGAGAATGATGAATATTTTCATGTGATATAGGGATGAAGGAATAGGAGAAAATGTCTGAATAATGGAAAATGAGGATGTAACAGTAATGAGATTTGGAAATCCTTTTGTATTGCTAAACTGAGGTACTTAGTACCTAGTTCAGATTAAGCCTCTGTTAAAGAAACAGAAGGTATGAACTCCTATCTCCTGTTGCTGATGGAACAGGAATGGGCTGAACAGGGAGGGGCAATACTGTTTATAAGGAAAAACCCAGAGAGGGAGAGTTAGAATTTCGTGGGACAAGGATCTGGAGGCAGAAGCTGCTCCAACTGAAGAAAGATAATTCCTCTCAGCAGCATCTGGAGGCTGGGCTGCTACTGCTGGACTGAGAATTGGGGAAAAATGAGAATTGATAACTGAGATGGATCTTCTTGAAGCAAACGCTATGGAGGCAGAAGCTGCTGCCACCGGGGAGGCTAAAGAGGAGCCAAGAAGGCTGAAGAGGAAAGCTCCTCCAAGATTTGAGAGAATGATTTTGATTTTGAAAACCTGGATGAAGTGATTTTTGACTCTGGGAGTCAGCTGAGACTTCTGTTGAGTCTGAGGGCCAGGTGAAGCTACCAGGGGACTGAGGAAGCATGACTGTGATGCTGGTATTTTGTATGAACTTGTTTGTGGCTTTGTGGAGCCTTGACTTCCTGGGAGCAGAAACTGTGAAGGATTTAACATGGACTGGATGCTGTAAGCTTCAGTGTGGAACAGAGACTGCATGGAGAGCTGGACAAGGACCTGGAAGCTATCTGCCTTTGAACACAGGTGAAAGTTTGATGAATCCAGGTAGGATCTGGGACCATGGAAGGGAATCTGGGGAATCTGAGAGACCACCCCAAGTCAAGCTGAAAGAAGACATTACTTGGACACTATATACTGACTGAGCAATTGTAAATTTACTAGTGACCTACGGGTAGAGGGTCTGTGTATTTTCTAATGATTGAATAGTGAATAATGAAGGATGATTGACTGATCAAATGATTGTCATAGTGACAGATGACTGAATAATTGATTTGTAACCTAGTATGACCCATGAGTGGAAAGCTTTGACTATTGTGCTTTGTGATTGAATTAAGGATTTTGTGAATGCTTGAGTTACTAAATGATTGTTCTTTGTTCAAAATTTTGTGACTACTGTAGCGGAAACTATGTGGCCATTTTCTGTGATAAGTTGTTTTGAATACTGTATTTTGATTTTCTATGATAAGTTCTAATATTGTGAATGCTGTGTTTTGATTTACTGTGAATGTTTTGCTTTGATTTGTTATAGAATAAATAGAGTGTTTACTATACTGTGTAATCAGAACTTTAAAAGCTGTTCACAGCAGCATACTTCTGAAAATCTGCTAGTGCTTGCCTAGAGAGGGGGATAAGAGGGGCAGTAAATGTTTTTTTTTTCAGTGAAGGGCCTCAGTTCGGATGGTGTGAGGAGGGATTACTATAGAGACTTAAGAAAAAATAAGAATGCTGAAACATGTTGTGAGGAATGGATGTTGATGTTAGGAAAGGAATAGCAAATTGATTAGATGGCTACATATGGATTGCTAATTGCAGAAGGACTCGGTTGAGATTATGTAACATAAATTTGTAGTGGATTCAATCAGCATGGTTTTGTCATTTCCTGCAATACCGTTCAACAACATGTGAATAGGAGCCAAGGAGTGGATGGTCAGAATAATACAAGGTGGCATTTGAGGAGGCACAATTAGGGATACAACACAAGGGTAAAGCATTTAATTGTAGAGGAGAAGGAAGACTTGGACTGATTCACCAAGAAGGCTGGTTGGTTGGTTGTTGTCCTTCATGCTTGAAAAGTACCAAAATGAAATCACTATATTGGGGTCAAGGTACAATGTGTCTGATGGGGTTGATCAGATCAATATGAGCTCGGAAGGCTCTACCACAGGTCAAAAGCAAATAGTCCATATGAACATTTGGAGTGGAAATGTCTCTAAATTTGCACATCTCATGTTTCTTTTGAACTAGTGCAACTCTGCTTTATTCATAAAGTATAGTGCCTTTTTTGATGCAGGTACATCATGCCATGTTATCCTGTTCCAGTGTCTCCCATGTCTCACAATAGATTCCAAAGTTCTTCAGAAAGTTCTGCATCAAATAGTCTTTTAAGCAAATGCACATTTGACATCCAAATAATGTAGTTAGTCCATAAGAGTTGTGCTCTTTGCAGTAGAGTATGAATGTCTGGCAGTCCAGTTTGAGAAAGGACCTCAGTGTCCCATACCTTATATTGCCAGGTGATCTTCAGAAGCTCCCTAAGACAATTCAAATGGAGGAAATTCAGTTTCCTAGCATGGCACTGGTAGGCTGTAAAGGTTTCACTAGCGTACAACAATGAGGTCAGTACAACGGTTCTCTAGATCTTCAGCCTAATACCTCTTCTCTCCCCACACTTTGCTTCTGAGCCTCCTAAATACTGAGCTAGCTCTGGTAATACTTGGATCGACCTCATCACCTGTGTATACATCCTTGGAAAGTATACTGCCAAGGTAAGTGAACTTATCCACAGCATTCACAATTTCTCTATTTGCTATAATCCTTGTTATAATGATGTGGTGCTGATGGAGTACCTGTGTTTTGTTAGTGTTAATTATTAATCCAAAATTAGCACAAGAAGCAGAGAATCAATCCCTGTTCCACTGCATTTCAGCAACAGAGACTGCATTCAGTCACAATCATCTGTGAACAAAAAGTCATGCTCTTTTTTCACTTTAGGTTTGGCTTGTAAATATGGCGATTAAAAAGGTTCTAGAGGGGTAATTTCTGGATAATTTAATCATTTTATTAATAATGCCAGCATTTTAATAAAAGTATAGTGATTTGGCTCTCTCTTAGTCCCAAAGCAATCATGGTGGTGGGCTCATGGCTTACATGCCCATTGGAAGAGAAATGTTTCTGAGGGTGGCAATAAAGTCTGATTAACAATTAATAAGAGAATTAATATTGTAATTAGGGGCTGGAATTGAACTTTGATTATGTCATTTACTTTTAAGTTACCCCAAACCTTGGGTAATCTATTCAAAGAATTTATCCCCCACCAAAGTTTAGAAGTTTGATCTAGTTGAATGGAGTAGCAAGACCCAGAATGAGGAGAATGCTAATCCCATCTTCCATCAGCCCTGTCCTTCAGAGACTGGACAAGGAAATAAAACAGGGGAAAAAACTGGAGTCTCTCTAATTTTAATAATTGGCTATTCGTAGGAAATAAGAATAATCATTTCTCTCATAGCCTTTTCAAGTTTGCCATCATTGCAGTAGCTGACCTTGATGCTCCTTTTGTCTTCAATGAAGGTTTCCAACAACACCACTGAAAATATCATGCTAAGAGGCATGGGGGCAAGCACACAGCCCTGCTTTACACTACTGGTTACTAGAAAAGCATGAGGGCACTGTCCATTATCTAGAACCTGGACAAACATGCCATCATGAAACTGATGCATAATTCTGAATAACTTCTCCAGACAACCAAATTTTTCCATGGTCTTCTACAATCCCTCATAATTAACAGTATCAAAGGCCTTGGTCAGATTGATCAACATTGTATACACACCTCTGTTCTGCTCCTGGAATTTGTCCTGGAATTGTTGAGCAGCAAACATCATATTAACTATACTTCAGCTCTTTCTGAAGCCACTCTAAGTCTCAGGTAGATAAGCATCTTCCAGTTGAAGGATCAGTTTATTAAAGAGGACTCTGGCAAGAATCCTGTCAGCAATGCCTAAGAGAGAGACACCACCCTGTGATTGTCATAAGACAACCTATTTCCTTTTCCTTTATAGAGATGGACAATGGAGGCATCCTTGAACTCCTGAGGGATAACCTCTTCTTTCCATATAACCTGGAAAATTTCAGTCAGCTTTTTATATGAACCTTGTTAATCTCAGATGGAATGGAATTAGCACCAGATGCTTTGATACATGAGAGGAACCAAATGGCATTAAAACCTCTTCTTCATTTGGAAGTTTGACTTCAACCTGGGGTATACAATCAGTGCTGATGACAGAAGATGATGACAGAAGACTATGAAAGACTATGAAAGTGTTCAGCCCATCTCTCCAGGATCAAATCCTTATCACTAATCAACGTGCCTCCATAAGTACTGAGTAGTTGAGGCATCTTTGGCCCATAAATAGCCATCAGGACATGACAAAAAGCACTATTGTTACTATTTATTGTTACTATTGAGATAAAATTGAATTTCATTTGCCTTCTTACTGAATCAAGACTCCTGCATCTCTCTAAGCTTTCCTTGTAACTTCACTTTTGATGGAGTTAAAGGCTACCTTCTTAAAGATGGATAAATTCTCCTGCTGGTGAACCCTGTGGAGTTCTTGTATTTTACTTAATTGCTTCTGAATTTCCCCATCATTTTCATGAAATCTATCTTGATGTTTATAAGTATTCTGAACTAGATAAATAAATGAAGTGCTATACCCCCAATCTCTGAAAGTTGCCCGCTGCTTTTCAGCTTTACTGTTGCCAATTATGCATTGGCCCAGCTTTTTCTCCAAATTAACAACAAATATTCATGCATTGAGAAGCACTCTAATCTGTTAACATTAAGTCTTCTTAATGTTAAGTTGTCTTAGTTTAGAGCCATCACTTTTGCTGAATATTTAACTTAAATGTTTAACTTGGAGAGAAGAAGTCTATGATTCATCCAGCCACACATCACCTTCATCACCCTTACATACTATCTGTCTCTTCTCTTTACAATGATATAGTCTATTAAATGTAAATTTTGCTGTGAGGGTGCATCTACAAAGTTTTCTTTCATTTAGGTAAATGAAAGACACTAGTGGTGATGAGATCATGATGTCATGAGATGTATAAGTCTTCAGTAATAAATGACCACTGTTGTTACTGTTTTCAGTCCCATTCCTCTCAAGAACTTCCTGCTATGTCTGATATTCTCTGCCTACTCTGGCCTTAACTTACCAAACACTTTGATGATGGTGGCATAGCATTTTCCTGCAAATGGCAATCACATTGCCATAAACCAGACATTCACTCTTTTTGAGAAGCATACAAGCTTCTTGACTAGATTAGTTTTGATTGTGAAATCTCTGCCAGCTTCACAATGCTCCTTATTACTGTGCTCGGTCCAAGTCAGGCTCTCACTTCAACAAACTGGCCTTCGTTTGCCAGTCTTGTTTCCTGCAGTTCCTCAGAACTTTCTGAGTTCTCTCACAAGAGCTGTTAGTCTTTCAGGTCTCTTGGGTTTTTTGTTGCCCATAAGCATGTGCATATTCCATGCATTAATGGTGAGTGGAATCAGCTTCACAAGTCTCTCTACATCATTTCTGATTTGACCACAGGGTAGTATCCGTACCTGCCACAGTAAGTAGGCCAGGGTTAGGTTAAATGAAAGACACAATTTTTAGGGAGTCTTCTAGCCCCTTCCTCATGTCAGGAAGTGAGCAGTGTAGCCCTTTAAAAAGTCTGCTCAGACATCCAGGTAGCTGCAGAATCCCACTGTTGCTTTAGTCGAGTAAGAAGATGAACCTATGGCCTCAGCCTCTTGTCTACACAGTTGTGATTACAGCTCCCAGCATATCCAGACTTTCTACTTCATCACTTGCTCATCACCACAGGACTTTGAGGAAGGTAAAAATGGCAAAAATGGTATAGGTAATATCTTTTGAAGAGCAGAAATTGGATTTGAGTGAGGCAGAGTTGTGTAAAGTCATCAGCCTCACTTTCTGTTCCAGAGTCATTGGAGTCCAGTGGTAAGACAAAAGTAAAGATAATTGGTGATGTCTCATTGATGCCATGGATGACCTTGTCATCTTTGGTGCCTAAACAACCTCTAAGTGTGACACAGCCTCTGCTTCCACCACCTTCATGGCCCACTGGAACAAATTGCTTACATCTGTTTGAGCAGACAGGCTACAATGGGTTGAGTGTAACCAAGGGACCTCAAACCAGTTGGTGAGTTACAGTAGTATCTACTCCAAGTATGTCAAGATTTCCCCAGAGGAATATTTGTTCCAGTGGGTGTGGCTACTGTGCATGCTTACAGATTCTTAAAGTCCCAAGTGAGAGTTGGGTAGCAGATGGACACCAAAGGGGTGTAGGGTGTTCAGGGAAGACTAGTGCCTCTGGTGGGAGGGCTTCTGAGCCCTTTTCAGGGCTGCTTTCCACCTTTTGAGTCCACCTACTATCCAACTCACAAAGCAGACAATATAAAGAAGGAAGAGCATTGTAGCCAAATTCAAATTAGAGTAATGGTAGGGGAAAGAACTAAAGGGATCAAATTTCATAGTGTGGATGAAGAATTAGAGGTCATAAGGTAAAGGGAAAGATAATATGATAAACATTTATAATCAGATAGTGAAAAATAAAATTTATTAATATCAGAGTGAAACACTTGTAAATGATGTTGAAATCAAAGGCATGATCATTCTGCATGCAACCAAGGCAAAATGGAGAAATAGGTCATGAGAATTGAGGAATTAAAAGTTTAGGATATCTAATGAAGCATGTATATTTAAGTTCCCTAGTAAGAGTTTTGTTAGAGAGAAAGGCTGAGGCAAGTACTGAACTCATTGAGGAAGAAAGGAAAATGCCATGGGAGTTAATAAATAATAGCTATTGGGATCTGAATTGAGTAACACATTTGAACAACATGAACATGAAAGGAGCTGATTTTGCTGACTTCTCTATAAACATACAGATTGCTTGATGATGCCATATAATAATTTAAATAGAAGTGGAGCCAAGATGATTGAAAAAAGCCAGGAAGTTGCCTGAGCTCTTTCTCATTTTCCCTGGGAAACAATGATAAATCAAGCCTCTAAAAGAATTCTGGAGAGATAGAATCTACTAAAAGATGGAATGAAACAATTTAAAAATGAGCAAAAGATAAAAAAGATCCTTGATCATAGAAAGCTATTATGGCAACAAGGAAGATTAAAACACAAACTCAGAGTAGAGCAACAATATCAAAATGCCTACATGTGAAGCTTCAAAGAGGAATATGAATTGGTCTCAGGACTAAAATTTCTCTTGGATGAGCTCAGAAAGGATTTTAAGAGCCAAATAAAAGGTACAAGAAAAAATAGGAAAAGAAATGAGAGGTATGCAAAAGAAAGTCAACAGTTTGGAAAAGGAAGAACAAAAATTGACTGAAGAAAAAAATCGCTTAAAAAATACAATTGGACAAGTTTGGAAAAAAAAAAAAACCCAGTGACAAAAACAACTCTTTAAAAAGTAGAATTGACCAAATAGAAAGGGAAGTACAAAAGTTAACTGAAGACTATAATTCTTTAAAAAGTAGAATCGGGCAAGTGGAAGCTAATGACTCTATGAGACATCAAGAATTATTCAAACAAAATTTTTAAAAAATGAAAAAGTAGAAGAAAATGTAAAGTATCTCATTGGAAAAACAACTGACCTAATAGGAGATATAATTTAAGAATTATTGGACTAGCACATCCTATACATGATTGTATGCCACTATGGTGGGGTTGGGGGCTGGGGAGCAAGGGAAGAAAAATCTGAAACTCAAGTGACTCTGGAACTGAGTCTTGTAAACTAAAAGTAAACAAACAAGTCAATAAAAGAAATTTAAAAACAGAAAAAAATTTAAAAAAGAATTATTGGACTACCTTAAAAAAAGAGCCTACACAACATCTTTCAAGAAATTATCAAGAAAAACTTCCCTGAGATCCTAGGAACAGAGGGTAAAATATTCATTGAAAGATTCCACCAATAACCTCCTTAAAGAAATGAAAACTCCAAGGAATACTGTAGCCAAATTCTAGAATTATCAGGTCAAGGAGAAAATACTGCTAGCAAGCAGAAAGAAAAAATTCAAATATTAAGAAGCCACAGTCAGGATTATGCAGGACTTAGTGGCTACTTCATTAAAGGATCAGAGAGCTTGGAATATGATATTCTGGAAGGCTAAAGAACTTGGATTACAATCAAGAATAGACGGAGCCAAGATGGTGGTGTAGAAGCAGCAAGGTCTCACAGCTCCTGCACAGCCACCTTAAATACACATAAAATACGACTCTCAACAAATTTTAGGGCTCAAAAACACACAAAAATACAGAAAACACGTCTCTCGCTGAAGGCAGTTTAGTGGGAGGGGCCCATTGTATCAGGCTGGGAGCCAAGGCCAGCCCAGCCCAAAACCGTGGCCTGGCCCCAGGGTAGTTGGGAAAAGCCACAGCCCAAGCAAGAGTCACTCTATCGCTAAAGGCTAAAAAGTGAATCTGAACAAATTCAAGAGTGAAAGAACCCACTGTGAGACTGAGCAGGGCATATTCCCAGCCCAGGAAAGTGCCTACTCAGGTCAAGGAAAGGAGAACGCTGAGCACAAGGAAGCTGCACCAAAGTGGAGCTGAGAGCAGTGTACAGCAGACCGAGAAGAAGCCTCAGCCAGCCAGCAGACTCATCCAGCCTGGCCATCTCACCACAGGACAGAGGATCATGGAACTGGGTAGGAAAATCTCAGGGCCCACAGCAGGGTCAGCAGGTTCTGCAGGGGCAATCTGGATGTTTAAACTTATACACCCATACATCCAGAAGCCAATGGAGGAATAAAGTTTAGTGGCTCTGATCCCCCTTCCCAGACACAGAAAAGTTCGGAATTAAAGTCCCACCCAGAGAACAATCTTGAATTAGTGGAAACAGGTTCAGGCTTGTGCATGGCTGAGGAAAGGGGAAAGAAGACAATGCAGAGTCTAAGCCCAGTAAGGCAGAGCCAGCAAGCCCTACCAAGAAAAGCCAATTTAGCACCACCAGGCAAATCAGCAAACAACAGATCTGCTTCGGCCTTTAGCTGTAGCTGGCTCTGAGCCTGCCTTAGCTCACAGACACACGCTCTGAAACCTGAAGGAGCTAGACCACCCGACCCCCACAAGTTATTCTGTAAGCATCAGGGTAACTCAGGGGAATCGTTGAGAGTCTTGGTATTGGCCTCAGGCTACACACTCAGAGCTTACAGCTACCAAACCCCTATCTCCCAGCCTGAGAAGCTCAAGACCCAAGCACCCCAGAAGCAGATATCCACTCTAAAAATCCAGGACATAGGCACTCACAATGAGGAAGAAGGAAACTGTAAAGGCTAAGACCAAATCTTTTTATAGTGAGCAAGAACAAACAAATTCAGAAGGCAATAGGGACTCTACTCACACTGCAAACCACAGAAGGAAAGGCAAATTGGATTCAAGCCCAAAGAGCCTTCTTGGAGTATCTCAAAAGAGATTTTAAAAATGAAATTAGAGAGGTAGTGACCAAATTGGAAAAAAATCTCACTGAAGAAATCATATCTTTGAAAAGCAAAATTGGAGAACTAGGACAGGAGGTCCAAAATCTGACTGGAGAAAATACCTCCCTAAAAATTAAAAATGAACATATGAAAAAGGAATTCCAAAAACCAGCTGAGGAAAATAATTCACTAAAAATTAGAATAAGACAAATTGAAGATAAGGACTCTATGACGCAACAAGAGTCAGTCAAACAAAACATAAAGATTTAAAAATTAGAAGAAAGTGCAAAATATCTCACTCAAAAAACAACTGACCTAGAAAACAGATCCAGGAGAGATAACCTAAGAATTATCGGCCTATCAGAAAGCCATGATTAAAAAACCAACCTGGACAGCATTCTCCAAGAGACTGTTAAAGAGAACTGTCCTGAGGTCCTAGAATCAGAGAGAAATGGTCATTGAAAGAAACCACCGATCTCCTCCTGAAAGAGATCCCAAATTGAAAACTCCAAGAAATATTGTAGCCAAACTCCAGAGCTACAAAGTCAAGGAGAAAATACTGAATGCAGCCAAAAAGAAGCAATTCAAATATCATGGAACTACAGTCAGGATTACACAGGATTTTGGCAGCTGCTACATTAAAACATTGGAAGGAATGGAATGCGATATTTTGTAAAGCAAAAGAGCTAGGACTGCAACCAAGGATGAACTACCTGGAAAGACTGACCATATTCTTTCAGGCAAGGAGAAGGTCATTTAATGAAATAAAGGACTTCCAGACTTTCCTTATGAAAAAGCCTGAGCTCAATGGAAAATTCAATCTCCACTTACAAGATCCAAGAAAGACATAAAAAGGTAAACAAGGAAAACATACACTTACACATACATATACACACACAGATGCTCACACATGCACATAACTTGGGACTCAATAAGAGCAAACTGTTTACATTCCTTTATGAGAAGCAGATACCTGTCAATACTGAAATTTGTATAAGTATTCTGACACTTAAAAGGGATGTACACAGAAAGAGAATGTGGGTATAATTGGACTAATCTGAAGATTTAAAAAAACCTGTTAAGGGGAAGAAAGGGATTGTATTGGGAGAAAAGGAAAAGGAGAGACAGAAGATGGTAAATTATGCCATAAAAAGAGGCATAAAAACATACTAAAGTGGAGGGGTGAGACAGAATGAGATGAACATTGTATGATCATTACTCCCATTTGGTTCTGATTTAAAGAGGGATAAATACAAATGGCTAAGTTTAGATTCTAACATGAAAAGACACAAAAATTCATAACAATAGAGGGAAAAGAGGTAGGGAGAGGAGCAATATATGAAATGTACTATCATTGGTTTGGGTTCAATGAGGGAATAACATACTCTGTTAAGAATAAAAATCTATTGTACCCTACAGGCAGTAGGAGTGATAAGGGGGGAGGGGTGTGAGAAGGGGAGCAAAGTCAGTAGGGAGGGCAAGAGTAGCAAGTGGGAAGGGTAGTAAAGAGGGGTGAATACAGGGAGAGAATACTGAAGGAGGTGGTGGTAAAAAAAGATATAAACAGAGGAGGGAATAAAATGGAGGCAGTCACAGATAGTAATCATAACTGTGAATGTGAATGGGATGAACTCTCACACAAAACAGAGGCAGATAGCAGAATGGATTAAAAACCACAATCCTACAATATGCTGTCTACAAGAAACACATCTGAAACAAGGGGAGAGGCACAGGGTAAAGGTAAAAGGATGGAGCAGAATATATTATGCCTTGGCAAAAGTAAAAAAAGCAGGGATAGCAATTCTTATCTCAGATAAAGCAAAAGCTACAATAGATCTAATTAAAAGAGATAAGGAAGGAAATTACATCATGCTAAAAGGCACCATCAAGAATGAAGCAATATCATTACTTAACATATATGCACCAAGCGGTATAGCATCCAAGTTCCTAGAAGAAAAGTCAACAGAACTAGAGGAGGAAATAGATAGCAAAACTATACTAGCGGGGGACCTTAATCTCCCCCTCTCTGAACCCTATTAAATCTAACCTCAAAATAAACGAGAAGGAACTTAAGGGGGCAAATAGAATTTTAGAGAGGCTAGACATGATAGCTCTCTGGAGAAAACTGAATGGGGATAAAAAGGAATATACCTTCTTCCCAGCAGTACATGGCACATTCACAAAAATAAACCATGTACTAGGGCATAAAAACCTCACAATTCAGTGCACAAAGGCAGAAATATTAAATGCATCATTCTCAGATCATGATGCAATAAAAATTATATGTAATAAAGGGCCATGGAAAGGTAGGCAAAAAACTAATTGGAAACTAAATAATTTAATCCTAAAGAATGAGTGGGTTAAACAAGAAATTATAGAAACAATCAGTAACTTCATTCAGGAGAATAACAATAATGAGACATCATACCAAAGCTTGTAGGACACAACAAAGGCAGTACTTAGGGGAAGTTTTATATCCCTGAACGCATACTTGAAAAAATTAGAGGAAATGGAGGTCAATGAATTGGGTATATAACTGAAAAAGCTAGAAAAAGAACAAATTGAAAACCTCCAATTAAAAACTAAATTAGAAATAATGAAAACAAAAGGACAGATTAATAAAATTGAAAGTAAGAAAACTATTGAACTTATAAATGAAACTAGGAGTTGGTTTTATGACAAAATCAATAAAATTGATAGACCCTTAGTCAATATGATAAAAAAAGAAAGACGAAAACGAAATTCTGACTCTCAAAATTGAAAAGGGTGAATGTACCTCCAATGAAGATGAAATTAAAACAATAATTAGGATTTATTTTGCCCAACTGTATGCACATAAATTTGATAATCTTAGTGAAATGGATGAATATCTACAAAAACACAAGTTGCCCAAACTAACTGAAGAGGAAGTAAATTACTTAACCCTATCTCAGAAAAAGAAATTGAACAAGCTATAAAAGAACTACCTAGGAAAAAAATTCCTAGGGCAAGATGGATTTACTAGTGAATTCTATCAAACATTTAAAGATTAATTGATTCCAATACTCTACAAACTATTCAGGAAAATTAGTGAATAAGGAGTCCTTCCTAATTCTTTCTATGACACAAATATGTGTACTGATACCTAAGTCAGGGAGAGATAAAAGGGAGAAAGAAAATTATAGACCAGTCTCCCTCATGAATATAGATGCAAAAATCTTAAATAAAAGATTAGCAAAAGACTACAGCAACTTATAACTAGAATAATACATTTTGGCGAGGTTGGATTTATTCTAGGAATGCAAGGATGGTTAAATATTAGGAAAACCATCAGTATCATTGATAACATCAACAATAAAACTAGCAGAAACCATATGATTGTTTCAATAGATGGAGAAAAAGTCTTTGACAAAATACAAGATCCATTCCTATTAAAAACACTATAAAGTATGGGAATAAATGGAGTTTTCCTTAGAATAATAGGTAAGATCTACTTAAAGCCATGAGCAAGTATTATATGCAATGGGGATAAACTAGAAGCATTTCCAGTAAGATCAGGGGTGAAACAAGGATGTCCACTAT
>CM053594.1:41960130-41978701 GCA_028646575.1 Pseudocheirus occidentalis
AGAAGTGGGAAAAGGTCCCATATGTACAAAAATATTTATTGCAGCTCTCTTTGTGGTGGCAAAAAACTGGAAATTTAAGGGATGCCCATTAATTGGGGAATGGCTGAACAAGTTATGGTATATGAATGTGATGGAATATTATTGTGCTATAAGAAATGGGAAGGAGATGGACTTCATCTGGAGAAGCTTATATGAAGTGATACTAAGTCAGAAGAGCAGAACCAGGAAAAAATTTGTATACAGTCACAGATACATCATATGTGTGACAACCAACCTTGAAAAACTGGACTCTTCTCAGCAATGCAGTTAAAAGACAACTCTACAAGTCTCAGGATAGAAGGAGATGTCTACATTCAGAGAAAGATCCAGAAAGACCAAAGTTTAAATGGAGACTGAAGCAATGCATGCTATCATTCTTTTCTATGTTTGGTTTTTGTTTCTCTTTTCTCATTGTTCACTCCATTGGCTATAACACCTATATAACCTGACTATTGTACAATGGGAAAGAGTTTGCTGATCCTATGTGTGATTGTATGCCACCATGGCAGGGTTGGGGGGTGGGGAGGAAGGGGAGAAAAATCTGAAACTCAAGTGATCCTGAAAGTGAATCTTGTAAACTAAAAGTAAACAAACAAGTCAATAAAAAAAAGAATAAATTACCCAGCAAAACTAAGCATAATATTGCAGGGGACAATATAGACATTCAATGAAATAGGCAATTTTCAAACTTTCCTGATGGAAAAACCAGTGTTAAACAGAAAATATGATCTTCAACTACAAGACTCAAGAGAATCATAAAAAGGTAAATAGGAAAGAAAAAAACATGGCATTCAATAAGGCTAAACTCTTTATATCCCTACATGGGAAGATGATACTTGAAACTCTTAAGAACTGTATTTCCATTAGGGCAATTAGAAAGAGTATACTTGGAGAGATGGGGTGGGTATATATTTGCTTTGATATCATGATAAAAATACTAATTAAGGAGTTAAAAAAAGGATTGTACTGGGAGAAGAGGAAAGAGGAAGGCAGAATGGAGTAAATAATAGCACATGAAGATTCAGGAAAGATATTATAGTAAAGGGAAAGAAGGGAGGAGGTTGACATTGTTTGAAACTTACTTCAATTAAATTTGGCTCAAAGAGGGAATTACATATACACTTAGTTGGGTAGAGAAATCTATCATACCCTATAGGGAAGTAGGCAGTGAAAGGGGAAAGAAAAGGGAGACAGGGGTTGATTTAAGGGTGGGCAGATGGGAGGGCAGAAGTAGGAAGAGAAAGGGGGAAAAGGGAAGAGGAATGATAGAAGGGAGGGAAGACTAAGGGGAGGCAAAACACTGGTGAGGAGGGACAGGTTGAAAAAAGAGACAAAAGTATACAAAAAGGGTTGGGGATAATAGGATGGAGGGAAATACACAGCTAGTAATCACAACTGTAAAAGTGAATAGGATGAACCCTCCCATAAAATGAAAGTGAAGAGCAGAGTAAATTAAAAACTAGAATCCTACAATATGTTGTTTACAGGAAACTCATTTGAAGCAGAGAAACACACACACAGAGTAAAGGTAATAGGCTAGAGTGGAATACATTATACTTCAACTGAAGTTAGATTTTTTAAAAAGAGAGAGGTAGCAATCCTGATCTCAGACAAAAAAAAAAACAAAAGTAGATATGATTAAAAGAGGTAAAAAAGGGAACTACATCCTTCTAAAAGGTATCACTGACAATGAATCAATACTAAATATATATGCACCAAGCTGTATAGCATCTAAATTCTTAGAGAAAATGTTAAGTGAGTTACAGGAAGAAATAGACAATAAAATTATACTAGTGGGGGACCACAACTCCCCCCTCTCGGAACTAAATAAACCTTACTACAAAATACACAAGAAAGAAGTTAATGAGGTGAATAGAATTTTAGCAAAGTTAGATATGATAGACCTTAGGAAAAAATTGAATGGGGATAGAAAGGAATATTCTCTCAATGATACATGGCACCTACACAAAAATTGACCTTGTATTAGGGCATAAAGATGTCATAATCAAATTCAGAAGAGCAGAAATAATAAATCCATCTTTTTGAATGATAATGTAAAAAAAATTACATGTAATAAAGGGCCACAGAAAGAAAGATTAAAAATTAATTGGGGAGAGAAAGAGGTGAGTCGCCCAGGACAGATTGGAGCCCCCAGGAGCTGGGCGCGGCGGAGGCCCCAGCGTTGGCATCCCTGTTGGTGTATGTGCGGTAACAATATGTCTGTCCCCCTGCTCTCCGACGCTGCGACTGTTTCAGGAGCTGAGTGGGAGACAGCAGCGGTTATTTTTTTACATGGGCTTGGAGACTCAGGGCACAGCTGGGCTGATGCCCTCTCCTCCATCCGCCTCTCCTATGTCAAGTACATCTGTCCCCATGCACCTCGGATCCCGGTCACACTGAACATGAAGATGGTGATGCCTTCCTGGTTTGACCTGATGGGCCTGAGTCCCAATGCCCTGGAAGATGAAGCTGGCATCAAGAAAGCGGCCGAGAGCATTAAGGCCCTGATTGAGCACGAGGTGAAGAATGGGATTCCAGCCAATCGAATCATTTTGGGAGGCTTCTCCCAGGGTGGAGCCCTGTCCCTCTACACAGCTCTCACCTTCCCTCATCCCCTGGCTGGCATCGTGGCCCTCAGCTGCTGGCTCCCCCTGTATTGGGCCTTCCCTCAGGCAGCCAATGGCACGGCCTGGGACATGGCCATCCTGCAGTGTCACAGGGAACTGGACCCTATGGTGCCCCTATGCTTTGGAGCCCTCACCTCATAGAAACTCAAGTCTGTTGTCCCTCCAGCCAAGGTCCAGTTTAAGACCTACCCGGGTGTCATGCACAGCTCCTGTCCACTGGAGATGGCAGCTGTGAAGGAATTCATTGAGAAGCTGCTGCCCCCCATCTAACAGGACCCACCCATACCTCTTCCTCCCTGGGGGGGGGGCCAGAGGGGCCCACAGCAGTATATGAGGTAGAAGCCATGGCAGCCCCTTCCCTCACCCCAGGTCTTTGAGGGCAGGAGGATTGGGCCCCTCCCCCTTGGAGACCATCTCCTTCCTAGCTCCTCTTCCCATACCTGTCTCTTTCCTTGCCCTATCACTGTCCTGGGAGGTTGGGGATCAAGGGTACAGCCTCCTGTCTCTTCAGCTGCCATAGTCTGTCCTCTAGGATCTCGGCCACAGTATTGCAAGGGGTGCATGGGGGCCCAGCTGCTGACCCACTCAGGACCCATGTGGCTCAGGTCTATTCACCTGGGACAATCAGCCCTTCCCAGTTGGATCACCCCAGGTGAATTCCAGGGACCTAAACCATCCAGGGTTTTTTTCCTTTTTGGGATTCAGATCCCAAAGACACAGTCTTTTCCTTTGGGGGGTCATATCCCATTCCCATCATCCCCCAGAACTATTAGATAAAATCATTCTTATCCTGAACCTCCCCAAAGAATTATACTCCTAAAATTCATGTTTCTAATATATAATAGATACAATTCTAAGATCAATATCTCTCTTGAATATAGGAGAATAAGAGAAGAATTGGCTAGCCATAAACATCATCTAAAAACCCACAAAGGTGGGGCTCCAGTCACCCTGAGATGTATGGTATGGCATTCCAGATATTTGTAAAGCACTTAGAACAGTGTTTGGCATATAGCAGGTG
This sequence comes from Pseudocheirus occidentalis, assembly GCA_028646575.1. Taxonomy (NCBI): domain Eukaryota; kingdom Metazoa; phylum Chordata; class Mammalia; order Diprotodontia; family Pseudocheiridae; genus Pseudocheirus; species Pseudocheirus occidentalis. Next base: position 41,963,818 of record CM053594.1, read on the forward strand.
CTTAATAAATCTTTTTTTTATTCTCTTTCCTCTGTCTATAAATCCCTATTACATGCAGGCTACCCTGTTCTATATATTACAGATGATATGTTATATGGGAAAAACTTGTTTAATAAAATAATTTTGAATTCTTTCCTGGTCATTTCTCTTACAAGAATTACACACACACACAGAGAAGACTATATCATAAGATTAAGTACTGCAACACATACTATCCCAAAACTCTCTGTCAATTGTTTCTCTGTCACTTTTTCTTATTCAGTTGCATTCCACCAGTTTAATATGGAGTTTTAATGGGAATTTTATTGATAATTCTGAAGTTACATTGTACTCTGCTTCTGGCTTTCCAAGACTTTTTTGAAGGCCAGTGCTTCAGTAGTAATTTCAGTTTAAATAGTCCTGACCTACAGGTTTCAACCTGTAATTTTCAACCTGTAAATTAAGTATTCTATATTGTTTTGGTACCTTCACATTTTAAATTTCAATGTTCTTTTTCTTTGACTCCCACTTCTGAATGCCAGGTATTTTGGACAGGCTTGTACTCCCTTTCCAAGCAGGAAAAATTTTCATAGTAGTTTTTAAAAATGTGCTAGAAATTATTTCTTTGTGGTTGGCTGCTTGGTTACAACAAGGTTTGTTGGTGTTGGTTGATGTTTTTGGAGGTTGTGGTGTTTGGTGGAGCTATTGATTAACATAATTCTCTCAATGTCCTTCTTAAAATTTTTCTAATTTTGATCAAACATTTTGGCACAGGTATAATTTTGGTACCCACAAAAGGCAATATTTCAGGAAGTCCTATTTGTTTTGAGTATTATTCTTTTTATATTTCCTGTATTTGGGGAAGTATAAAGAGTTTATCTAGACTAGAGTCCTATTGCCATGCATTTATAATGGAGAAGTCCCTCCCTGCCAGACCTTAAGAAAGAGGACATTTTAAGGACATTCTGTAGAAATGTTAAAGCCTTAGAAGAGAGTACAATTAAGGTCATCAACATTAATGCAAATAAGATAACTCAGGAAGTTTTTTCTAAGTCCACTTGAGAATTTTGAAAATAGGAATATACCTGAGTATATCAGTGGAAAGTTGTACCTTGGAACTTTATACTAGTCTATCCTATGAGGAAGGAGTTATTCTAAAAGGTAGGAACCATACTTCTCAAAGAAGGACTTCACACACACACACACACACACACACACACACACACGCTCAATATCTCCATTAAGTCTGGGCTGATGCCATAATCTCAATGCTATAAATATACTATAGACTCAACATTAGCATCTTTTCTGGAAAGGAATAGTAGGAGGCTTGAATTGGGAAGGATCAGAAATATTAAGCTGATATTTAGATTTACCAATTGAGTTAGAAAAAGTGACAGAAACAATGACAGAGTCTTGGGATAATTTCTGTTGGAGTATATAGACTTATGGCAAGACAGAGTAATGTAATATTATCTGAAAATAATGACAATGCAAACTGCTGAGGTCAAACCAGTTGAAGAGACATATTTTAATCAGCATTTAGCAAACAATACATGACCCTCATCTGTTCAAGTTTATCTTTGCTGAAACAGAAGCCATTGCCAACACACCCTGAGGTAAGAGATATACTTATATGCACATGGGATATCAAACTCTTTGGAAGGCCTCAGCCTAAACTGGCCTGGGGCCCTCTTCTTGAGTATAGCCTATGAAGCAAGGCAAAGGAACTGAAACTCAAACCCAGAGCAATAGGCATAGGACCAAAGACGACAAGATGAGAGAAAAAAGAGGAGGAAAAAACCCACTGAGGAGAGGACTGAGAGGATGTGGGTCATGAAGGCCTGACTCAAGAACACTTCTGTCAGGTTTAACAAGCAGAGTAATAGTCTCACTGTCTTTTATAATTGTGGATCCAAGGGTCATATACATGTTCTATACACAATTAGATTGGGAGTTCCCTGAGGGCAGGGACTATTTTTTAATCTTTCTTTGTACCCTTACCATTTAGCATAGTTCCTGGCATGTAATAGGCACTTAATAAATACTTATCACTGACTAGGACAAAAAAGTCAGAGTTGGCTGTGCAGAACAATGTATTTTTTCTACCCTTGGCAAATTGAAGTGGGGCCATGGAGGGAGGTCATCCTGGGCTTCAAAGACACACAGAATCCAACAATATGTTGTTCAAAAGAAAGACACTTAAAACAAAGAGAAACACATAAAGTAAAAATAAGGGGCTAGAGCAGAATCTATTATGCTTTTGATGAGGTTTAAAAAATAAGGGTAACAATCATTACCTAAAACACAACAAAATAAAAAACAGGCATAATTAAGTGAGATAAGTAAGGACACTACATTTTACTGAAAGGTACCATTAAAACAAAGTAATATCAATACTAAATATATATGCACCAAATGGCATAGCATGAAAACTTTTATTTCTTTTCAAAATTGTATTTTAGACTCAAAATCCAGAACACAAATACAAAATAGAGAAAAGAAACAAAAACATAACATAAACTTAAATATTGAAACTTAAATACAAAATTAGAAAGAAAAAACAGTATGTCGAACACAATAGAACATAAGAGAGGATTCAAAATATGTAACAATAAATCTTCATTTCAAGAAAGCCTATATGATAAATAATATTTGTTGTGTTGAGAATTGTCCATCTTTTCTTTGCTTCCTTGTGAGTTTTCTTTTGTTCTCTGCTATGCACTTTTTTTACTTGTTCTTTTTTTTTTACCTTCCCCATGTACCCTCCTCAAAGGCCACAAAAAGTTTAGATATGTTTCTCTATAACTATAAATGTATATGTACCCTCCCCTGCCCCCCCACAAAGTCTACAATAAAGTTTAGATATGTTTCTCTATAGTTATAGATATATACATACACATATACATATATAGAGATATACTTTCCCAAACCCATTCTACTCCTGATATTTGTTTTTAATGTGTGTGCAAATCTCTTTTTTCCTATTCTTTCCTGCCTTTCTACTTTGCTTCTACCCATTACCTTGCCTTCCTATGACTTGCCTATCCTGTCTAAGGATTTCTCCCCCAAATTCTTAAAAGTTAAGTGAGTTATAGGAGGAAATAGATACGAAAACTATACTAGTAAAGGACCTCAATTTTCCTATCTAAAGACTGAAATAAAAAAAAAAAGAAATGGAGGAGATGGATAGAATCTTAGAAAGGTGAATTATAATAGACTGCTAGAGAAAAGTGAATAGAAATAGAAAGAAGTACACTTTTTCTCAACTGTACATAGAACCTTCCCCCGAACTGTACATATATTAGAGCATAAAAAGCCTCCCAACCAGATGCAGATAAGTAAAAATATTAACTGCACTCTTTCCAGACCATAATGCAGTAAGATTATATTCAATGAAGGACCATGGAAGCATAGATTAAAAATTAGTCAGAAACTAAATAGTTTAGCACTAAAGAATGAATGGTCAAAGAACAAATCATAGAAACAGCCAATAATTCCTTTAAAGAGAATTGTAACAATGAGACAACACATCAGAATTTATGAGATGCAGCCAAAGCAGATCTTAGGGAAATTTTTACACCTCTAAACACATCAATAAAATAGAAAAATGGCAGAACAATAAATTGGGAGTGCAACTTTTTAAGAAAGAATGAATTTAAAATCTCAAATTAAACACCAAATTGGGAATCTTGAAATCAAAAAAGAGATTAATAAAATTTAAAGAAGACTATTGAACTAATAAATAAAACTAAAAGATAGGTTTGTGAAAAAACAATAAAATAGATTAAACCATCAGTTAATTAATTTTTTAAAAGAAATAAAATAAAATTACCAATATCAAAAACAAAAAAAGGTGAATCTAGCACCAATGAAGAAGAAATTAAAGCAATTATTAAGAGCTATTTTGCCCAATTATATGCCAAGAAATCTGACAATCTAACTAAAATGGGTCAATATTTACAAAAATATAAATTGCCCAGATTAACAGAAGAAGAAATAGAATGCTTAAATAATCCCATCTTATACAAAGAAATTGAACGAGCCATCAATGAGATCCCTAAGAAAAGATGCCCAGGATTAAATGAATTCAAAATTAATTAATTCTAATAATATATTAATTATTTGGAAAAATAAGCAAAGGAATCTTACTAAATTCCCTTTGCCACACAAATGTAGTGCTGATACCTAAACTGGGAAGAGCAAAAACAGAAAAAAAAACTATAGACCAATTTCCCTAATGAATATTGATGAAATTTTAAAAAATAATATGCTAGCAAGGATATAAACGCAATAGATCACAATGATTATAGTATAAACTATAATGATATTGCATTTATGCTGTGAATTCGGGGCCAGTTCAATATTAGGAAAATTATCAGCAGAATTGATTACATCAATAACAAAATCAAGAAACTAATATGATTATCCCAACAAATGTAGAAAAAGCTTTATGACAAAACTCATTCTATTTTTAAAAACCCCACTAGAAAGCATATGAATCACTGGAGTTTTCCTTAAAATGATACTTAATATATATCTAAAACTATCACCAAGCATTATGTGTAATGAAAATAAACTAGAGGCCTCTCCAGTAAGATCACAGGTAAAGCAAGGATGCACGTTATTACCACTATTATTCTATATTGTTCTAGAAATGTTATCTGTAGCAACAAGAGAAGAAAAAGAAATTGAACAAATTAGAATAGGCAATGAGGAAACAAAATTATCACTCTTTGCAGATGATATGATGGTATGTAAAATGCTAGAAAAGTAGTTTAAACTAATTAACAGTTTCAGAAAAATTGCAAGATATAAAATAAACCCAAATAAATCACTAGCATTTATATATATTACCAACAAAGTCCAGCAACAAGAGATAAAAAAGAAATTCCATTTAAAGTAACTCTAGACAATACAAAATACTTAGAAGTCCACCTGCCAAGACAAACCCAGGAACTATATATGAACACAATTATAAAACATTTTCACATGTGTAAAGTCAGATCTAAATAATTGGAAAAATATTCATTGCTAATGGATAGGGTAATCCAATATAATAAAATGGACAATTCTACCTAAATTCTACCTAATTTACTTATTCCATGTCATACCATTCAAATTACAAAAAAAATTTTATAGAACTAAAAAGAAATCATCAAAAAAATAAAAAATATCAAGGGAATTGTAATGCCATGTACAAACAGATTCCCAAAAGAATGCTACTGTGAACAGCTTTTAAGGTTCAGATTACACAGTATAATGAACACTCCATTTATTCCATTACAAATCAAGGCAAACATTCACAACAAATCACAATATAATATCTAGAGCATTACATCTTATCACAGAAAATCACAATATAATGTTCATAACAGCTTAACATTAGAATGGCCACACAGTTTTCACTATAGTGGCCACAATATTTAAAACAAGGAACAAAAGAATAATCATCTGGTTTCTCTAAGGGGAAAACACTCCTTTCTTAATCATTCAATCAATTCACAATACAGTAATCAGACTTCCACTCATAGGGCAACCATTAACTTAATCAGTCACTAATCTAGATTTACAATTACTAAATATCATTAATCACTAAGTACAGTCATTAGAAAATTACACAAATCCTCCACCCCTGGATGTCTAGTAAACTTGTTCAATATCCAAGGAGAGGCCTTTTCTTCATCTTGACTTGTGGTGATGTCTCTGATTCCTTGGATCCTCTTCCATGGTCCCAGCTCCTACCTGAATTCGCTAAACAGTCACCTGGATTCAGGGGCAGACAGCTCCCAGGTTCTTGTCCAGTCCTCCAGGCAGTCCCCAGTGCACACTGAAGATCACAGGGTCTAGCACATCTCAGACCCTTCACCACTTCTGTTGCTGGGACCTCAAGGATCTGCCAAGTCACAAACCAACCAATCCTGGCAATTAGGTGGCTTTCCCAGTCCTCCAGAAGTTCAGCTGGCCCTAGGACCCAGGAAAAATCTCGGCCTTCTAGGCAAGCCCTCTCAGCCTTCTAGGAGGCCTTCACCAGATTCTGGTCTCAGGAATATCCTAACTTAGTTCTTAGTCAGCTTCCAGATGCTGGGAGAGAAAGTCTCTCTCTCTCTCTCTCTCTCTCTCTCTCTCTCTCTCTCTCTCTCTCTCACTCTCTCTGTCTCTCTCTCTCTCTCTCTCTCTCTCTCTCTCTCTCTCTCTCTCTCTCTCTCTCTCTCTCTCTCTCTCTCTCTCTCTCTCTCTCTCTCTCACACACACACACACACACACACACACACACACACACACACACACGGAGTATGCAAGAAAACTCCAACTCAGTTCTTCAGTCCAGCAGCCCAGCTCCCAGATGCTGGGACAATCCTGCTTTCTCCAACAGGAGCCACCAGGAGGAAGATTCCCAATTCTGTCTCTCTGTTTTTCTGTCTCTAAAACTCTTCTTATATACACACTGGCCTCCTGTCTCAGCCAATGCCCTCCTGCCACATCAGGAACAGGGGAGTTCACACCCTGTAAACAGGGTACAGAGCTTACACCTTCCTTACACCTTCAGTACTTAGCCTTAAATTACTAAATCCTAAGTATCTGCTAAATTGATTAGTGTTACAGGAATCAATGGAAAAAATGTGAAGGAAGGTGGCTTAGCAGTACTAGATCCCAAACTGTATTATAAAGCAATGATCATCAAGACAATGTGGTACAGGTTAAGAAATAGATTGGTGGATTAATGGAAAAGATTAGGTCCACAAGACACAGGTAGTAAATGACCTCAGTAACCCTTCATTTGCTAAAGCTAAAGATCTAAGATTTGGGAATAAGAAACCATCATTTGACAAAAATTCTGGAAAATCTGGAAAGAAGTGTGGCAAAAACTAGGTATAGACAATATATCAAATCATATACCAAGATATGGTCAAAATAGGTACATAGTTTAGACATAAATGGTGACAGCATAAATAAATTAGAAGAGCAGGGAATATTTAACCTGTCAGATCTATGGAGAAGGGAAGAATTAATGACCAAACACAAGATGGAGAGCATTACAAGATATAAAATGGATAATTTTCAGTATGTCAAATTGAAATGGTTTTATATAAATGAAACAAATACAGCCAAATAGAAGGAAAGTAGAAAACTAGGAGAAAATGCTTACAACAAATTTCTCTGATAAAGGCCTCGCTTCTCAAATACAGAGAGCTGAGTCAAATTTATAAGATTATAAGTCATTTCTCAATTGCTAAATGGTCAAAGGATGTGAACAGGCAGTTTTCAGATGAAATTAAAGTTATCATAATCATATGCAAAATGTTTAAATAACTATTGATTAGACAAATGCAAATTAAAACAACTCTGAAGTACTACTTCATACCTATCAGATTGGCTAATATGACAGAAAAGGGAAATGACAAATGTTGGAGGGTATGTGGGAAAATTGGAACACTAATGCACTCTTGATGGAGTTAAAAACTAGTCTGACCACTCTGGAGAACAATTTTAAACTATTCCCAAAGGACTATAAAACTGTGCATACCCTTTGATCCAACAACACCACTACTAGGTTTGTATCTCAAAGAGATAAAAAAGGAAAAAATATCTATATGTAGAAAAAATTTATTTTGTGATAGCAAAGAATTTGAAATAAATGTCATGCCCATCAATTGGGGAATAGCTAAAAAAAATGTGGCATTTGATTGTGCTGGAATATTATTGTGTTATAAGTAATTATGAGCAGGATGCTTTCAGAAAATCCTGGGAAGACTTACATGAACTGATGCAAAGAAGTTGGAGAACATTGCATGTATAGAAATATCGTATGATAATAAACTGTGAGTGACTTAGCTATTCTCAGCAATACAATGGTCTAAGACAATTCTTCTATCTGCCTCCAAAGAAAGAACTAATGGATTCTGGATGCAGACAGAAACTTACTTGGGTTTTTTGATTAGTGTTCTCTTTTGCAGAGTAAGTAATAAGGAAGTGTTTTGCATGACTACATATGTATAATCTACATCAAATTGTTTGCCTTCTAAAAGAGGAAGAAAGAGAATATGGAACTCAATTTTTTTAATGTTAAAAAATTTATTTACACATAATTGAGAAAAAAGTAAAAATTAAGTGTAAAAAAATTCCTTCTCAGATACTTACTGGATGTGTGACCCTGGGAAAGCCACCTAATTGCCATCTGTCTCAGTTTCCTCATCTGTAAAATAGGAATAATAAAATAATATAAGGCCTACCTTCCAGGGCTATTAAAAGGGTAAAATGAGATACTGGTAAAACACTTTTAAACTTTAAAACATAATGCAAATTCTAGCTATAACAATGTTATAGGCAAACCTGAAGTACTGTTATATATGTATTCAGGCAACAATACTAGTAACTACCCATGTAAAGTGTACTTTATGTGTAAGCGTATGTTTATGGCTCATTTAATTATATTGTGTAATGTTCATGCCATAGCAGTATGTATCTTTTGTTTCATCCATTGTTTATCTCTGTATAATTATACTTAAAATGTGCGTGATCATTAAAAGGAGCCAGATTTGTTTTGTTGCTTAGCCAGGCTTTCCACTTCTTTATGATTATTTATGATTATTAGGTATGTACTATGGCCAAGCACATATTCTTGAATTCTGCATATACTGTATCTTTTGAAGTAATATAGGAATATTGTCCCTGAAGTACACTGTCAGGTGATGCTTTGGATGGTGCCATATTTTACAAGTATTGTTAATGCACAATGGTTTTCTTTTCAAGTCACAGAATCCTTAGGTCACAGTGTAAGGAAGCTGTTTGACACTGACCCCACAACTGGGATCTTTGATTGTGTGGCTGGAATGCTACCTTCCTCAAGCTTCTGGAAAAACAGGATGTCACTGTGCTAATTATTCAGCAAAAATTATTCAGTAAAAATTCATTAGCTGGGTGTAATATCTGAATAGGCCATCAAGTTGCACGTTATTCAAGCTACTAGACCAAGCTTTGAAAAAGACTCTTTCTGGTACATCTAGATCATCCTTTCCTAAGATGCTAGAATATCTTGCCTGGATGTAGGAAGGTGCTCCGTCTACAAACACCTAAGTCCAAGATTTCTCAGAAGCTGTGGTGAAAAAGCAGTTTTGACTAACTCCTTATCAGCCATATTTTAATTCAATCTATGGTACAGAGTGGAGTATTGCTCATGACATTAACATATGAAATCTTCTAGACTCCTTGCAGTGGCATCTGCACTCTCAGATCACTTTTCTTTTTTGTCTTGTTTTTTTACAACATCAAAAGTTTTCCCAATATTTTTCCCACTTCTCCTCTTCTACTATATCTTCCCCTCACCCCAGAGAGCCACTCCACATGACAAATAATAAAAGAAAAGAAAAAATATTTTAAAAACAAAATTGATGCATCACATTACACCCATGGACCTCCAATGTAGACAAAGGTGTGGAGGGGTGTATCTTCTCATATCTCTTCTCTGACACCATCCTTGTTCTTTGTAATTTTCAATATTCACTTTTTATTTTTGTTGTTGTTTTCCCATTGACATTGCTGTGATCACTGGACATATTTTCTTAGTTATTTCACCATCACGTTCTCCCCATTCTTCCACTTCCTTTCTGATGCTAGGTGCGTTGATTTTCCTTGTGTAGAAGCTTTTCAGTTTCAGGTAATTAAAACTATTTTATTTTTTGTAATTGTGTCCATCTCAAATTTTGTTAATACTACATCTCTGGGGCAGCTAGGTGGTGCCCTGAATAGAGCACTGGCTCTGAAGTCAGGAGGACCTGAGTTCTAATCTGGTCTCTGACACTTGACACACTTACTAGCTGTGAGACTTTTGATGAGTCATTTAACTCCAATTGTCTTGCCTTCCCCCCCCCCTCCAAAAAAAGAAAAGACTACATCTCCTACTAATCACTGTGAAAGGAAGGTTCTTAAATATTAAGATCACATATTCATTTAGAATGTATTATGGAATATGGTGTGAGATGCTCACCTAACCTGAACTTTGATGCTTTCTAGTTTTTCCAGTAACTTTAATTTTTTTTATCAAACAAGGAGTTATTTCTCAAGTAATTTATGTTTTCCAGTTTATCAAACACTTGATTAACTGAATTATATTGTTTCCAATTTCCTCTTGTCTCCCTTTGATCCACATTGTCTCCATTTATCTACCTTTCTGTTTTTTTTAACCAATCTAAATAGTTTTGATGACTGCAGCTTAATAATATAATTTGAAATCTGGAAGTGCTATTCCTTTGCCTAAAAGTGTTTCAATATTCAGTTTGAAAGAAATTCAGTTGCAAAAGGACCCGGGTTTTCTAAATTCTTCCTATCCAGACACAGGACACAGCCACAGCGAGACCAGAAGACAGAGCATGCTTTTTTAAGTTCTAGTGCAGGATTTCAAGCCCAGCCCCAGCTTCTCTTACCAAGCAAGGACTCCACTCTGGACTTGGGATCTCCACTTGTCTATGTTGCCTACTTCCCAGTGGAGTCTTTTTATTTCCGACCTGCAGATTCTGTTTTTATATTTGTTGTCACAGTGTGACAATTTCTTATACAGTCAGTTTTAAGGTCTTCTCTGCCATTAGAACCAGTCAGTTACAACTATTGCTGTAACTGGAGCTGAAATCATGCAGGACTGAGAAACAGTGCATTATTTATTGCAGAATCATTGCTGCTAGGTAACTACTGTCTGTCTATTTAACACAACAGTTGAATGCCTGAAGAAGTTGCAATGGCTTTATGATATGTGAATGCATCTGTTTCTCCTCACAAATTGTTTGACTACTACAGGTTTTGTTTGTTATTTTTATTTTAACTGCAATGTTTCCTGGAATGTAAACTTAGCTTTGATTAATCATAAATAGGTGAATCATTTAATGCTCTAAGTTCATGAGACAATTTCTCATTTAACATTGGCAGTGTGGTAGTTCTATGATTTATAAGTACATTATGTTTAGAAAAGCACGTGGCACATGAGAGGACTTGAGCACGTGAAGGCCTGCTTTCCCAGCTGCCAGGAGGGAAGGCAGAGGAAGGGGAGGAGGCAGGAAAGATTTCCTCTGAGAAGTCCAGGCCTGGAGCCGTGTGCATTATTTATTTGTCCCCCTTAGATTAGCAATGTTTGCATGCTCCTTTACCGTGGTATACAACACATCGACCTTAATTTATATTATGTTTTAATCCACTGAGGACTAGTGCACACAAATCCGTTCAGATAACCCTCTCATCTTGTTATTCTTCTGAAATATTATTCTTGTATTTGATGAGAAGCAGGATGATTTCCTTTATTGGATAACAGATTCCATTTCCTACTGTCTCTCTCCCCTCTCCCTCCCACGATATTCACTTGGAGTCAGCTGGAAGCCATGATAGATATGTGACATGAGCCATGATGAACTATGTACTTTTCCCAAAACAAGAACTTGGAGGCTTTTAAAAAATCATCGCTAGCCTCTGTTTACCAGAGATGATAGATGTTAAGGCTGTGCCTGTGCATCTCAGTGGGTGTCATAAGTGCACCTGGGTGGATGATGGGAACAGTGTTTTCAAGCATTTGTGTTCACCTTTAACAAGTAATTGTGTAGTGCATCTTAAAGACTGTAAATCTTTATTGGGATATTTTGAAATGGTCATGTAAATCTCTGGCTGGTATGTCATGAAAATAGTCATAGACAACTTAAATTTTTCCCTGACATTCACTGTAAAACATTCAGGGGTCCTGCCATTTCTGTTCAGGAAATCTTGTAGTTTATTGTTATTTAACAGTGTTAAGTGAATTTTTGTATATTGCCTTTTAACTTTATATGTGAATAATTATTGTGGCATGTTGGGGGGTTATTGATAGTTCACAATACTGGTAAATGTAATTATTATTTTAATTTTCTGGAAGAAGCAAATTCATGTACATTGGTGAATATTAGACCACTACTGCTTTCTAGCATTTGTAAACTGGTTTTACATAAAATCCTGTAGACGTAACAAATTGCTATTATTTCTAACTGACAAATATGTATTAATATTTTATTTTGAAAGTATAAATATTATGTGGAATTCCTTGGTTTTGTTTTGAAGTTTATAATAACAAAATCTCCATGTTATTAAAAAAAACTACTACTTGGTACTGGCTGAGGAATAGAGCAGTGGATCAATGGAATAGATTGGGTACACAAAATTCAGCAGCCAAAGACTACAGTAATCTACTGTTTGATACACCCAAAGACCCAACTTTTTGGAATAAGAACACACTATTTGACAAAAACTGCTGGGAAAACTGGAACATAATACGGCAGAAATTGGGCGTAGACCAATATCTAGCACCATACACCAAAATAAAGTCTAAATAGGTGCATGATCTAGGTATAAAGGCTGATACTGTAAGCAATTTGGGAGAGCAACGGATAGTTTACCTATCAGATCTATGGAGAGGGGAAGACTTCATGATGAAACAAGAGTCAGAGAGCATTATAAAATACAAAATGGATAATTTTGATTATGTTAAATTGAAAAGCTTTTGTACAAATAAAGCCAATGTTACCAAAATCAAAATGGAAGTGGAAAATTAGGAAAGAATTTTTACAACCAGTGTCTCTGAGAAAGGCCTCATTTTTAAAATATACAAAGAATTGAGTTGAATTTATAAGAATACAAGCCACTCCCCAACTGTTAAATGGTCAAAGGATATGAACAGGCAGTTTTCAGAAGATGAAATTAAAGATATCTATAAGCATATGAAAAAATGTTCCAAATCACTAATGATTAGACTGCAGCGGTTCTCAATCTGTGGGTTATGTTAAATTTGTAACAATGAAAATACTTCCTGCATATCAGATAGATTCATAACAGTAGCAAAATTACAGTTATGAAATAGCAACAAAAATAATTTTATGGTTTGGAGTCACCACAATATGAGGAACTGTATTAAAGGGTCATGGCATTGGGAAGGTTGAGAACCACTGGATTAGAGAAATGCAAATCAAAACAACTCTAAGGTACCACATCTCACCGGCCAGATTGGCTAAGATGAAAAAAAAGGAAAATGATAAATGCTGGAAAGGACGTGGAAAAATCGGAACACTGATGCATTATTGTGGAGCTGTGAACTGATCCAGCCATTCTGGAGAGCAATCTGAAACTATGCCCAAAGGGCTATAAATAAGTGCATACCCTTTGAACTAGCAATACCATTTCTAGGATTATATCCCAAAAAGATCAGAGAAGTGGGAAGAGGACCCATATGTACAAAAATATTTATAGTGGCTCTTTTTGTGGTGGCAAAGAATTGGAAAATAAGGGGATACCTATCAATCAGGGAATGGCTGAACAAGTTGTGGTATATGAATATAATGAAATGTACTGTGCTATAAGAAATGAGGAGCAGATGGATAATAATAATAATTCATAATAACCTGGAGAGACTTATATAATCTGATGCTCAGCAAGAAGAGCAGAACCAGGAGAAATTTGTACACAATTACAGACACAACATATGTATGATGACTAACTTCAATAGACTAGGATCCTCTCAGCAATATTAGGTTATAAGACAACTCCAAAAGACTCATGATTGAAAGAGATATACACATCCAAGGAAAGAGATGAAGAGTCTGAATGTAGACCTTAGATATCATCTTTCAAGAAATTATTATGGAAAACTACCCTGATATTCTAGAACCAGAGAATAAAATAGAAATGGAAAGAATCCACTGTTCATCTCCTGAAAGAGATCCCAAAAAGAAAACTCCCAGGAATATTATATCCAAATTGAAAAATGTAAGCAAGCACCATTGTTGGAGTTGTGAACTGATTCAACCACTATGTAGAGCAATTTGGAACTATGCTCAAATATTTATAGCAGCTCGTTTCTGGTGGCAGAGAATTGGAAATCGAGGGGGTGCCCATCTATTGGGAAATGACCGGACATTTTGTGATATATGGTGGTGACGGAATGCTTTTGTGATATCATTTCTTATATCACAAAAGCATTCCATCACCACCAGATACTACAGAGTTAGATGCTCTCAGAAAAACCTTGGATAGACTTAAATGAACCTATGCAAAGTGAAATGAGTAGAACCAGGAGAACATTGTACACAGTGACAGCAATATTGTAAGATGATCAATTGTGAATGATTTAGCTATTCTAAACAATAAAATGATCCAAGACGACTCTGAAGGACTTATCATGAAAAATGCTATCCATTCCCAGAGAAAATACTGATGAAATCTGCATACAGATGAAAGCATACTTTTCTTTTTTACTTTATTTTTCTTGGATTTTTATTTTAGTCTGTTTTCTTTTACAACATACCTAACATGACTACATATGTATAACATATAAAATTGTTTGCCTTCTCAATGAGAAAGGTCAGGAGGGAGGGGAACATTTGAAATTCAATTTTTAAAATGAATTTTTTAAAAATTATTTTAAAATGTTAATTTAAATTAACTTTAAAATTAATTGAAAATAGTTAATATGTTGATTAATATATTAATGTAATTTGATAACATATAATATATAATAAAACATTAAATATATAAAATATTTTTAAAATTAATTTAATTAAATTAAATTAAATTGCTTTTGAATGAATTGTTTTTACATATAATTGGGGGGAAATATAAAATTTTTAGAAAGTAAGAAAGAGGGAGGGAGTGAGGAAGGGAAGAAGGAAGGAAGGAAGGAAGGAAGGAAGGAAGGAAGGAAGCAAGGAAGGAAGGAAGGAAGGAAGGAAGGAAGGAAGGAAGGAAGGAATATCAGAGATTTCTTTTTATCTTTGCCCATCTGAGGGTATATACCTAGGTAGTGGAATTTCTGAATCAAAGAGCATAAACATTTTAGTCACTTTCTTAGCATAATTATAAATTGTTTTCTGAAATGATTGCCTCAGTTCAGTGCACCTATCTT
>CM053594.1:41979201-42031684 GCA_028646575.1 Pseudocheirus occidentalis
TGGATCCCAGATATCTCATGAAATTAGCAGTGAGTTGTTTTTTTTTTTTGCTTTTTTGGAGGGCAGTTGGGGTTAAGTGACTTGCCCAAGGTCACACGGCTAGTTTTTTTGTGTGTGTGTTAAGTGTCTGAGGCCGGGTTTGAACTCAGGTACTCCTGACTCCAGGGCCGGTGCTCTATTCACTGCGCCACCTAGCCGCCCCAAATAGTTTTTTTTTTTCTTTTTGGAGGGCAGTTTGGGGTTAAGTGACTTGCCCAAGGTCAAACGGCTAGTTTTTTATGTTAAGTGTCTGAGGCCACATTTGAACTCAGGTACTCCTGATTCCAGGGCCGGTGCTCTATTCACTGCGCCACTTAGCCACCCCAGCAGTGAGTTTTAATGGGATTTCTCTTTCTATGATTGCTTCCTGGATTTTATTGTATGTATATATAAAATTATATATACACACACACATATACATATACACACATATATATACATATATACATGCACACATATATATACATTTATACATATATATATACTATTAATTTTAAAGGTTTATTCTATATTCTGCTTCTTTATTGAAGCTAGTGATTGTCTTAATTAGTATCCTTGCTACTTCCCTAGCATTTTCTAAATAAGCTCTTGTCATCCATGACTCAGGATAGTATTATCTTCCCTTTGTCTATGTTTCTACTTCCCCCCCCAATCATATCTTAATGCTAACATTAGCATTTCTTGACTATGTCAAATAATTATAGAGAAAGGTGATATCCTTGCTTTATTTCTGCACTTATTGTTAAAAATTCTAGTGTTTCCCTATTGAATGTAGGAATACTAGTTTTTGGGTTTCTATATGTACTTTTAATCTTTTTTAAAAGGTTTATGCCTATGTTTTATAGGATTTTTAGCATAATTGAACACTACACTTTGTCAAAAGCTTTTCCTGTATCTGTTGAAAAAGTCATGTAGTTTGGGATGTTTAAATACATTAGCTGTTTTCCTAATGCTGAACCATCCTTCCATTATGGATATAAATTAAAATTTATTTTAGTGAATAATTCTTTGGAGATATTGTGATAATCTTTCTGCAAGTATTTTATTCAAAATATTTTAATTAGTATTAATAAATGATACATTTCTTTTAGTCCATGATATTAAGACAAGGAGTGAATGCTTCTCTCATGTTTCTTTCCAACCAGCCATGGGTGTGTGTGGTAGGAAATTAATCTGGATAGAATAGAAGATCCAAAAGAACAAATGAAGGAAAGATAGAAGATGGGTACAAGGTACATAATAGCATATTAAGGATTTTTTTCAGGAAACTCCAGATCAATATGGGAGCAAATGTCAGCTAAATGGGAGAGAGTTGGTTCAGACAGCTGCAGCCAGAACTAACTTCAAAAGGCATCTTAGAGCAGAAAAAAGAGGAGGAGGAAGAGACTAAAATGAATGAGTGACAGATGGAAAAAAGGAGGAGATGAATGCCAGTCAGAAGGAAGGACATACACTTCCATAAGGTTACTTTCTAAAGCCAGGAAATAGTTGTTGCATGAGGTTAGGCAGGGATGGAGAAGAAAAGGATTGAATTTTAATTTTGTTTATAATTTTTATTGTTTTTTTGGTTTCCAATATATCTATTTCTAGTTTTCCAATTTCTAATTTTTAATATTTACTCTTTTGTGACTATTTTGGTTTTTAGGTTTCTAGTTTTTAAAATGCATATGTCATTAATTAACCCTGTCCTTTTCTATTTTGGTTAACATATATGTTTTTGTAGATAGTATTTCATTTTTCCCATTACATGTAAAAGAATTTTCAACATCCATTTTTATAAGATTTTGAGTTCCAAATTTTTTCCCTCTCTCCCTTCCCTCCACTCTACTCAAGATGGCAATAGGTTATATAGGTAAATGATATAGCTTATACATGTGAAATCATGGAAACATTTTCACATTAATAACATTGTAAAAGAAGAAATAGAACAAAAGGGAAATGCCACAAAAAAACAAAAAAGTAAAAATAATATGCTTCAATCTGCATTCAGACACCACAGTTCTTTCTTTGGATGTGGATGGCATTTTCTATCCTGAAATTGGAATTGTCTTGGATTGTTAATGTATATTTTTAAGTATTTAATTTTCCTGAGGACTGCTTTAGATGCATCCTAAAAATCTGGTGTGTTGTTTCACCAACACTGGAGTTCAAACAGTTATTGTTTCCATGTTTTTTTCCTTCATCCACTAATTATTTAGGTGCCTTGGCAGCCTAAAGAGGATGGGTAGGAGGGGCCTTGGCAGCTTAAGGAGAGTGGGTGGGGAACTGTGAGTGCTATTGCAGCCACCTGGGTCTTACCCTGTTATTGAATGTTGGCATGTTACTGGCTCAGCAAGGAGGGCAATAAACTGGAGGGGAGCCACACCAGAAAGAGAATAGATCCTTGCAAAGTGGACTCATGGTGTGCTGGGTAGGGATCAATCTTCCCTGTTGGTTAGGGACTCCTCTTTCTTTTCAATGTCTAGAAGTCAAAAGTATCAACTTCTAGAACACTGGAGGCATCAGAGGGACATTCTAGAGACTAGAAGAGAAGAAAGGTTGAAAGGGCTCATCAGGATGCTGGACAGAGATTCTGGGACAGATAGCAAATAGGGACAAAAGAGCTTCTCATCTTGAATCCTCTGATAAGCCACTTAGCAAGGCACTGAGCATGGAGAAAAATTACCATGTTCCATCTCACTATGACTGTGATGTTAGGTATAAGAGGGAGATGAAGCTCTCCTCAGCCAGTGATGGGTAAAATTATAAACCAAAGTAGGAGTTCAGACCTTGCTAGAAACCACAGCCAGGTGTGTGGGAGTTTCAATAGTGTGTTTAATCCTTCTACCACAGTGGCTAGCTAGGCACCATTCAGCTGAAGCAAAGGGCTGGCAGTCTGCACCAATTCTTGCTTTTATCTGCCACTGAGGTTTGCTTAGGGTTCATCTCTGGAGAAACTTCAGTTCTCAGTAGGGGAAGTTGGTTTCTCTGTTCTCATATTCATTGGCTCATCACTCCTAATCCCAGTTATTCCAGGGATAATTTGATTTTGTTTTTATACTGGTCTTGGTTTTCTCCAAAAGGGTGTAGGAATAAAAAGTTATTCAGTGTCTCATATGAATAAAGTATAGGGCAATTAATTTCATCCCCCCATTTAAAGCAATAAATCTAACAGTCATATCATGCCTGAACAGAATGATTTAAACAGAATTCAAAAGTTAACTTTTAGTCAGGTTCAATCTGCTGGGAAGCTGTTAGCAGGCCTCATCAAGTCATAAAATTTGGTGACTTGGTTAAATAGATATTCATATTTCACCTATCTAAACCCAGCCAATCAAACATGAACTTCTTTTCTGGTAGTCCTTGATCTTTCTCTTTCCAATGTCAATCCTTCCCTAAAAGTCAATCCAGTCCTTCAGCTACTGCTGCCGATAGAAGCTGCAGAGTGGGCCATTTCCTTGGGCCCATACCAGTGTTATCATCTTTATGTTTCAGGTGGCAAAGGTATGCGAAAATAGAGACAGATAGAAAAAAATCTTAATGGGAAATGAGGTAGGATCTGCATTTGAAGTTCTTCCTAGAATTCTCATTGAGGGGAAAGGAGATATTTAATCCTGAACTGCAACAGTCCCTCAGAGGTTGGTTCTTCATGTTGAGGGTACCTAACCAGTACTCCTCATAATGTATGTGGGGACCAGGTTCCCTGACCCTTAGAGCATTCCTCCAATTTTACAAGAGGGGACCCGGTTCACCTTACAGAAAAGAAAAGAAGGGATCTTGGGTGAGTCGGGCAGCCCAGCTTTTCCCGTGTGCTTATCTGAGCATGCCCCTGCGTTTGTATGGGTAAGGGGAAGAGATTGTGACTGGGAGGTGAGTAGTGTGTCTCGCATCTGGGGGTAGCTGTGTATTGAGGAAGGCCCTAAACCTGGTGAAGGATGGGGGAAGGCTGGGAGTGGGCTACAGTTATACGGAATGAGGGAGGGTGTCCTAAGTCTTTGAGGCGATTGTGGGCAGGTGGGAGGGAAGTGTGTCTATTTTAAAGGAGTCATGTACTGGAGGCTGTCTAGAGAGAGAGGGTGAATTTTATGTCTGGGTGGGACTCGTGCTTCGGGAATGCAAGAATGAGGGCCAGTAGTGAAACTGGGTTGGGGATGTGAATGGAGAGAAAATAGAAGTAGATTTGGGGTGGGGTTACGGGGAATATCTCCGAAGAGACTAAAGAGAGTGGGCGGGAGGATTCTTGGCAGCCTAAAGAGGGTGGGCGGGGAGGCCGAGGGTGCTATTGCAGCCACCTGGGTCTCGCCTAGAGGTGTTATCAGAGGCGGGTACGTTACCGGCTTAGCAGGAATAGGTGGGGGTGATTAAAGAAAGCTTCAATCCAACTCTTGGCTTCTTAGGATCCTCTGCACAGGCTGACCAGACTTCTTCTCATCCCTACTGGGGAAGCTGTTCCGTGCAGCCTCCTACGACATCCTCTCTGACCTCTGCAACGCGCGTCTCTCCAAAGACGATTCCCGAGGAGCCTTCGAGGTTTTCTTGCCTTTTGTGTTACTGCACGAAACTTCCTTAGTTGTGCCCCTCCTCCCTCCCAATCTAGGTTTCATCGCAATTAGAGTTCTTAACCATCCCACCCTCATCCCCAGGAGCTCGAAGTGCCTTGAGAACCTTCCCTGGGAACCTACCAGGTGATTTGCCTTCCGTGCCTCCTCCTCCCGCCAGGCCCACCACTCCCAAAACACTCATTTGGTTATTTCCGGTAATCACTCTTGATCCCTGACTTCTTAGTCCCTTTGCCCCAACCCCTCTCCCCCCTCCCCCCCTCCCCGACCTTCCATCACTTCCATCCTCTATCGCTCCACCTCGCTCCTGAAGCATCCTCTGGCTTGGGAAGAGAGGGGCGTTGCCTGCCTGATTACCAGTCCCGCCTTTTTCCAGGAAGGAGCATCCTACTGCCTTGGCAGCATAGATTCCTAAACGTACACCCCCGGAGTCTGGTGTGGCTTCGGCAAACCCCGGCAAGGTAAGTGAGACCCAGAAGAACCCGTGGGGGGGGGTCGATATTACCCCAAAGGACAGACTTTTCAGAGCCCCAGCTTCACACCTTCCCGGAGCAGGAGCAGAAACAGGAACAGATTAGACTTGTGTGGGCCAGGGACCCATGTGGATTTGGGTGATTATAAGTGAGGTGATTATACTGGGCTTCTAAGGAGATAATGGAGGCTTAACTGATCTCAGAACTCTTGGGAATAAAATAAGGTCTTTGAGATTTTGTTGTGGACTCTAATGGCTAGTGAAAGTTAGCAAAACTAAATCATCTAGCAGAAAGTAAAAAGTTTGGTGTTTGGGTTTTTTAAAAGCTCAATTGAGAAAAGTTACCACCTTAAACGACAGGGTTAGACATTAGTCCTGTGATTTTATTAGTCTATGGAACTGTGAGGTGAGGAAATGCCTTTTCCCAATGTAATGCAACACTCCACAACTCATAGTCTTACAGAGTTGTCTTAGAGCACTGAGAAGTTGTCACTTACTTATTCAGGATCACCCAGCTAGGAGGTGTCAGAGGTACACCTTGAACTGGATCTTCTGAACTCAGAGACTACATTTCTAATTTCACCACACTCCAATGACTCTCATTACCACTTTGAAGAGAGTAAATGTTCACTCTTTAGGACTACAGTGATAGACATCCTACAGATGGAAAGTCTCTGATCTGAAAGTCTGACATGTTGATCATACAAAAGTTCTGCCCCTTAACTTTGAATTCAGGAATCCCCTACTGGAGTTGTCTTGAGAATTAGTTTTCTAAATGAGTCTAGATTCCACCCACTTTTCCTTGGCTTCAAATGTTATCAAAGTCCTAAACTGTAAAGTTGATTTACCATCCAAGGAAGAAATGGCAGATCAAGAGAGGAAGAGGCAGAGATGGTTGGTAGTGTTGCAGTGATCAGAAAAGCTAGGCTAAGGAAAGAAAGGTATTTAGACGCTATGGGCTTCAAATGAAAGGGACCTTAGACAGCTACTGCGCCAAACTCCTCATTTCACTGAAGAAGAAATGGAGTGTCAGAGAGAGGAAGTGACTTACTTGTCCAATAGGATGAAGGTCATCAGCGGCAGAGCCAGAGTTTTCTGAAATCAGATCCTTTGATCTGATCAAATGAAAGAATATTTTACAAAGCCCTTAACATTTTTCCTGGCACAGAATAAGTCCTTAATAAATGCTTGCTACTTTCTCTGTCTCTTCTGCCTTTGAGTCCAAATTCAGAATACTTTCCATTCAACAATCACAAATCTCAGAGTTGGAAGGAAGCTCAGATGTAATTCAACCCAACATACATATATGTGTTTTGGAGTCATTCCTTCTGTTTCTCTTTCTTGAATATTCCTGTCTCCTAGTAGCCTTTGTTTGTCCATTCTTTCAACCTAGTTTCTGACTTCAGGCTTTATGTTAAAGTTGAACTCTGTGCACTTCTGGAGGACATATCTAGGATGTTTATTTTAGGTTCCCAGGAGCATCTCAGTATGGGCACTTGCAAGTTTTCAGTGATCCCAAAGTGGTCTGATCCAGGGCAAAGTCTGATTGCTACCCCTCCTGATCTGAGCTATGCAAGCTCTTAACCTGGTTTTGAGTCTGAGCAATGCCTTGCTTCATTTGGAGTTCTAATAAACAGCTACTAGCCTCAGTTCTTATCAGGCATCTGCAAAGCTCTTATGATTCAGTGACAGAGGTGTAAGCTTCCTTTTGATCTGAGATTCCCGCCCAGTTATTCTCCTGCAGGTTTTAAGACCTAGAAGCTTGGCCTAAGATCTTCTTCTGCTCATGGGGAGAGAACCATACAGCTATTACTTCTAAACTTGCTCTTTGTTCAATATACAGTCTAGAGCCTTGATCACTCCTTAATAACCTGCCACTCCTAGGTACAGGTCTCCTTCTCAGGAGACTGTGTAGTGAATATAACCTAAAGATGTATAGTGAGCTCCCAGGCACCTGTTCCTGCACTTTAAAAAAAGTTTAGGCTTCAAGACATTGGTGATGGGACTTCTTGACCTGAAGCAGTGTCTCCCTACAATGGAATGCTCCATGCCCCAACTCATACATAGACCCAGTTCCCAGTATCCACAGATTTCTCTGTTTCCCTCTTTAAACTGGGACTATAAAAAAGCTTCACTGGTTTTTTTTTAATTTTCCAATTGGAATTCAGTCTGGTACATTTTCTTGATGTTAACAGGAGTTACAGGGCTAAGGGAGAGAAGAGCCTATTGTTACTTTTCTGCTACTCTGCTGCTATGGTTCCCAAGGTCATATGATTTAGACCTTGAACAGAGGTCAGAGATCATCTGGTTCAATTATATTATAGATGAGAAAATTCAGGACCAGAAAGGAAAAGTTATAGGCCATATACCCAATTAGTGGGAGGGTTGAGTTTTGATCCAAAGGTCCTTGATTCCAAATCCAGAGTTCTTTACTTGCTACCACATTTCCTGTTCTTCATCTGCATATCTTTCTTGAGAGCCTTCCACCATGTCTTGAGCCTTCTTCTCTTTTCCAGTTTCTGGTTAAGGATTAGACCCATCTTCTCTTTGGACTCTTCCTGATGAGCTCTTTGCAAATCTTAGAACACTTCAGATTATGGTCTGCATTCCCCTGCTTAGCAATTATAACCCAAGGAGGGCATGGGTTTCTTTCTAATGTGCCTGTCACTTCTATTTCTATTTCTAAACCCTCCTTGTTGGAAGAAGTATGTTTAAGTGTCCTTGCCTGATTCTCACAGCCCTAGAGAGGACAGGTGCTAGAGATAGGAGAAGTTTAGGACCTAATCCTATAGCCTGGCCCTTGTTCCTGTTCCTTTACCTGAAATTGCTGACAATAAGGAGCACCCACAGTAACACCAGCGATCCACTGTTTCATTGTCACCCATTTCCCTTCTACTTAAGTCCAAAAGATATATTTAATCCCATAGACTACTGGATCATCAGCCTGCTGGCTGAACTTGTCTCTATGTCCCAAAGCCTTTCCATCACTCCTGCTTCTCCCATAACTCCTAACACATTTGTCGTAAGGTGAGATTGAAATACTTATTATCGCCTGTTGCCATTTTCAGACTCCCCTTATGATACCATTATGCAGCAACCTCTCCTGCTTTGAGGTTCATTCTATCCAAAATTATCCAATCCATTTCCTAGTGGTGTTACCTACCATTTCTTGGGTCATTCACTGACTACTTTCTGTACCTGGCTTACAACCTACCTCTCCAACCCAACTCCTCCCTTTACACAAGTAAATTTCAATATATGTATTAATGTTCTCCAAATTCCCTAGTCTCACACTTTCTCAAATCCCATGACCTACTCTTCCATGTCCCTCCCCAACACACACACACACACACACACACACACACACACACACAAATGGTTACACCCTTGATTTTACCATCATCCACAAATGTCATACTTCCATAATAAATCATTTGAAATTCCCTTACCACATCACAATCTCCTATTATTCCATCTCTCCCAGTGCCTCACTCTTCCTAAAGTTTTCTTTGTACTCATCCCCAATTCTTGCAATCCTTGTTACTTCTCGAGGCCATCACCCCTGTTTTGGTCTCACTTTCTAACCTTCATAATCTTGACCCCATAATTAAACAGTTCAATACTGCAATGTCCTTTCTTCCCAAGTCTCTTTCTCCCTTGTCTTATCTCTGTTTATGCCTTGCTGAGCTGCAACCCTGAATTACTTTCTGTCCCCTCTGCTCCTAGTCCTCTATTACTGAAGAGAGCAGGAAGAAGCTATGCAAGTATTCTCACTAGTTCCACTACAAATTTGTGCTATCTAAACTCAACTAAGATCTCATTGGACCTGGGAAGGATTTTAGCTTAAAAAGGACATCATCTCCTGCTGCATCTGGGGTCATTACAGTGGTCCTGATCTATATCTTGCCCCTGGGCCCAGATGGCTCCAGAGGAGAAAGTGAAGCTAGTGACTTTTCACAGCCTTCTCTGACTTAAATCCAATTCAGTTGCAAGTTATGGCATCACTTTCCTGATGCCATGGTCCTCTTCAAGAACAAAAGAAAAACAACCTGTGAACAGTACAAGGTGTCCCACTGGGGACCCAACCAGCCAGTTCCACTTGGGCCTACAGCTTCTTCTTCTTCCTTTCCTCACTCTCTTCTATCCTCACTCCTCTGTCTACATAGAATATAATTCCTTTATAT
Source organism: Pseudocheirus occidentalis (assembly GCA_028646575.1). Taxonomy (NCBI): domain Eukaryota; kingdom Metazoa; phylum Chordata; class Mammalia; order Diprotodontia; family Pseudocheiridae; genus Pseudocheirus; species Pseudocheirus occidentalis. The sequence continues at coordinate 41,988,435 of CM053594.1, forward strand.
GTGGGTGCTCTGCCAAAGGAAGGTAAATTTTGAGCACTGAAACCTCAAAAGCTATCTTGGGGTTTATAGGCTAGATTTTTTTAAGCACCAGGACTTAAACCAAGATTACTCTGGCTCTCATTGATTGATCAGCATTAAATCCCAGCCCAAGGCCCACCTGGTCATTGTTCAGGCCCTGGTGGCTCAAAGTGACTATAAATAGCAAATGTTTCTGTTTTGTCCAGAAACCCTGAGAGTCTTAATCTTCCAGATTGGTTTTTTTTTTTTTGGACTAGGTAAAAGGGGCCATTTTTGCCTCATTTCTTACTTAGCTTTAATCACTGAGTGGGCACTGCCTCAGTCTAACTGAGACCTGAGAAAGACCTTCTTAAAAAGGCCAAGATCTCCCTCTGCATCTGGGGCCATCTCTAGTCATCCTGCTCTATATCTTGCCGCTGAATGCAGATGGCTCTGGAGGAGAAAGTGAGACTGGAAGCTTTGCACAGCCCTCCCTCCCTTAATTTCAATTCACTTGCAAGTCATGGCATCACCTTCCTGATGTCATGGACCTCTTTAAGAATGAAGGTCAAAAAAACAAGATCTCACTGAACAGTCATTCATTCAATCAATCCATCAATAAGTATTCATTAAATATTTGTATGCCGAGCACTATACTAAGTGATAGAAATGCAAAAAGAAAGAAAAAGCAATCCCTGCTGTCAAGGAGCTAACTTTTTAATGTGAGAGACTATATATACATATGTAGACCCCTCCCCAGGAAAGTAAGCAATCTAATATAGGCCATATATGTACAGTCATGTTAAACATATTTCCACATTAGTCATGTTGTAAAAGAAGAATCAGAACAAAAGGGAGAAATCATGAGAAAGAAAAAAAACAAAACAAAAAAAGGTGAAAATAGTATGCTTCTATCTGCATTCAGACTCCATAGTTCTTTCTCTGGATGTGGATGCCATTTTTCCATCATGCATCTTTTGGAATTGTCTTGGATTGTTGTATTGCTGAGAAGAATGAAGTCAGTTACAGGAATTTATCGCACAATGTTGCTGTTACTGTGTACAATGTTCTCCTTGTTCTGTTCATTTCACTCAGCATCATTTCAGGTAAATCTTTCCAGGTTTTTCTGAACTCTGACGGCTCATCATTTCGTATAGCAGAATAGTATTCCATTACTTTCAAATAACACAGCTCGTCCAGTCATTCCCTAATTGATGGGCATCTTCTCAATTTCCAGTTCTTTGCCACCACAAAAAGAGCTGCTATAAATAATTTTGTACGTGTGGGTCCTTTCCCCTCTTTTTTATCATCTCTTAGGGATACAGACCTAATAGTGGTATTTCTGGATCAAAGGTTATGTACGGTTTTATAGCCCTTTGTGCATAGTTCCAGATTGCTCTCCAGAATGGTTGTAGCTCCACCAACAATGCATTAGTATTCCAGTTTTCCTACATCTTCTCCAGCACTTATCATTTTCCTTTTCTGTTATATTAGCCAACTGGATAGGTGTGAGGTGGTACTTCAGAGTTGTTTTAATTTACGTTTCTCTAATCAATAAAGCTTTGGAACATTTTTTCATGTGACGACAGATAGCTTTAATTTCTTTATCTGAAAACTTCTTGTTCACACCCTTTGACCCTTTATTATTTGAAGAATGGCTTGTATTCTTATAAATTTAACTCACTTCTCTCTATATTTTAGAAATGAGGCCTTTATCAGAAACACTGACAGAAAAAAAAAATGGTTTCCCAGCTTTCTGCATGATGGAAGTTAACTTTTGAGGAGATATATGACTCTAAAAGGTGGAGGCAGAGGAGTGGAAAAGCTTCCTGGAGGAAATAGTGCTTATTCTGAATCCTAAAGGAAGTTAGGGATTCTGAATTAGAAGCTGGGAAGGAACTCATTTCAGGCATGAGTAACAATCAGCCTGAAGATTGAGACAAGAAAAGAAATGCCCTGGAACAGCAAGTGGGGAAGGTAATCCTTTTACATACCTTCTTCATCGACTCTCTATGGCATTCTCCTTTTCAGCTCAACCCTCTCATACCTTTCTCTCCCTCCACTCTCTCAATTGAAGATTTCAACTCATATGTTGCTGACACAATAAGGTTATTTTTCCATAAACTACTTGACATTATTCCCCCATTCTCTCCTCCTGTATTCCAGTCTCTGAAGCAGACCTTCTACTTGCCAAATTCAACTCTTCTACATATACCCTTAATCCCAACTCTATCTTCTCCAGAAGATTATGCTCACCATCATCTCCACCCCTCTCTAATCTTCAGTCTCCATTTACTGGTCCTTTCTCTGCTGCCTATAAACCCACTCAGGTCTTCAACATCTGTTCATTATTACTTCCAATTTGTCTTTTATATATCTTGTTGCAACATAGGAATCAGCTTATTTTTGTTTCCCTAATGCTAGGTGCTTAATAAATGATTGTTCACTCTACTTAACTCAAAAAACCCTCACTTGGCTGTATCATTGCCTCAAGCTATCTTCTTATATCTCTCCTTTCTCTTTCTTAGCCACACTCCTGGAAAAAGATGTCTAAACTCATTGTCTCCCCTTATATTCCTTTCAGTTCTCAACCCTTTAAAATCTGGTTTCCAACTTCTTCAGACAATAGAACTACTCTTTCCAAAGTTAACAGTGATCTCTTCTTTGCCAAATCTAATGGCCTTTTCTAAATCTTCATCATTTTTGAGCTCTCTGCAGCATTTGACACTATTGATGACTGTCTCTTCCTGGGTGTTCTCTTCTGTAGGTTTGCAGGGCCATCGATCTCCCTTGGTTTTCCTCCTGCCTAAGTGATCATTTCTCAGTTTTCTTTAGTGGATCTTTATCCAAGGCAGTCCCAATAACTTGGCTGTGTAAGACTCTGTCTTTCTTCTCTTTACACTCTTTCTTCATGATCTTCTAAGTTCTCACAGATTTTCTTTTCAATGACAAACACTAGAGATGATGTGGGAAAACAAGTTCTTTAATGCTCTGCTGGTAGAGCTTTGAACTAGTCCAGCCATATTGGAAAGAAATTAGCAACTATGTCCCAAAAGCTATTAAATATTACATATATATAAACACATACATTCATTCATATATATATATGTGTGTGTGTGTGTGTGTGTGTGTGTGTGTGTGTGTATGTGTATATATCCTTCAACCCAGTTACACTACTACTATTTCTATTCCCCAGAAAGATCAAAGAAAGAAGGAAAAGAGATATATGTTAAAAAATATTTAAAGCAGCTCTTTTCATGGTGACAAATAATTGGAAAGCAAGGGTCCCGTCAAATGCACAATAGTTGAACAAGTTATGATATGAGAATGTTATAGAATACTGTTGTGCTTAAGAAATGATGACTCGATCAATAATATTCAATTGCTTACTGTATGCCAGGCACTGTGCTTAGTACTGAGGATATAAAAAGAAGCAAAAGACAATCCCTGCCCTCAAAGAGCTCACAATCTAATAGAAAAACAACAAGCAACCAAATATGCACAAACTCTATGTAGGATACATAGGAATAATTAAAGGAAGGAAGATGTTCTAATTAAGAGTGGTTGGGGAGACTCCCAGTTGAAGGAATTTTATTTGGGGCATGAAGGAAGCCAGGAAAGCCAGTAGGTAGAGATGAGAAGGCAAAGCATTCCAGGCATGGGGCACAGTCATAGAAAATACCTGAAACTAAGAGATGAAGCATCTTGTTTGTGGAACAACAAGGAGGCCAATGTCACTGGATCAAAGAGTATGTTGTGTAGAATAAGATGTTAGAAGCTTGGAAAGGTAGGAGGGGACTAGGTGATGAAGGGCTTTATACAGCAAGTAGAAGTTTTTCTCTTTATTCCAGGAGGCACTGAAGTTTACTGGGGGTTAGGGGAAGGAGGGTAGAAAGTTATATGCTCAGACTTGAGATTTAGGAAAAATCACTTTGGTGGCTGAAAGGAAAGATTAGATTGGAATGGAAGTAGGCTGACGCACCAGCAGGCTGGAGCAATAGTGCAGGTGTGAAGTGATGAGAGCCTACAGCAGAGTGAAGCCAGTGTCAGAGGAGAGAAGGGAGTGTATTAGAGAAATATTGCAAAGGTAAAATCAAGTCCATGGCAACACATTGTATGTAGGGGGTGAGAGATTGCAAGGTGTAGAAGATGACAGTGAGGCTGTTAGCCTGGGGCAGGGGTGGAGAACCTGTGGCTTTGAGGCCACATGTGGTCCTCTAGATTTGTTCCATAAAGTTTGGATTCAGTCAAAGGACCACCCTTGAGGACCTAGAGGGCCACATGTGGCGTTGAGGTCACAGGTTTCCCACACCTGGCTTGAGGGATTGGGTGGGTGATGGTGCCTTCTGTGGGGAAGTGAATGAGTTCTGTTTTGGAAATACTGAGTTTAAGATGTCCACTGTAAATCCAGTTTGAGATGTCTGAAAAGAAGTTGGAAATGTAAGATTGAAGATCAGCATAGATTAAAGGATAGGTGGATCTGAAAGCCATCAGCATAGAGATGGTAATTAAATCCATGAGAACTGATGAAATGACAAAGTGAAGTAATATGGAAGGAGAAAAGAAGAGGGCACAGGACAGAGCCCTGTGGGCTTTCTATGGTTTGAGGGCATACCTGAAGGAGGATCCAGCAAAGGAGACAGAGAGGCAGGAAGAGAACCAGGAGAGAGAAAACTTAGAGATAATACAGCATCAAAGTAAAGGGAGTGCTCAACAGTGTCAGAAACAGCAGAGAGGTCAAGGAGAATGAGGACTGAGAGGCCATTGGATCTGGCAACTAAGAGATCACTTATAGCTTTGGAGAAAGAAGTTTTAGTGGAATGATGAAGAACAAAGCCAGATTATAAGGGGTTAAATTGAAAATGAGAGGAGAAAAAGCAGAGACAACTACTGCATTAACAACTGCTCAATGGGCATTTTGAATTGTTTGTCCTGTTAAGATCTGTTTTGAATGTAGTAATTTTGAGATACCTATCATCTTCCCCACCTTTCCTACATAAACTTCTCCATTTGCTGTCCCTTTCTGGCAAAGGCACTGCTGTACTTCCAGTCACTCATTTCTGAAACCTAAAAGTTATCCTAAATTTTTCATTCTTCTTCACCCATATATCTAATCAGTTACCAAAATTTGATGATTTTAATTCTGCATCTCATATCTGTCTCCTTTACTCACACTGCTACCACCCTAGTTCCATCTTTTATCATCCCTTGGCTAGACTAAAACAATAATTTATCCCCTGGTTTCAAGTCTTTCTTCTCCCATCCATCATTCACACAACTGCCAAATTATTTTCCTAAAACACATGTCTCACTGTGGCGCTTCCCTACTCAATAAATTCCAGTGACTCTCTGTTGCCACATAGTTCAAAGACAGACTTCTCAGTCTGGCATTAAAACCCCTTCACAATCTGGTTCCAATCTACCTTTTTGCCCTTATTATACATATTACTCCCCTTCAGGTCAACCAAACTAGATTTCTAGCTGTTTTTCACTCATGGCACACTATCTCCCACCTCCTTGACTTTGCATAGGCTATCTCCCATGCTGGGAATCCACTCCTTCATTACCTCCTTATCTTAGAATCCCTAATTTCCATCAAAGCTGAGTTCAGGAGCCACATTTTACCTGCAGACTTTCCTTACATAGCTGTCAGTGTCTTTCCCCCTTCAGGTATGGATCTTTTATAGCCTTATATATAAACCTGTTGTTCAGACTGCTGTTAGACTGTGAGTTCTTCATAGAAGGAACAGTATCATTCTTATATTTGTCTATCACAATGCCTGGCCATGTAATTGGTACTTTAATAATGCTTTTGGTTCATTAACTGAAGGGCTTGCTCAAGATAATTGAAGTAATAAGTGACAGAACCAGGTCCTTTATGCTGGAATGCTCCAGCTTCTCGGGCTTCTCAGGCTAGAAGATCCTTCTAAGCCCATATGTTCCATGGGACAAGGACCATGTATTTCCCCATGGCCCCTCTTTTGCTTCTTTATACACTGTGGGAAGCAGTAGACACAGGTACTTAGCAAGGGATCTGTTGGGGCAGATAAGAGGATGATGATTGGGTCCCTCATCTTCATGAGATAATTAGGCATTTTCTATGCCAACAATAATAGAAATCTGATGCACAAGAAGTTGACAAAATATTCATCAAGGTGGTGGTGATGAAATAGCCTGCTGCATGAGGATGCCAATAAGTAGAAATGGCTGGGAAGAATTTATGAGTGTAGGGTAGAGTACATACAAGGGTGTGGAAGTGGAAAGGATCTTATTTGGCCAAAATTATAGACTACTTGTAAAGATTGGAAAGCAGGGTTGGAAAAATAGGCTGACGTCAGTTTTTGGAAGCTCTTGAATACCCATTAGAGGACATCTCTAGGTCAAAGAAAGACAAGAACTAATGATCTTAATTCTGGTAAGTATCGAGAGCAGTTAGAATTTTGTAATGACTGGAATGAGGATACAATGTTTATATTTCTAGGAAATAGAGAATAAAAATAGCTAGTTCAAAGTTGATCAAATACCCAAGATAATTGAAGAGATAATAAGACAGCTGGTTGCCTTTGATGAATCTGAGTCACCAAGTCAAAATGAACTATTTCCTTGGTCATTGAAAGAATTTGTAGATGTATTTACTGAACTACCATCAATGATAATATTCTCCCTACTCCTCCCCACAGAGATCCATCCCTTAGAACAAAGAAAAGGAAAGAAAGAAAGAAAGTATAGGGGGATGGGAAGCAATTCAGCAAAAACTAACCAGTGCATCAATCTAAGTCTGACAGTTTAGGTAGTGTCCCACATCCAATCTTCCCACCTCTGCAAAAAAAGTCACATTTCTCTTGCTTGAGGCCAAGTTGAGTCATTATGATTGCACAGTGTCCAGATGTGATTTTTTTTTATTGTGGTTGCAATTCTTTGCATTTGCACATCTCTAATCATAGTATATATTGCTTTCCTGATTCTGTTTATTTCACTTTGCATCAGTTAATAAAGTTCTTTCTGTGCCTCTCCATATTTTTGCTTAACTATTCCTTAGTTATCTATCATCTACTTTGTTTCCAACTCCATGCTACTGCAAAATGTGTTTCTATTAATGTTTTGGTATCTCTGGAGCCCTCCTTTCTATTTTCTACCTTTCTGGGGTAAAAGGGTATAGAAGTCATGATCACTTTCTTAATTAAGCATAATTCCAAATTGCCGTTCTGAGTGGTTAGACCAACAGTTCAACCAGCCATCTGTTAATGTGCCTATTTTCCCACAACCCATCCACCATTGACTAATGCCATCTTGGCCAATTTCCTGGGTGGGAGTGAAACTTCAGATTGGTTTTGATTGCATTTGTCTTATTGTTAAGTGGAGCAATCTTTTATATAGTTGTTAATAGTTTGCAATTTTTTAAGAACTAGCTTTCCATCTCCTTTGATGGCCTGACTTACTCCTGAGGTTGGGCTGGCTTTTTCTGATCACCCCTTCAATTTGTAGATGGACACTAACCATGTTTTCATTCTGTTTATTTTAATGTAATTTTATTGGCATACTTTGTTTTTATGTCATTTACATTTCCTACTATAGCCCTCGCCACAACCCTTCCCACTGTATATAAGCACAGAGGGGTTGCCACCCAGTGTGTCAGTAATAGTAACAATGTCAAGAACAGCCAGGACCACAGATTCAACTTCTTTATTCAAACCCACATAATCTATAGTTCTCCAACTCCCATTGGCCTTGCACACTGGCTCTTCAGGGTTGTTGAATTGAGACATGGCTCACTTCAGGACTCTTAGTGTCCAGTAGTTCCTTTATCTACATAGTAATGTCCCCCTTCACCTTCCAAGATTTTCTGTTGTCTCAAAATATACTAGTTGCCTGGGCAACATTGGAAGTCCTAGGCAGTTACCCACCCACCCAAGTATTAAGGGTAGCTGTGAGTAGTATTGAAGGAGCAGGGCCATCCTTACTGCCGAGTAGAGCCAATAAGCCAATTCAATAAAGTATATAATGCATTGTGTGCTGCCAGTTGGAAAATGGCAAAAGTAGCATGAGCAGGACCCAGGCTCCACACAAGGTGGCACCAGATCCAAACCCACACAATGGGCCATGGCAGCCTCACAGATTCAAGCTGCATCACTCCATCCCCACCACCACTCTCCTCCACACCCCCACACCCCCAAAAAAGCTATGGTAACAGGCTTTTGCCCAGGCCTGCCGGACTGTTAATTTCCGAAGTCACCTACCTCAGTCCATGTGGACAGGCTCAGTCGCCTCTATGACCTGGTCGCCTCCACGACCCTTCGGGATACTCCCGGATTAGACAGACAGACTAGTCAGACACCTTGGTGGTGTAGTATAGGTCTCTTTATTCTATCCTATTGTGTGTCCTATCCCCATGTGTGCCATGGCTCCTTGTGCGCCGTATCCCCAGCTCTCCCACACTCCTTTGCCTTACTTATATAGACTGTCCATCTTCCCTTCATCACATGCCTCAGTAACAGTATCCTGATAGAGGGAGCACTCCACTGCTTATTTGCACATGTTCTATGCCACCTGTGACCTTTTATCCTCCAAGACCCCCGAATCGTGGGACACGGGACAATCAGTGCTTGGTAAACAGGAAGTATGGTCACAGGGGCGGGGCAAACGCACAGATGCCTCTTAGACCCTCCTCCAGTCTTCCTGTTTGCGAGGACACACTGACCGAGTTCAGACCTCTAGTCATTCAAGGTTTAAAGTGGCCCTTACAGCTTTCATGCCTACAAGTCACAGATAGTAGCAAGCTCCTCCATATAGCCACAGGGACAGAATGGCCTTCTGTCCTCTGGCATGATTTATTTGATGACCAGTCTTCACTTCCAGTCCTTCTTGGCTCCCTGAAATGGGGGAAGGTCAGAGTAGAGGCTGGAGATCTTATTCTTGTCCTCTTCTGAGAGAGGATCAGAGGGTGTGATCAGAGGCTGTGGAATTCTGTTCTGCAGAGTGGGATGAGCTAGCTCCTCCACCCCCACCTTCTCATCAGAGGAGTGCCCGTGGGTTATGAGAACCTTATCTAAAGAACACAGTGCCTACTCCTCCTGGGGATCTCCTCCATCCAGTTTTCCTGTTATCTGTTGCCATTTGCAGCAATCCTATCCCTTTTATGAGCCTCATCTCTTCCCTCACATAGTCTAAAAAAAAAAAAGTTTTCTGTTGACCTTGGCTTCCTCTTCCCACCCTCAGATTGCTCTGAGCATCATCATTCATGATGCTAGTTTTTTTTTACAAGACTATATTCATCCTACCCTTGTTTCTTCTATCCATCTTTTAAAAGTGGAAACTGTTGACTTTCCAATGCTTCCACAAAATCCCTTCATTCTTCTTCCATTTCCACCCTTATTTGTATTGTTTCTTTGAGGAAAAATTTCCTGTCCATGACAGGAAAGTGAAATGGGTTCTTTTCTCCTCTGGAGCCATCTGGAGAGGGTTCTGGATACTGCCAGAGACCTTGGTCTTTTTAAGCAAAGGTCTTTCCCAGGTCCAGTGAGATCTTAGTTGAGTTAGGATAGCATAAACTTGTAGTGGAACTAGCTTCTTCCTGCTCCCTTCAGCAACAGAGGATGAGGAGCAGAGGGGACAGAAGATAGTTCAGGTTTTCACCTCAGTGAGGCATGAACAGAGATAGGACAAGGGAGCAAGAGACTTGGGAAGAAAGGACAATACAATATTGAACTGTTTTTAACTATAGGGTCAAGATTGTGAAGATTAGAAAGTGAGAGCAAAGCAGGGGTGATGGTCTGGAAAACTACTGAGGAATGAATGATTTGGAGAAGAGTACAAAGGAAGTTTTAAGGAAGGGTGAGGCATTGGGAGAGATGGAATGATAGGAGGCTGTGATGTGATAAGACAATCTCAAGATGATTTATCATGGAAGTATGACACTTATGGATGATGGTAAAATCAAGGGTGTAACCATTCTTTTGTGTGTGTGTGTGTGTGTGTGTGTGTGTGTGTGTGTGTGTGTTGGGGGAGGGTCATGGAAAGGTAGGTTATGGGATTTGAGAAACTCACGTGAAGCTAGGAACCACTGAGTTAACTTTATTCAAACCCTTCTAATCTATAGTCCCCCTCCAAGTCCCATTGGCCTTGCATGCTGGCTCTTAAAGGTTGTTGAATTGAGACATGGCTCACCTCAGGACTCTTAGTGTCCATCAGTTCCTTTAGCTACATAGCGATGTCCCCCTTCACCTTCCAAGATTTTTCTGTTGCCTCATGTTGCTTCAAATATACTAGTTGCCTGAGCAACACTGGAAATCCTAGGCAGTTACCCACCCACCCAAGTATTAAGGGTATCTGTGAGCAGTATTGAAGGAGCAAAGCCATCCTTACAGCTGATTAGAGCCAGTAAGTCAATTGAGTAAGACAACTGCTATAATGCACTGTCTGTGCTGCCAAATGGAAAGTGGCAAAAGTAACATGAGCAAGACCCAGGCTCCACACAAGGTGGCACCAAATCCAAACCCACACAATGGGCTATGGCAGCCTCACATATTTAAGCTGGATCACTCTATCCCCACCACCACTCTTCCCCCTGCCCCCCACAAAAAAGCTATGGTAACAGGCTTTCATGCCTATAAGTCACAGATAGTAGCAAGCTCCTCCATGTAGCCACAGGGACAGGATGGCTTTCTGTCCTCTGGCATGATTTGTTTGATGACCAGTCTTCACTTCCAGTCCTTCTTGGCTCCCTGAAATGGGGGAAAATCAGAGTAGAGGCTGGAGATCTTATTCTTGTCTTCCTCTTCTGAGAGAGGAGCAGAGGGTGTAATCAGAGGCCATGGAATTCTGTCCTGCAGAGTGAGATGGGCTAGCTCCTCTACCCCACCTTCTCCTCAACTGAGGAATGGCTGTGGTCATCAGAATCTTATTTAAAGAGCACAGTGCCTACCCCTTCTGAGGATTTCCTCCATCCAGTTTTTCTGTTATCTGTTTCCATCCTTTCTATCCTTTTATGAGCCTCCTCTCTTCCCTCACATAGTCTAAACAAAACAAAACAAAACAAAACTTTTATGTTGACCTTGGCTTCCTTTTCCCACCCTCAGATTGCTCTGACCATATGTTGGTTTTTTACAGCACTATATTCATCCTATCCTTGTTTCTTCTATCCCTCTTTTTAAAATTGAAACTGTTGACTTTCCAATACTTCTACATAGTCCCTTCATTCCTCTTCCATTTTTCTTCCTCATTTGAATTTTTGTTGAAAAATTTCCTATCCATGACAGAAAGTGAAATGGGCTCCTTTAAGGTGTGGTAGGTCCCCACAATTGGATGTTTTTAAGGAAAACCTGGGTGGAGGGGGGTCATGTTCATGAAAAAGTGTGTCTAGTTGGAATAAAGCACCTTTTATATCTGACACCTTTTATATCTGATTCTGTCACCCCCATGGCCATGCACTAGTACTTCCCAGCCTACTCTGTACCAGAAGCTGGTATGGCAGAGGTTTATTACAGTTTCTGGTGTTGAATCATTTGACAATCATTTGCCTCCCTGTTTTCACACTCTTTGGCTTTGGTGGCAAAAAGCTTTCTTTTGGGGTCTTCAGTAGATATGAACACTGAAAAATCAGTTGCCAGGAGGCATTTTCACACAGATTACTTGCCAGGATAATGGCTATAAGGGCTGGGCTGAAGGCATTGCTATTCCTAAGGCTCTTGGATACTGGATCCTGGGCTGTTTTTATTGGTCAGTGTAGTGATGGTGGTGGTGGTTTGACATGCCTGGTATAGTCTGTGTCTCTCCCTCTGCCTCTACTCTGACCTTCCCCAATTTCTTTTTTTTAAATTAAAAAAAATTTTTTTCTTGTTTACATCATTCATTTTTATGACATTTTTGAATTACAAATTTTCTCCCCATCTTTCCTGACCTTCCCCCATTTCAGGGAGCCAAAAAGGACTGGAAGTGAAGACTGGTCATCAAATAAATTATGCCAGAGGACAGAAAGTCATCCTGTCCCTGTGGCTACATGGAGGTGCTTGCTACTATCTGTGACTTATAGAGAGAAACACACATTCTGTCTCTCCCTCACTACTTCAGTTAGGCTGGCTTGCTTTCCCTATGCAGCTGGTTGGCATTTGGGGAGGATAATTGACTCCTATTCTACAGGAATGGTTTCCCCAGATGAGGCCATGAGCACTTGGCTAGAAGCAGAAGCAGTTGATTGGAGGGTGCTGACACTCCAAGTCAGTGCCAGGTGCTGGCACACTTGTGACCATCTGCCTTTTGGTGGTAGTTGGTCAACAGTTGCTGGTTGTGGTGGCAACTTCTCCAAAATGATTTTTCCCATTGATGATGGGTATGAGGGCTAGTCTGGTGGTTGCTGGGAAGGGTTCACTACTATTCCCCAAATTCTTGTGTTCAGGGTCCTGGGCTTTCTCTTTCATGGTCTGAGGGAGATGGTGGTCAAGGTGGTTCAGGCAATCAATGAGATAATGTATATTTTGCAAACCTTCAAAAGCTATGGCAATATCAGTTGTTTTTTGAGTCCAGAGTCTTACCAATGCCACTCAATTGGTCTAATCTTAAAGAGCAGCTGGGAGGCCCACAGGGGTCAGGGTATTGTACCACTCCTCCTTTGGTATCCAAGCATTCAGTTTAAAATACATTCAGTCTTAAAGAGTCCTGTCCTTTAATGAGATAGGGCTAGCCTCCCTGTTTTCACACTCTTTGGCTCATCAAGTCCACCAACCCGACACTTTTTTTTAAAAAATAAAGGCCAACACTTTATTGATATGAATAATTTCATTCCTTGGCTCATTTCTAGGACCTCTCAGAAAGGGAGGATATAACAAGGTAGTCACTGGACAATATGAATCATTTATTGTGATAATTTATTCCTACATACAAAAGAAATACTAAATAAGGTCTGCTTACAAGAACACATAAAAAATTAAAATGGGATTTAATAGCAAGTTATAAGTACTATTATAATCTTTTGGGAGACTACTATTTAAACTTAATCCAAACATAAAGCAATTTGCAGAGCTGCTAATGAGACATTTTACATTTCACCTCATCTTAGTACTGTCCAAAAAATGTCAGGTCGATGTCTGCTGCCAAAATGTCTAGGTTTCCACAGTCTTGTTGTTAGATGACATCCTCTCCAATACATAAACTCCTCCTGCCACCAGCTAGCTCCAATCAAACAGGACTCAAGGTCTATTGACTTCTCTGCCTCACGGAATTACCTCCAAGACTAGACACACCTACCCAACGTTACCAATCCACCTAAGGTGTCAAGAAGGAACCAACACAAAAGAAGCTTCCCAACCCAAGCTCAGGCTTCCCCAAGCAGAACATGTGCTTCATCTTCCATGTGAATTGAGGTTGGGGTAGGAAACAGGGCTAGCCTCTCTTCTCATACTTGACTCAGCATGCAAATCAAATATATTCCTTCATGAGTCATCACTAGAAAAGGAAAATAGGGTTAGGAGGCAGCCACTCTACAGAGTGCCAAAGCATTCTGGCTCTTCATCTGATAAGAGGACTCTTTGTCATCTCAAAGTCCAAGACTTTCAGTTATGGATCACAAATAAGTAGAAGCAGGACCCCTAACTTCCATATAGTATTCTGGACCTGGGAAATGTTACTCTGAGCATGCTCCAGTGAGGGCTGGTGGCCCACTTACACTGAAAAAAGATTTGCCTTTATGGACTTTGATTCTACAAGCATTTAAGATCCTGTTGTGTGAAATGCAAACTGACAGTGTTGCAAAGGTTAAAAAATAAAATAGTCTCTTCCTTTAAGGAGTTCATATTCTTTTTGACTCTATGCTTCTGGCCCAGGGTTGAGAGAGGCATGCTGAGGGAAGATCACTCACCTTAGGTAAGAAAAATAAGGATTTCTTTTGGGAAGTTAGATGTTGACTTGGCTTCACAGTGGCAGTTCCAGAATACAAAGTCTTGTACACAAAGGCCTTTTATGAAAAGGGAGAATTAAGCAGCAGCCTTCTTATTAAATGAGGATCACCCAACCATGTCCTCCCTACCTTGGGGCAACAAATGCAAGTGCCATAAAAAGAGCCCTAGACAAGAGAGTAAGGTGACTTGGGTTCTAGACCCATTTCTGCCACTAACATTCTATATGTTCCTGAGCAAATCTCTTTCCTTTTCTGGGCCTCAGTCTTCCAATCTGTAAAATAACTTCAAAGTACTTGATGCTGTAACATTCTCTGTTGTTATAATCAGGCAGTCATATACATGTGCCCTCAGTTTACCAGAATTAAAAAAAAAATTAACCAGCATATGATATTCATTGTCAGTGATGAGTTACCATTTTCTTAGGGTATTTTTTTAACAAAAGCTAACATTTTATTTATTTCATTTTTTGGAGGCAATCAGAGTTAAGTGATTTGTCCAGGGTCACACAGCTAGTAAGTGTCTGAGGTCAGATTTGGCCCCAGGTCCTCCTGACTCCATCACAGATGTTCTATGAACTGCACCACCTAGCTGCCCCCTTTAAAATTAATTTATTTTAAACTTAAATGCTAAAACTTAAATACATAATAAGAAAAGAAAAAGAAACATGTCACTAAAACTTAGAAAATAAGAAAAGGAAAAAAATTGCCATATGCACAGCAGAACATGAAAGGATTCAAAATATACAGCAATAAATTTCCATTTCAAGAAAGTCTATATCAGAAATACTATATGTTGTGCTCAGAGCTGTCCATGTTTTCTTTGCTTCCTTGTGAGCTTTCTTTTGGTCTCTATGCATTTTTTTATTTTCTTCTTTTTTCCCTTCCTTCACCTCCTCTTCCCGAAGAAGGCTATAATTAAGTGTGGAGATATAGATGTATGTATGTGTTATACATATACATTTACATGTACACACGTGCACGTGCATATAGACCTATGTATGCCAACATGGATATATACATATATATGCACATTTACATAAACATACATTTACTTATATATCTATAATCATATAGACTTATACATATATATGCATCTATGTAAGCCTACACTATAGTAATTTATCCTGTTTCTCTGAGAATGAATAACATCTTCCTTAATAAGACTATCTTTCCATATTTTTCCAAGTCCACCAACTCATTATTTCCTACATTACAGCAATGTTCCAACCTTATACTGTCCAGTTATTTTAAATAGTCTAAAACAATATTGATTGATATGGTTGACACAGTCTACCCTATTTTTCCTTTTTGATTAAATCCATTTTAGCTTTAACTTTGTCTGAGATCATAGTTACTACCCCTGCTTTTCTTCCTAATAAACTTTTGCTCTTTGGGTTTGCCTTTTGCTGTTTCAGCATAATTAGTCTGGAGGTGTTTACACTTCACAGGGACCAAAATGGATTTTTCTTCTGTTCTCCTGTTGTCCAGGGAGAGCTACTGTTCTATACTAACTATGGTTTGTTTTTACTGCTCTATGTTCACCCTGAGTTGCTATTTTGCCCTGTTTGTAGGGGAAATCTAGAAAGCTCAGAATTTTCTGATCTCCTCCATCATCTTCCCAGAATCCTCTATCTGGGTATTTTCAATAAAACTCTCTGTCTCTTGTTTACAGGATGCTGGTCAGCCTATATGACAGATTTTGGAATGAGCGAAATTGGTTTCCTCTTGAGTACTCATGGTCTGACTTGGAAGATTCAGACGGGGCTATATACCCTCACCCCAAGGACTTACTAGCAGTTATTCCATTGACATTTGTCATAATAATTGTTAGATACAGCTTTGAGAGGTAAGTCAACTATGAGTTCCTCCTCGTTCTTCATTTAAAAATTTTTTTTTAACATTGCTTTCTTTTTAAATTTTGAATTCCAAATTCTTTCCTTCACTCCTACCCCTCCCCTACCAACTGAGAAGGCAAGCAATATGATATAAATTATACGTGTGAAAATAATTTAAAATATATTTCCATATTAGCTATAATTCAAAAAAGCAAGAAAACTAAAGAAAAAGAGAAAATTATACTTCAGTTTTCACTCAGAGTTCATCATTTCTCTCTCTGGAAGTGGATAGCATTTTTTCATCTTAAATCCTTTTGAAATGTCTTGAATCATTGTATTGATCAGAGTAGCCAAGTCTTTCACAGTTGATCATCATTACAACATTGCTGTTAATCAACACAGTGATTCCCCAGTTCTTCTCACTTCGCTTCCCATCAGTTCATATAGTCTTGCCATGTTTTTTTTTTCTGAAAACACCCTATTGTCATTTCCCACAACACAATAGTATGCTATCACAATCATATGCCACAACTTGTGCAATCATTTCCCAACTGATGATCAGCCCCTTGATTTCCAATTCTTTGCCATCACAAAAAAGAGCTACTATAAATATTTATGTGCATACAGATCCCTTTCCTTTTTCTTTGAGCTCTTTGGGATACAATACTTAGGGGTATTGTTATGTCAAAGAGCATGCACAATTTTATAGCTCTTTGGGCCTAGCTCCAAATTGTTCTCTAGAATACTTGGACCAATTCACTACTCCACCAACAATGCGTTATTACACCAACAGTTCAATAGTGTATCTATTTTTCTCTCATTCTCCAGCATTTGTCATTTCTGAGAGGTGTATGAGGTAGTAACTAAGAGTTATTTTAATTTGCCTTTCTCTAATCAATAGTGATTTAGACTATTTTTTCATATGGCTATAGATAGCTTTGATTTCTCCTCATTAAAACTGCCTGCTTATGTCCTTTGATCATTTATTAATTTTAGAATAGCTCTTATTTTTACACATGTGGCTCAGTTCTATATTTAGCATATATTTGAGAAATGAGGCCTTTATCAGAGAAACTTGCTATGAAAACATGTTACTTCATTGTCTATTATACTTTTTAGCAAAATATTGTTTCCATGTTTATCCCTTTTAATAATGTCTATTTTTGCTTTTGCTTTGTCTGAGATCATGATTGCTATCTTTGTCTTTTTAAAGTTCAGCTAAAGCATACTCAACTGTGTTCCAGCCCTTTATTTTAACTCTGTGTATGTCTTTCTGTTTCAAATGTGTCTCTTGTAAATGACATTTTGTTGGATTCTGATTTCTAATCCATCCTGCTATGTCCTTCCATTTTGTGACAGAGCTCATTTCCCTTCATCTCATTTTGTTCTGTCTGTTCTTCTCTCTAACTTTTTATCTTGTCCATCCTCAAAAATCAGTTTTGTTTCTAACCACTGCTTCCTTAATCCCTCCCCTTTACCTTCTTCTCCTCCTATTTCCCTATTGGGTAAGTTACATCTCTGTACACAATTTCTATACATACATATATATACACACACACACACATATATATTCTTCCCTCTTTGAACCAATTCCAGTAAGAGTGAGGTTCAAGTCTTGCCAGCCTGCTCCCTATTTTTTTCCTTCACTGTAAAAATTCTCCTTGTATACTTCTTATATGTGAGAAAACTTTCCCCATTCTGCCTCTCCTTTCCCCGTTCTCCTAGCACATCCATCTTTCTCACCCTTTCATCTTTTTGGAAATTATTCCAGCATAATCAGCTCACATTAATGCCCTCTGTCTGTGTAAAGACTTTTTAATTGTTGCCTAATAATGACAAAGTTCTTAGGAATTACATGTATCATATTCCCATGTAAGAATATAAACAGTTCAACTTTATTGACAATCTTATTATTACTCTTTCATGTTTACCTTCTTATGCTTCTCTTTAGTCTTCTTTTATTTGAAAGTTAATTTTTATTTTCAGCTCTGGTTTTTCATCAGGAATACTTCAAAGTCCTCTACTACATTAAATATAATTTTCTCCCCTGAAGCATTATCTGTTTTGCTGGGTTAATTCTTGACTGTAATCACAGCTCGCTTGCTCTCCAGAATATCATATTCCAAGCCCTCCAATACTTTACTGTAGAAGATGCTAAATCTTGTGCTATCCTGACTGTGGCTCCGCAATATTTGGATGGCCTCTTTCTGACTGTTTTCAGCATTTTCTCCTTAACCTGGGAACTCTGGGATTTGGCTATAATATTCCTGGGAGTTTTCATTTTGGAATCTCTTTTAAGAGGTGATCAGTGAATGATTTTGATTTCTATTTTGCTCTCTGTTTCTAGGATATCAGGGCAGTTTTCCTGAACAAATACTTGAAATATAATAATTGAGCTCTTTTTTTGATCATAGCTTTCACATAGTCTAATCATTCTTAAATGATCTCTCCTTGATCTATTTTCCAGGTTAATTGTTTTTTCCAATGAGAATTCACATTTTCTTCTACTTTCTCATTCTTTTTTATTTTGTTTTATTGTTTCTTAATGTGTCATTGAATCATAAGTTTCTATTTTTCCACTTCTAATTTTTAAGGAATTATTTTACTCAGTGAGCTTGTACCTCCTTTTCCATTTAGTCAAATCTACTATTTAAGGAGTTGTTTACTTCTTACACCACTCATTTCTTTTCACACTTTCCTCTACCTCTCTTCTTTGATCTTTAAAAAAAAAAGAGCTCTTCTATGACTTCTTTTTGTACCTGAGACCAATTAGCATTTTTCTTTCAGCCTTTGGATGTCACCATTTTGATATTGGTTTCCTCTTCTGAGTTTGTGTTTTGATATTTCCTGTCACTATAGGTCCGGTGACTTCTATGGTCAGGTTCTTTTTTTGTTACTTTCTTGTTTTTTCCAGCATATTTCTTGACTTTTAGCTTTATGTTAAAATTATGCTTTGCTCCCTGATTGGAGGAGGCACTATCCAAAGCTTCAGAGTTTTTTCTGTTTCTTTCAGAGATAGTTTTGGGGGTATGTACATTGTTAGTTCCTCCATGGTGGTATGATCTCAGGAGAGGTGTGGTCACTTCTCTCCTACACATTTCTCTGGTCTGTGAGTGACCACAGGTATTTATTTAGTGTCATACCAACCAAACTACCAAAAACTTATTTTATAGAGCTAGAAAAAATAATAACAAAATTCATCTGGAGGAAGAAAAGGTCAAGAATATTATGAGAATCAATAAAGAAAAATGTGAAAGAAGGTAGCCTAGCCATACCAGATCTCAAACTGTATTATAAGATGGTAATCATCAAAACAATCTGGTACTGGCTAAGAAATAGAGTTGTGGTTCAGTGGAATACATTAGGTGCACATTATACAATGGTAAATGACCGTAGCAATCTAGTGTTTATATAAACCCCAAAATCTAAGCTTTTAGAACAAGAACTCACTATTTGACAAAAACTGCTGGAAAAACTAGAAAGTAGTTTGTCAGGAACTAAGTATAGACTAACATCTCATACCATATACCAAAATAAGGTCGCAATGGGTATTATGATTTGGACATAAAGGGTAATGCCATAAACAAATTAGGAGATTATGGAATATTTTACATGTTCAATCTACAGACAATGAAAGAACTTATGGCCAAATAAGAGATAGAAAGCATTATGAGATGTAAAATGGATAATTTTGATTATATTAAATTTAAAATTTTTTGTACAAACAAAACAAATGCAGCCAAGATTAGAAGGAAAGCAGGAAACTGGGGGAAAATTTTTAAAGCAAATGTCACTAATAAACACCTTATTTCTCAAATATGTACAGAACTGAGTCAAATTTACAAGAAAATAAGCCTTTCCCCAACTGATAAATGGTCAGATGATATAAACAGGCAATTTTCAGGTTTGAGCTGTCAAGTCTTCAGGAATGGGTGGAACTCTTCATTTTTGTAAAAAAAAAATAGCTTTTAAGTACCTTTTTTAAAAAAATTACCACTTTATACTATCATTAACTAAAATTTCTAGAAACCATATATACTTGTCCCATTGGTAAGCTCTTCCAGGAGCCTCTATTTTGAGGAAGGGCCCAGACCATGTATCTCTAATTCCCATTATTTTGTCACAATGTCCCCAAAACAGCTATTTTCCCTCCCCCTCTCCACTTCAGCTCCATTCTACCTGATGTCTTCCCTAATTAGAATGTAAGCCCCTTAAGGACAGGAACTGTCTTTTTACTAATATTTTTTTATCCTCATTTCTTTGGCCAATGCTTTGTATATAGTAAACACTTAATAAATGTTTGTTGACTGAGGGCAAGGTTTCTTATTAACAGCTTTGGCTATAAATTAATATTTTAAATAATTGGTCATTTCAAACTCTGACTCTTTATCAGGAGCCTATGGAACACATTATTAATGCTATCTTTGGTCTGTAGTTTCTTCTTTGTAGGAATCTTGTTAAGTCATTTGTCCTTTTTGCGGACTAGTCAACAATTATTAGTTAATATGTCGGTTCACTTACTTGGGCACATGTGAACTATAATTGGTCAGAAAAGAGGCTGAGAGAGTAGTCATTGGTTTTGTTTTCCCCTCTCTTATGTTCGGTGAGTCAGCAACTCTTCTGGCTGTACAGTCAATAAGGAAATTCTATCCCATCCCAGTGGCATTCAGCAATGAGTAAAAGCAGTGCTTCTCTACTCAGAACCAGGAATGACATTTTTGAACATTCTCAATGAGCTGGCCCTTGCTCCATAAAGAACTCCCAAAGGTTCAGGTTTCCAGAGATAGAATGGTCTCCTAGGTTTTAGCCTCTTCCTATCTTCTCTCCTAGAACTGTTGGGTTGCCCCTGAGCAGGCTCATGGGTGTACGTGATGGACGCAGAATCAAGGCTTCTCACAACCCCATCTTGGAGTCTTTTTTCCATACCCAGAGTCAGAATCCAAAAGAGGTGAGTAAGTGTCTAATTATGATACTATTAAAGAGCCTACTGGCTCCTCACTATTGCACTGTGATCAGGGTCCTCACTATTGCAATTGGTCCCCCTGCATCCAATCTCTTTCTTCTCCATGGCATCCTCCCCACAGCTGCTAAACAGAGCATTTCTAAACTTCAGATCTACATTGTTACTCTCCCACTGAAGAAATTTCAATGGCTATCTATAACCCTTGGGATAAAATACAAACTCATCTGTTTAAAGCCCTTTACATCCTGTCTTAATTATTTTATTTATTATTTTTATTATTATCTTTATTATTTTTTTAAATTTATTATTACATCCTTGCTATTTTTCAGGCAGATTACACATTTAATCTCTGTCATGCCTTCTATCTTCCAGCTATAGTTGCTGACTTTCTCTTTGTTTGTGGTAAACAACTTTCCATCTCCAACCTCTGTGCTCAAGCTGTGTCCTGTGCCTGGAATGCTTTCCCTCCTCACTTTCAGTGCTTTAATCCATAGTTCAAGTGCTACCTCCTAAGACTCTTTTCCTCATTTCCCTGTTTTCAGTGCTCTCAAAAGTGAGCAAAGAACTTCACATGTGTTACCTCATCTGATATTTTAGCAACTTTGTGAAGTAGATGCTTTTATTTACAGATGAGAAAACTGAGAAGTAAAGAGCAGGGTCACACAGTTAGTAAGAGTCCGAGGCAGCATAAGAACACAGGTCTTCCTGACTTCAAGTCCAAAAATTCCAGCCACTACAGTATCTAGCTGCTTCCTCCTATGGACAGGGAATGTTTCATTTTTGTCTCTGTACAGTACCTAGAACATAAATATAAAATGATGTTGAATTGAATTAAATTCTGAGGTCCCTCTCACTTTTGGTGTTGTCAGAGATTCCTTCAGCACAAGCTTTTCTCTCCCTACTCCCTACAGGCAACAAAACCCTGGCAGAGACCCAGGTGTGGCTTTGACGAATGTTTTAATAGAGAAACATATACCATTGGCTCAGTGGGAAAGGGAGGAAGCAATACTACCTTCTCCTTGCCATTCCCTATGACTCTTTCAAATTCCTGGGGCAGAGTAGGTAGTAGGAACTTCCTGGGTGTTTGGAGTGAAAGGTGGGGGGATTGAACAAACTTCGGGGAGAGGACCTTTTCCATATAGTCTTTGGGGCTTTGATGTTCCCTTTCTCTGTTCCACCTCCAAACCCCTTAACTTCCTGTTGTCCCCAGGCTCAGCTGAGTCACCTAGCCACCCAATGCAACCTCTCTTTGAGGCAAGTTCAACGCTGGTTTCGACGCCGGAGAAACCAGGAGAAACCATTAGTGAGCATGAAATTCTGTGAAGCTTGGTAAGCTGAGAGAACCTGATGGAGGAGTGGCTCCAAACATTCTGGGATAAGGGGAATTATGAGGCCAGGCCTGACCAAGAAAGCAGAGGCCCATTTCATCCCGTCTGCCAATCTACCTGCCCTGGAAGTACCCTTATCCATTAACCCCATCCTCTCCTCATTAACTTTGTTTTTTATTTTCAGTTGGAGATTTATAGTTTACTGTTCTTGTTTCTTTGGAGGTTTACTCACTGTCTACGATGTGAGTATGTCCTATCCCATTCTCACCATATGTCCCATCTATCCCCATTTGTCCCTTTTGTCCCATCTATCCCTATGTTATATTGCCCTCTGCCTCTTTCTATCCCTTCCATCTTCTTCCCTACCCTTCTACCCTCTTGTCTTCTCCATTTCTGTCTTCATTCTTGCTTTCTGTTTCCAAACTGTTTGGTCATTTCTTATTACCTTTTTCGTCCTTCCTACCCACCTCCATTCTCTTCATTCTCTTATGTCCTCACATTCTTCTTACACCATCCATCCACTTGCACCTTACTGTCCTTTCCATCAGTCTTTTCATTCCATTCTCATTTTCATCCCTCTCCTCCTCCATGTCCTGTCTCTTCTATTTCCCTCTGTCCCCCCATCCTTTTCTTCTCTCTCACCTTTGTCCTCTCTGCCCTTTTAGCTCCATCATCTTTATCTCTCCTTGACCTTCCTTAACTGTCTCATTCATCATTACTTTTCCCCTTGTTCATTCCATACCTCCCCTCAATATCCATATGGGTGGGAGGGATGCATGACTATATCCATACAGGGTTCAGCAGCTAGATTGTCCCATCTAAGAAGCAGAAAGGATGAATCCAAAATTTTGAGTAAAATGTGATAATGGCATATGATGATGTCACATCATTGAGGCAAGAATTGGGGAGGGTACATCCAGGCTGGGATAAAGGAAGAGCATAGGGTTAGCCAAGCTGGTTGGATATTCTGTTTGTGTGTGCCTAGAGTGGTAGGTACGCATTTGGGAGTATAATTTGGTCATGTGCTGTTGGGTTGGGTTGGTGCCCAGAGAAACCACTCTAACCCCACCACCAGTTCAGGCTGTGCCATAGCCAACACAGAGAAGTGTCAGGCGCAGATGAGTCAGAGGGAACAGGAGTCTGGGATCAAATCTCTCCTTGACCTCTCTTTGGCTCTGACCTGCTTCCCTGAGAAGAAAAGAGAAAGGGAAATGATGGGTATTTCTACAAAGTGTGACTAAAATATTTCCTATTGAGCATCTGGAGTTTCCTGGGGAAATGCTTTGGGGCAGAGCCACTGCTTGTGGAAGCGGGCCTTTATGAGGGCAGTTTCCAGGGATTTAACCCTTGTTTCCTCCAGGAGCCATGGTTCTGGAAGCCTGAGGCATGCTGGAAAGGATTCCCTAAACAGGTGAGCAGCCCTAGGACAAGGGTGGATATCAGAGATGCCCTTTAAAGTGGACCTTAGTTGCCGAAGCCTATGATCACTCCAAATTCCAGTATCCCACTGTTGTAAGGGACCCTCAGAGGCTGTATCTGAACAGGAATCCCCTCTACAACAAACCTAACCAGAACTCATCAAGTCTCTGTTGGAAGACCTTGAGCATGGTCCATTCTCCTTTGGGACACTTCTAAACATTAGGATGTATTTCCCTACATTAACCTTAATTTAACTCTTCGAAGATCCACCCATTGTTTTAATTTGCCTTGTGAGGCCAAGCTGAAGGTCTTCCATACTTAGAAGCACTAGAAGTCAGCCATCTTGTCCCATCTATTTCTCCCCCTATCCAAGGTAAATATTTCCAGGGTTTTTTTTTTAGGTTAGATGATGGCAAAGCATGATTTCAAGGATTTATACCCCCCCTGGTTGTCTTCTTCTAGGCCCACTCCACTTTACCAACACAATGCTTACAATGCTCAGAATTAAAAATAATACTGCAAGCATGGTCTGAACAAGTGTTGTTGGCCAGGATGTAGATGGAACTGAGGAGGCCTGGATTAAACTCCACAACACCAGCAAGGATTGTTGTTAGTAACGGAAGAAGAGAGCCAGGCCTGGGGTGATTGGGTTAACTTTACACCCAAGATGATTGAGCTGTGGCCCCTTTTGGCAAAAAGAATTTAAAAGCAGTTTTGTTTTGTTTTTTTTGCAGGGGGGAAAGCAGGGCAATTGAGGTTAAGTGACTTGCCCAAGGTCACATGGCTAGTTTTGTGTTAAGTGTCTGAGGTCAAATTTGAACTCAGGTCCTCCTGACTCCAGGGCCAGTGTTCTATTCACTGTGCCACCTAGCTGCCTCCTAAAAGCAGTTTTTAAGCAGGGAGTTCCCAACACTCCAAGGAACTACCTTGCCAGTTTTTAAAAACCTTCCTTTTGGGCGGCTTTTATCAGTTTTCTCTTCCTTAACTTCTTTTTAGCTATCTTGGGAACTTCTTGGAGAAGGGGATATATAGGCAGAGGGAAGAAGATAGTTGAACACATTTTTATTAAATGAATTATAAGTCTGAGCCCTCAGGCTCTGGGTGATCCATCACCCCAGACGCAGAGTGGTCACTTTGGAAACCAAGGAACAGAAAAGTGGGAATGTCTCCTGCCTAATCCAAAACACTGTTCATCTCACAACATAGCCTAATGCTAAATTATTGGTTTTTTATTTTGTTTTGCTTTATGGGCCTTTTTGTTGTTGTTATTTTGTTTGGTTGATTGGTTTTTGCTTTCATATCCTAGTCTCCTATGGGGCTAGTTTGCATGTCCCTAAAAATACCAGATGTTTTTCGTACTAATTACCTTCTAATCAACTGCTTCCCTATCTTGTATCTAGGAAGTTGACTATTTTTTAACCCAAATGTGCATTGATTACATTTATCTCTGTTATATTTAGCTAGCTATTCAGTCCAGCTGGTCAAGAGCCTTTTGGATAGCCATATCTCCTAACTTAGTGTCGTGTACAAATTTGACAGACTTTCTTGCTCTCTCTCTTCTCTCTCTACAAGTCATTGATGAAAATGCTGAAAATGTCCAGGGATGGAGCACTCATCTCTTGAACATTTCATTAAGAACTTTCTTTCAAGTTGACACTGAGCTCAATAACCACCCACTGGGCCCATTCAATGTCTGGAGTTACCTAACTATACTATCAACTAGTCACTATTTCTCTATTTTTTCTACAAGAATAGCATGAGAAATTTTGTTAAATGCATGGCTACAATATAGATGAAAATCTATTTTCAATATTGGCCTAGGCTAACAATAACCCTATCAGAAAAAGATAATGTGGTGAGTCAGACATTACCAGACCTGCCTCAGGCATCCTTTACTCAAGAGGCCCAAACATGCATAGTTAGAGAAGATACAAGGCATAGTCTTGAGTCCTAGGAAATTTCTCTCCAAACAGTTTGTCTCCACTTGACCCCTAGCTCTTTCTGTACCATGATCTGACCTGATGGTTCCTTTGACCCTCAGGTTCTGAAGCCTGCCATATACTGGTGGTACCTTCTGGAGTTTGGCATCTATCTCTCCTTCATGATCACTTTATCCTTTGATGTAAAAAGAAAGGTGAGTGTGGTGGGAGCCCAAGCTTTGGGAAAAGTCTCAAGAGGAAAGAAAGGGAGGCCAGCTTCCAGTCCCTGCCCTCCTAGAAAAAATGTGAACTTAGACTTGGCTCTGTAGGACTGTCCCTGGAATCTCTGGTGTGATCAAAAGGGATTTGTCCCATTGAAGTAGCAAAAGCAGGCCTGATCAACCTCAGATCAATATGCTCTTATGAAGATTAGACAAAGAAGCTTTTACTTGAGACCAGTTTGGTGCAGTTCAATTCAAAAACCAGTACAGGCCCCCTGGAGCTCTTCTCCCCAGTTTTGTAAGCTAGCGGGTCTTCAGTTCCCCCATCATGTTGTCCCTCTTCCCCCTGACCCACCAAATCTCTCCTGCCTACTTCATCTCATTTCACTTCTCCATATGTCTCACCTAAAGTGCTGTGGCCTCTCCTTGAAATCCCCAGGCCTTCCTGCAGAGGATGTTCAAAGTCATGGGTGATTTTGTAGGGTATAGGGGAACTCTGCATGGATCAGGAACTTCTCCATTCCATGGGAAACCCCAAAGGTTCTGGCCTCATGGCTGCCTTCCTCTTCCCAGGACTTCAAACAGCAAATCATTCACCACTTTTCTGCCATCTTCTTGATCTACTTCTCTTACTGTTCCAACTACATACGCATTGGGACCCTGGTGATGCTGATCCATGATGTGTCTGATGTCTTCTTGGAGGTGAATGAGCCAATCCACTTGTCAAAGGGAATGTAGCTTGGATTAGCCTGAGCCCCTGGGAACCTTGTTTTTACATGGACTGCAGGGCCAGAGAAGGGCATGGATCGTCTGATGCCAGATGTTCCTATACCCACAACAGTCCAGCAATCAGGCCTGCTGCTGTCTTCTTGTAGTTATGGCCTGTACTTTTTGTCTTAAGACTTCTTTTAGCCGTGAATTCTATGACAATCTGTGATCAAGATTTGGCAGGTGATGGGGTATGTGTGGGAGGGGGGAAGTATCTTTAAATATAGGAAGTAGGTGGGAATGGATGAAGGGGAACTCAGCCAAGATGGGCCTAATCTTGTAAGGTGGTTAAATAAAGGAAGCATTACCATCTTAGTAAATGTGACCCAACAATGAAGGGAGAAACATAAGGCAGGATACCATTCAGAAAGACAGACAAGAAGCATTTAAATGCCTTCTATGGGCCAGACACTGTGCCAAGCATGAAGGAAACAAAGAGAGGCAAAGTCCAGACCCTTCCATTAAGGAGCTCACGTTCTAATGGGGGAGACAATAGACAAATAAATATGTACAAACAAGCTGTAATTGGGATGCTGGTGATCCTGGTGATGATAGCATTTAGGTAGTGCCTTGAAATAGGCAAAGAACTTTACATACATTATTTCATTTAATCCTCTCAACAAAAAATATAAGGGAGGTGCTATGATTATCCCCATTTTACAGATAAGGAAATTGAAGCTGGGAGAAGTTAAGTGACCTGCCCAAGGTCATGCAACTATTACATGCCTGGGACTGGAATCAAACTTCTCTTCCCAACTTTATGTCCAATCTACTACAAGCCCCAAAGATCTGAACCAGTGAGGTACACAAGTCACATGAAAGTTCTATACTTGAGATTTAAAAAATCAAATCAAATCAAATCCCCAGTGAGGAGTTGTGGTTTGACAATACTTTCTATTAAAAGAAAAGCCTTGGGACTTTCGATGGATAGCAAGCTTATTTTGCATCTACAGGGTAACATAATTTAGTGAGATCCTGAACTGCGTTCAGAAGCCAGATGTCCAGCACAAGGGAGATAACAGTCCCTCTGGGCTGTGTCTGGGTCAGACCACATCTGGAGTGATCTGTACAGCTCTAGGATTCACACTTGGGAAAGACTTGTGGAAGGAAGAGAGCCATCAGAGAAGCATCTTGGGCACCAATGAGCTGGAGAACTTCTAGAGGAGGGTGTCTGAGATAGTGAGAGGAGTGTGAAGTTCATGCCAAACATGGATCAATTGATGGCATTGGAGGTACTTGACTCAGAGAAGAATCAAGGGTGGGAGAATAGGACATGAGAATTTATCGCAAGGGTTTACAGGCCTTTCACCTTACATTTTCTCTGTCTGACCCCAAAGGGTAGAAGGAAGAACAGGGTATAGGTGAGTGATGAAGTTGCAGAGTCAGATTTGGGCTGACTCTAAGGAAAACCTTCCTCACAGGCTGCCTCTGGGAAAGAACGGGATCTCTTTTGCTGGATGTAATCACGTAGAGACTAGATGACTGACTTTGAGAAGTCAAAGTATGGGATGGACAAGGTGCCCTCAGAGGTCCCTCTCATCTCAGCTTATGTCATTGTAAGACTCCTTCTCTCCTCTCCTCCAAGGCAGGCAAGATGGTCAGTTATGCACAGTGGAAGAATTCAAGCGAAATTATCTTTGTCATCTTTACTGTGGTATTTCTCATTAGCCGGCTTATTCTCTTCCCGTACAAGTAAGCCTGATTCTAGAAGATGGGAAAGGTTGTGGGTAGTGACTGTGAATCCTGGTGGGGGGGGGGGAGGCTTGGCACCCCAAGTCTTTCTTTTTGGGGATTTTCTAACAAAAGCTTCCTCTTAAAAGATGAGTGAGAATAGGTTCCTGGTCAGGCTAGGAAGCCTGTGGGTCTTTTCAGGATACTATTCCCCCCTACTCAAGGATTCTTACTAAGTCCTACCCCCTTCCTGGAAGAGGAGGTATTACCTGGCACACAAGTTGTTTAGAGGCCAGGCCCCAACAATGTTTCTGGTCCACCTGAGTCCTCTCTCTTTTCAACAGAATCCTCTACTCTACCTACTACAGTTCCATGGACAACCATAAACCCTTCCTTGGATACTACGTGAGCAATGCCCTCCTGATGATTCTTCAGGCTCTCAATGTCTTCTGGTCATTCCTCATCCTTCACATGTTCTACAGATTTGTTATTGTGGGCAAGGTACATACAAAGGCTGTCCCTGGCTTTGTCCCCTGATTCTTCTACACCCTAGTGAAACTGCTGGCCTGTTGTCTCACAGGTCATTTCAGCAGCTGAAGGGCAAATGAACAGGAATCCTAGAGGGAAGGGTCTATGTGGCTAGAATAGGCAAGTGTAGGGGGTGGAGAATGAGGATTCAGGCCTGGCATTGTACTGCCAGTAGGCACCAAGCAGTCCTGGATTGACTCAGGGATGGAGGTGGGGAAGGGAAGAAGATCTCAAGCAAAGCCCTTTCCTCTTTCTCTACCTCTCCTGACTCTCTCATCAAAACTCTCTTCTCCTTGCCTTCTTTTCTACCTATCTTTCTGTTTCTTCTTTCTCCTTGTCTTTTCAATCTCTCCTTACCTCACTTTTCCTATATACTTCTTTCTTTTTTGCTCCCTCCTCTCCCTACCTATCTTTGTACATTTTCCTCTCATTATGAGATATTTGTAAAGTGCTCAGCACAGTGCCTGGAACATGGTATGCACTTGATCAGTATCTATCCCTTCCTCTATCAATCTTTCTCTCTCTTATTCTGCATCTTTTCTGTCCCCCTATATTTCTCCTGGTTCCTATATTTCACTCCCTCTCTCTCTCTGATTGCCCCTCCTGATCTCTGACTATCTCTCTTCTTTCTCTTTGTGTGTCTGCCCCAACACTGTTGTCTGGTTCTCAGATGCCGGCTGACGTGAGGAGTGATTTAGAAGAACAGTGCACTGAAGATGAACAGTCAGAGAAAGGAAGCAGAAAACCCAAAGTCCAGTGATGTCACAGACACTCTCCACCTTCTCCAGGATGTCAGGAGGGCGGTCCCTAACCAAAAAAGTACCGGTCTGTTCCAATGACATAGCCTGGTTTGACACAAGGGCCTCAGATAGACCAACTCAAGGATGAATTCTGCATGACTGGCCTACTGACTTCTTGAAGATCAAGTCAATATGAGAAAACTCCTGTATTATGATTCAGCAGTCAGCATCATAAGACAAAACCAAAGCTAACTCAGCACCCCTTTTCTCCCTATCTGTCTCTCCTCACCTGTATTGGACTTGAGAGAAGAGGGTGAAAGATGGAATATCTACATAGGATTAACAATCTTTCCCTTAAACAGCCTTTTCCCTGAGCTAATGTCCTTGAACTGATTGTTGAGGCCTGTCCTATTCCCAAATTTTTCTAATCACACATTCCATCAGTATAACATTTTTATCATATACCTGCAATATGTGCATGCTGATTTATCTCTAAATCATATACATGTAATACCATGATAAGGTATTATTTATGTTATATAACTTACACAAAAATAGAAATTAAAAAGTGTTGAGACAATGATGAAATAATATTGTACATATTAACCATACAAAAGCCCTCCGAAATGATAGTATTTTTGTTGAGAGCAATATGGTTGACCACGCTTCATTATTTTTAAAAATCTCAGTTTAATTCCTTGTAACAGGGATTCGAAGGTCTAGTTTTCAGTTCAGTTCAGTAGTTAACTACTTATTGTTAATGGCTGTCATAGCCATAATTGGTACCTCACAATACAAAGACCCAAATGGAGGAAGTGTATCATTGGCCATGCTTATTGGATCATGATACTCATTTGGCAATCCCATTCACCAATTATGCAAAAGGTTTTTTTTTGTTCAAATTTGGCTAGTTGGCCTCTATTTTCACTTATAAGAGGGGATGAGGATGTATGGGATATGGGATGGGATGTGGGACATGATTTCTGAAGGTCAGACAGATGCCAGGTCTGAATGGTGATTGTCTCAGGTAAGGAGAAAAAGGCAGCATCAAGGCAAGTGGCAACATGTCTGGACCTACCCTGGTTTCCCATCAGAAGGTGGCTATCTTCCTTTATTTCCAAAATATCCAATGACTTTTGGGGGGGAAAGTAGTTTGGGGGAATGGAATGTTGGGAGCAAGGTTGGAGACCTGAGAGTTGTATGGTAGATCACTCACATCCTAAATCCACTGCCAGCTTCTAGTACAGATGCCTCTCAACCCTGGCTGGCTCCTACACTGACTGCTGCTGACATTATGTTTGAGTTCTCCTTGAGGAGAACTAGCCTAAGCAAATGTCTTTTTCTTTGGAAGAAGAGGGAGAATGGTGAGATGAGCCCAGTGGGCCAATAAGGAGTTTATATCTTCAGGAAGCATTTCCCTTCATCCTGGTCAATCTGTTTCTGTGGCATTTTGGGCACCCAAGGTCTGAACTGTGTGGGCTTCTTGCTCTCCCTTGGTAGTAGAATTGGTCTATAGAGAAATGCACATTTTATCCAGCCCCTCATGTTCCCCCAATCCCTATTGAAGTCCTGGAAAAGCATCTATATTGGGGAAAGAAGATTCTGCATGTTTCTGTGGAAACCTGGACTCTACAGGGTTCAGATAGAGTGACCGCTCTCAGTCCTGAGTTGTGGATCAAGATACTCTGGAACCACCCAGTCCCATATATTCTGATCATCATGGTAACTGATGTCTAATAGCCTCCAGGTCATTCTCCCTTCTGTCATCCAATAAACATTAATTAAATGCCTACTATATTCCAGGCACTGTGCAAAGAGTGGGGGATACAAATATTAAAAAGAAAGTTCCTCCCCTCAAGGAGCTTACAATCCAGTGGAGGTAAGATAACACACAAAAGTTAATTGAAGGGGGTTGAGGAAAAGGAAAGGTACCCAGCTTTGGGGCAAGATAGAGAAATCTGGAAGAGTATAGTCAGCTGGGAAATGAACAGATGGTTGGCCTGAGCTCCTTCCTTAAATGAAAATTCTTTCTTAAGATGTTCAGTACTTGACTTACTACCTTTCCCTGCCTCCCTAAGTTGGGCCATATATCAGGGGACTTCAGTAGAGGCTTTATTTCCTGTACCGGCACTCGAGGCAACAATTGCCTAGATTTCCAAAAACTCATAAATGAGAAAACACATATAGTTGACATTCTGGTGGGTCACAATATTCTACAGGGTCCTATGTAATCTCATATCCCACCAAATTTTCAAAAATGCTTCACAATTTAGACTCTACCCAGAAGACTAATACATCAAGACACTGATAAACAATCCCATTTCTATTAGAACTTCACTGTCTGAATAGCTCATTTAAAGAGTAAGAGATAGCAATGTCCATGTCTCTTTTCACCATTAAGTGGTTTAAACCCTCAGAGCTCCTATAACTCTAAGGCTCCGTCTCTCTAGAACATTAGAACTCCAAGCTCTGAAGTTTGGGATCAATCCCCCGCACCAAGTTCCTAGAGTTGACAGGAAATCTCCTTTCTCTAGCTAGAAATCTCAATTCTGAGATCAAGCTCACTGCCTGTGAAACCAAAACCTCCTCCACCTACCCACTGGATGGTGGTCAAGGGCAAAGTCTTCAGAAGAACTGTCCTCTCAGGTCATGTAGGCACATGTCTGCCTTTTTCATGAGTTTCTGTAGGAATTTGCCTTAGCTGCTTTCACTTAGGCTGGGAAACTCCTTCTTAGGCCTCTTTTTTTTCTTGTTTAGGACATATTGGCAAGAAAGAGCAAAACTCCCATGTGCTTCTGTCCCTAGACAATCATTATCGGTTTCTTGTAGGTAGAAATTATACATATCTTCGTCCTTCCAATCTATTTTACTCCCACATCCCCACTCCTTTACATACACACTTGTGGAGAACCCAGGTATACTCCTCTGAGTGCTGGTCTGGGTCCTAGTCAGGGAAACAAGTGAAAGGGGCCTAAATGGCTGGGGAGGTCTATTGACTCAGTTCTGTAGCTCTCACAAAAGGTGGCTCTTCTAACAACAATTGTCCATTCTCCTGAATTGTCTTAGGGGCAGCCCCAGTCACAGGAAACTAATTAGATTGTTACTTTCTCTTCCTAACAAAGTACTAAGAGTCACATCTATACTCTATATGATTGGAGTAACTCTTCTGATCAACCCCTCTTATTTACACCATTCTGGGGAGTAATTATTTGAGTCTTATATGGGACATGAACCTGAAAATCTAGAGCATTGTTAAGGTATTAAACCGGAAAAGCAAAGGAGACTAATAAAAAACCTCAATTTGTTGTCAGATACGACCAGAAATCACAGTGTTCTCAGGCCATGACTTGGGAATGCTTTTGTGTCCCCGGTCCCTCATGAAACCCTTTGGCTGGGTGGCCGAAAGAAAGCACGTCATTATAATAATTATTCCTCAAAGGATTTCAATTCGCTGAGTGCAACAAATCAATTGACCAGCAGGTGGCACACTATACAACCATCCACTCAGGTCTAGTAAATTACTCAGTAGCTGCCTTATCTCATCTGGCCACCAGATGGTGGTAAGCTTCCAAACATCTCTCCAGCATTACACATATAAATCAATCTCAATAGCAGTGAGGCAAAAGCAGTTTTGATTAACCGTTTCATAGGTCACATCTGAGTTCGATTCTAGGGCATTAACTCATATATGGCTCAAGATATTGAAATATGAATAGGGTCTCTGATATAGATATCCTACCTCTCTATCTAGAAGAGACCGTATTCTACAGTCGATTCCATTCTCTCAGGGCACATGGGAACGTTTTCATAGTTTCTAAGATTTAGCAATAACTAAAGAAGCATTTATTAAGTGCTTACTATATGCCTAGCACTGTATAAACACGGAGAATACAAATACACGCAGAAAAAAGGCAGTACTTGCCCTTGAGGAGTTTACATTCTAATAGGGAAGCACAAAATAAGGGAAGGAAGGGAACAAACATTTTCTAGGCACCTACTGTGTATCAGGCATGGTACTAAGTACTTTACAAATATTCTCTTACTTGATACCCACAACAATCCCTGGGAGGTAAATATTATTTATTATCCCCATTTTACAGTCAGGGAAATTGAGGCAAACAGGGGTTAAGTAACTTACCCAGAGTCACACAGCTAGTAAGTATCTGAGGCTGGATTTGAATTTAGGTCTTCCTGACTTTAGGCCCAGGGTACTAACTATTGTGCTACCTAGCTGCCTCAAGACTCATAAAAGGGAGTTGAAAAATGGAAGTGAGGGAGAGAGCTACATGGTTGAATGTTGGTAACATCTGGAGAATCAAGAGTGCATCCTAGAAAAGAAAGACATGACTGGCTTGGACATTTTTCATTAGAATGGGGGTTTGAGAGAACCAGTCAATCAGGGAAAGAGGTTTCCAGAATGGAAATGTAATTCCAGCATGAGAAGTCCAGAGGCAAAGTGAACTTCAAGGATGATGAGGCTTCTGTGGATTTTATATTTAGTATTGCATTTGAAAAAAAGAAACCAGTACAAACACACCTATTTGGAGACATTCCTGTCCAACCACATTTATTAAATGTCTTTCCATTTCTCTCCCAGATTTTGCTTTTCTTTGAGCAGGACACTCCATCTTCCAACTCTGTGCCTTTTCACCAGCTGTCCCCCATATCTGAAAAGTTCCTTCTCCTCTTCCTGTTCCTGGATTCCTTTAAGATTCAGCTAAAATCTCACCTTCAGCAAGAAACCTTTCTTGGGCCTCCCCTTCCCTTAGTGCCTTTCCTTTCATTCCCACTGCATAGATATTCTAAGTATCTGGTGAGATTTTAGCTGATGTCTTTTGCTAAGATTTCTGCTGATGCTTCTGCCCCAGAGATGTAGGGAGCAGACAAGGAGCAGCAAAGACAGTCTGACCAGTACTGGTCAGACACTAGAGCATTATGAGGGCATAGGAACTGAAAGCCAATATACCTGGGAGAGTTCTGGACCTGGAGCCCAGAGAGAAACAAAGCCTCAGAGACACTGGGAAAGCAAGTGTAGACCCAAGGAAAATATTACATTATATTCATATACCACAACGTGTTTATCAATTACACAACAGACAGGCATGTACTTTTTTTCCCATTCTTTTCTATCATAATTTGCATCACAATAAGTATTTTAGCATCTATGAATTTTTCTAGGAGTATGTATCTAGTATTGGGAGGATCATTAGAAATCTGGAAGAGGTCTTCAGGATTATCTCATTTTTTAGATGAGAATCCTGAGGTTCAGAGAACCTTGGTGACTTGTCCAAGGTTAGTCAATTAATTAATAGCAGAGCAAGCACTTCAGCCAAGGCCTTCCAGCTCCATATAGCCTGTTTTTACCACTGTGCTGGACTGCCACCTGTTAGTCAATAAACATTTACAATGGTCTTACTATGAACCAGGCACTGTGCTAAGCATTAAAGATACAAAAAGAGGCAAAAAGAGGCCTTGTCCTCAAGGAACTAATAATCTAATGACCTACACGGAAGGCCGAGGTTGTATGGTTCATAAACAGCAGAGCTGGACCCCAAATTCAGGGCTTCTAACTCAATCCAGGGCTGTTTTCACTGCTTGCCACAGACCCTGCTTGCTCTCACTGTTCTCTCTCCCAATCAGCCCTCAGGGCCCTATATTAACTGCTCACCCAATTACCCCTAATAATTTCCTATTCACCATCAACCCACTTATTCTACAGCAGAAAATCACAATTTTCCAGTCTGACATTCAAAGCCTTAAGCATACTTAGATGCTGTCCCTTTAGGTTGCTTGCCCCTCCCCTTAGCTCAGAGACTGCTGGCCTGTTCCTGTTCACTGAATGTGTCACGTGTTTTGTCTTTCCTTAATTATAATTTTTTTTTGTTCTGAACTTGACAAACACCAATGTATAGGAACATTTTGATATACCAAGAAAAATGTGAAAAGAGAATTGTGCATAAAATTCTGCATCTTCATTATATGCAGCTTGTTTTTTAAGTATATAATATACGCAGCACCTTAATTCCAAAGCTGCCTGAATGTATGTCTCTCTGAATCTCCCTCTGCTTTCATCTGTACGTTTTAAAAATAAGCAGTTTCATTACCGTTCCTATCATGCTTTTCTTTTCTTTCTTTTTTTTTTGTATCATTATCATTCCTCTCTCTCCTCTTCAGTTTTCTCCTTCCAAAAAAAAATAAAGAAAACTCTCATTTGTAATAAAACAGGCACACTGGGGCAGCTATGTGGCGCAGTAAATAGAGCACCAGCCCTGGAGTCAAGAGGATTTAAGTTCAAATGTATCCTCAGACACTTAATACTTACTAGCTGTGTGACCTTGGCCAAGTCACTTAACCCCAATCGCCCTGCCCTCTCCTCTCCATAAAAAACAATAAGTAAATAAATACATAAAAATCAAATCAAATAAAACAGACAAACAAAACAAGTCCACATGTCCATTTCCACAAATGTGCTTCTCGTTCTGTACATCTCAGGAAGTGGCAAATATATTTCACCATCAATGCTCTGCATTCGTGACTGGTCATTGCACTGATCACAGTTCTTAAATCTTACAAAATTGTTTTGCTTTATAATTTTGACCATTGTTTAAGTTGATCTCTTGGTTCTGTTCACTTCATTTTGTATTATTTCATACAATTCTCCATCTGGGCCTTTCATAATTTATTACACTATAATATTCCATTGTGTTCACAAACCATGTGAGTCTTTCATTTTTTTAAGGTATATGCCTAGTAATGGTACTGCTAGGTCAAAGGGTTTGCACAGTTTAGTGGCTTCTGGGGTAAATGTCCAAAATACTTTCTAGCATAGTTATACCAGTTTACAGCTTCATCAACCATTCATTTGTGTTCCTGTCTTACAAAATCCCCTCAATAATTGTAATTTCCCTTTCTTGAAGTCCTTGCCAATCTGATAGGTGTAAAAACAAAATTTCCAGTTGTTTTAATTCATACTTCTCTAATTATTAGTGTTTGAAACATTTTTTGTATAGCTGTTGATGACTGGCTCTTCATCTTTTGAGAATTGCTTCTTCATATATCCTTTGTCTCTTTGCCTATTATGCAATGGTTCTTCTTACATATTTGGATCAGTCAGTCAGCTAGAATTTATTAAACAACTACAATTAGCAGGCACTGTGCTAATTACACACACACAAAAAAAAAATCCTCCCTGATCTCAAGGAGTTCACAGTCATGCAGAGACAACATGCAAACAATTAATAAGATGAACTGGAGATAAACTCAGAATGAAGGCACTAATATTAAGGAGGACTAGAAAAGGCTTCTCACACAAGGTGAGACTTTGTCTGAGACTGAAAAGATGCAATGAGGTAGAAAAGAGGGGGAACAATGTTCTATGCAATGGGGTCAGCCAATGAAAATGTTCAGAGTTGGGAGACGGAGTATCTTTGAGAAACAGTAAGGATGTCAGTTTCACTGGATCATAGAATACAAGGATGGGAGTAAGTTACAATAAGATTGGAAGGAGTCAAGTTATGATGTTCAAAAGCTAGAGGATTTTATATTTAATTCTGAATGTAATAGAGAACCACCACAGTTTTGTTTTGTTTTGTTTGTAACGGGGAGGGGAATGATATGGTCAGCCTTTTATTTTAGGAAGATCAGTTTGACAGCTGAATGAAATATGAATTGGAATGGGATAATACTTGAGGGGAAAATATCACAAAGCCAGTTATTAAAGTATTTCAAGTATAAGGTGATAAGGTGATAAGGATACATATACAAGAAATATTGCAAAAGTAGAAATAGGTAGATTTGGCAACCAATTGGATATGGGATGTAAGAATGAATGAAAAGTTAAATATGAAACCTAGATTATAAAACTAGTGATTGGTGCTCTCAAGACTAATAGAAAAGCTGAGGAGAAGGGAATGGTGAAGGGTGAGGCAAAATAATGAGTTTGGTTTCCAACAGAAATGTCAGACAGGACGTCTAGTTCAAGATATTTAATAGACATTTGAAAATGAAAGACTGGTGGTTGGGAGAGAAATCAGGACTAGACAAATAGATCTGAGAGTCATCTACATAAAAAAGATAATTGAAATCATGGGATCTGATAAGATAACCAATTGAAATAATATACAGAGAAAAGAGAACCTAGGACAGAGCTCTGGAGGACTCCCTCAGATAGGGAGTGCAACATGGATGAAGATACACCAAAGGAAACCAGAAAAGGAGGGATCAGATAGGTAGGAAGAGAACTAGAAGACAGCAGTATGATGAAACCTAGAGATGGAGAATATCAAGGAGAAGAAGATGAGTTATAGTGTCAAAGGCTGCAGAGAAGTCAAGAAGAATGAAGATTAAGAACAGGCTATTAGATTTGAGAGTTAAGCTGTCCTTGGTAACTTTGGAGAGAGCAGTTTGGGTTGAATAATAAGATCAGAAGTCATACTACAGATTTAAGAAGAGACTAAGAGAAAAAGATGTAGAGGCACCTATTATAGATGATGTTCTCAAGAAGTTCAGCTGCAAAAAGGAGGAGAGATGCAGGATTACAACTAGCGATGATGGAAATACTAAGTGAGGTTTTTTGAGGATCGGGGAGACTAGGGTATGTTTGTAAGGAGTAGGGAAGAATCCAGTACACAGGATTATCAGAGCTTTATTAGATAAATTTGCTGCAAAGACTTTTCTATCAGTTAATTATTTCCTTTCTAACTGCATTTTGTTTGTACAGGAGCATTTCAATTTTATGTAACTAACTTTATATATAACTATCTTATCTCCCGAGATCCTTTAGCTCCCTTCTTTGGTAAGAACTCTTATTCAGAGCTGTCAAAATACATCTTCTTTCCTTTTTCTCTAATTTGTTTAATCTATGACTTTTGTCATATCATTATTGTGATTTGTGGCATGAGATTTTAGTCAATCTAATTTCTGCAAGACTCTTCCTATTTCCCCAGCAGTTTTTTCATACGAGTCCTTGCCCCCCCCCAAAAAAAAGTTTGGGGCTTTATCAAGCGCTATTCTACTATGTTCATTTGCTTCTGGGTTTTCAGTCCAAATCTGACCCACAGAAGGTAATGGATATGTTCTTACAGCCAAGAATAATTTACTCAGAAAAACTGATTGTAATGCTATGGGAGAAATGGAGTTTTAGCATAATAAAGAACTTCGGAGCATTTTTGATGAAAAGAACTATGAATGAAGAATGATAAAGGATTAAATAGGGATCAACTATTTATATTCAAATATATGGAGATGACACATGTGTCGCCTCTAAGACCTATCATTAATGTTCATAGAGGGAGTCAGAGAGCCTGGGTGTGGTTCTGTTGTGTTTATGGAATGAGAAAATGAGGATGGAAAGAGGAAAAAAGAGAAGAAGACTACACTGGGGTGGGGAGGGGAAGGGAAAGGCAGATTAGGAAAAATTTTCTCACATGATTAAGGTGCACAAGTAGACATCTATACAATCAAAGAGGAGAGGAAAGGGGACAGTTGAACCTCACTCTCAACTGAATTGGTCAAAAAAGGGAATATATACATACACAGGGTGGTACACAGAAATTTATTTCACTCAATAAGGAAAGAAGAGAGAAAAAAGAAGCAGATGTAAGGGAAATTAGAGGGAAGGTAGAATGAGGGAGACTTTAGTCCTAAGCAAAACAAACTCCAAGTACATATAAAAATATGTATACCTCTTTTTGAGATGATAAAGAATGATACCAGTAAAATGAGGGCAGCTAGGTGGCTCAGTGGATAGAGTACTGGGCCTGGAGTCAGGAAGACCTGAGTTCAAATGTGGTCCCAGACATTTAACTAACTCTGTTAATTAGATTTATCCTGGACAAGTCACTTAACCCTTTTTGCCTTGGCTTCCTCATCTGTAAAATTATCTGGAGGAGGAAATGGCAAACCATTCTAGTATTTTCACCAAGAAAACTCCAAATGGGGTAACAAAGCATTGGATATGATTGAAATGACTGAACAGCAAAAACAAAATGGTAAATTGAGGAATGAATGATGGTAAATAAATGTGATGGAATATTACTTGGTTGAACTCTGATCAATGTAATGACAAACTAGAAGAATCATCATGAAACATACTATACACCTCCTGAAAGAGAGGTGAGAGACTCAGAATGCAGAATGAGGAATGTTTGGATATGGCCAGTGTGGAAATTTGTTTTGACTGAAAACACATTTGTAATGGACTTAATCTTTCTTGGATTCTCAATTGGTGTGGGGAAAGGGTTGGAGTGGGAGATCTTGACTGATTAAAACAAATGAAATATATATGTTTTGAAAAAACAAATGAAGTATCACCTCACTCACATCAGAGTGGATATTGACAAAAAAGGAAAATGACAAATAGTAGAGAGGCTGTAGGGAAATAGGCTCTTTGTTTTTTTTATTAGTTTATTTATTTTTAGTTTTTAACATTCCCTTCCATAAAGTTTAAATTTTCTTCCCCTTCCTCCCCAAGATGATATGCAATCTGATATAGGCTCTACATATACATTTCTATCAAACATATTTTCACATTGGTCATGTTATATAGAAAAATTATACTGAATGGGAGGAACCATGAGAAAGAAAAAACAAAACAAAAAAGAAAATAGTCTGCTTTGTTTTACAGTCAGACTCCATAGTTCTCTGGATGTGGATGGCATTTTCCATCATGAATTGGTCAATTTTTTGGAAGCGTTTTAGGTCCTTTCATTTCAGAGAAAGGCTAAGTCTATCAAAATCATTGTACATTGTGGCTGCTATTGTGTACAATTTTCTCCTGGTTCTGCTCACCTCACTTAGCATCAGTTCATATAAGTCTTTCCAGGTGGAAATAGGTACGTTAATGTACTGTTGGTGGAACTGTGACCTGATCTATTCATTCTGGAAAGAAATGGAACTATGCCTAAAAAGCTATTAAACCAGGCATATACTTTAAGCCAGTAACACTACTACTAGGCCTATACTCCAAAGAGATCAAAGAAACAGAAAAAGGACCTATATGTACAAAAATATTCATAGAAGTTCTTTTTGCTATAACAATAATTGACTTTAGATCATAAATAGATCAGCTACCTCAAAATTCAAGGGAGTTCAGAACAGTGTTTACTGACAAAATGGGAGGAGTCTCCAATCTGTTTCATCTACTAAGAATATTAGAATTATATTCTAATTATATTAGAGGGACAATATATTATATTCTAAGAATAATAAGAATTTCTGTCTGAAAACTGGGACAAATATGTAAGAATACAAATCATTCCCCAATTGATAAATGGTCAAAGGATATGAACAGGAAATTTTTGGAGGAAATTAAAGGTATCTATAATCATATGGAAAAATGCTCTAAGTCACTATTGCAAATCAGAACAACTCTGAGGTACCAAATCTCACTGATCAGATTGGCTAACATAACAAAATAGGAAAATGATAAATGCTGGAGAAGATGTGGGAAAATTGGAACACTAATGCATTGTTGGTGGAGTAATGAACCAATCCAACCATTCTGGAGAGCCAATTGGAACTATGCGCAAAGTGCTATAAAAATATGTATACCCTTTGACCCAGAAATGCCATCTGTAGGGCTGTATCCCAGAGAGATCATACAAGTGGGAGGAGAATCCATATGTACAAAATAATTTATAGCAGCTCTTTTTTTGTGGTGGCAAAGAATTGTAAATCAAGGGGATGCCCATCAGTTGGGGAATAGCTAAACAACTTGTGGTATATGGATGTAATGGAATACTACTGTGCTATGAGAAATGAGGAGCAGAGACAGATTTCATAATAACCTGGAGAGACTTATATAAACTGATGCTGAGTGAGGGGAGCAGAACCAGGAGAACGCTGTACTTAATTACAGATGCATCATATCTGTGATGACTGACTTTGTTAGACTGGGTTCATCTCAGCAATGCAAAGGGAATAAGACAACTCCAAAGAATTTATGATGGAAAAGGCCATCCACATCCAGAAAAAGATTTGCAGAGCCTGAATGCAGATTGAAGCAAACTGCTTGCTCTCTCTCTTTTGTTTTGTTTTGTTTTGTTCCTTCCTACTCATTGTTCATACATTGGTTATAACTCTTCTTTACAACTTGACTAATGTTTAATGTGAAGGTTTTTGTAGAACCTATATCAGATTGCATGCTACTGTAGGGGAGGAGGGGGTAGAGGGGGAGGGGGAGAAAATTTGGAATTCAAGGGATTGTGGAACTGAATGTTGTAAACGAAAAGTAAATAAATAAATTTAATTTAAAAAACAAAAAGAATAGCTCTGTCCCAGATAAGGCCAGCATCTATATGTACATCTGCTGTAGCAAGAAAACTTGTGCTTTCTTAAATTAATGGAACTGATATACTTGAGATTACCAGGGGAAATGGTTTTTAAAACAAGGATCCTTTGTTCTGGACATAAAAAAAATAGAGCCTTTAAAATATTTTTCACTGTATGAATGGGTGGATGCTGGCAATAGATGTTCATTCTTTCCCCTTTGATGTGTATTTGTGATGGAGTCTGCTCAGTTAAGGAAGTGTTCAGTCTTAACAGAAAAGAGTCAATTTTTAAAAGAAAAGTGAGTTTTTCAATGACTCCCTAAACCCCAGAATATCTGCTTTCACCACAACTTTAATTTGTGCTTGATAATTCCAGCCCTAAGGGTATAAACCTTTTTGTCTTTTCTCCTCTCCATCTTGGAGAGGAAACTATTTTAGCCTTGGGGAAAGGAAGTCTGTTTAAGGAGAAGAGAGCCGGGAGGGGAAGACAAAATTTCTTCCATTGTAGAAATATTTAGGGGGAAGAGCAATACCTTTTAGCAGTATAAATGCTACTTGCTGAAACCCATGGGCCAATCTGTGATTTGGTAGAATTGGGCCATTGAGTCATTGGGAATTAATTAAAAGTGTGCAACATGTATAGAGATCTAATTGTAATCATCTGAGTGCCTGGGAAGAACTGGAAAAGAAAAAAAGGTGAGAGATTTGAAGGCACCTTATGGTTACAGGTTTGTAAAAGAGAAATAGAATTGGACCAATGGATCATGTGCCAAAATTTAAAATTGTGTAAAACTGGCAATTACCCTTCAGATGACCTGCTCACAAAGTTATGTAATGAATTCAAGACTTTTCCAAAAGAGTAGAAGTCACATTGAGCCAAAATTAGATCACAATTGGAACAAGCAAAACATGATTGGAAACAGAGGAGTACACGTGTAAACCAAGTCCCAACGATTACTGATATGGGTTCTATCCCATATCAATTGATCAATAGAGCAATTCCTT
Source organism: Pseudocheirus occidentalis (assembly GCA_028646575.1). Taxonomy (NCBI): domain Eukaryota; kingdom Metazoa; phylum Chordata; class Mammalia; order Diprotodontia; family Pseudocheiridae; genus Pseudocheirus; species Pseudocheirus occidentalis. The sequence goes on from CM053594.1 coordinate 42,030,986, forward strand.
ACACCTGTGTAAGAGACAGGGCAGAGTTGGCAAGAGTAGGATAGAGGAGAACTCTTCAGGTCTCTTGAGTTTCTCTTTGGGTTTCAGGCACTTCTGAATTCCATCTTTGAGAGAAAAGATAGATAATGTCAATCTCACTTCAGTTTGCTGAAGGAAAAGACTCTAGGAAGAAGCTAACATAAGAGAAGTCTATGTTCTCCATCATGTCCCTATACCCAGCTTGTTATACTAGAGAATTCAGAAAACTTGCCTTTCAGTGGGATCTGGAACTCTTTGTCTCCTGGTTGAGCTGAGTTACCTTACCCTCAGTGGGAGGGTTGCTTTACTTCATATTATCTGGTGTATATTGTCCTACATATACTGATTTCTCTGATTATCTTTTGAGAGGCATGGGGGTAGGAGTTATTGACTTGGATAAATGAGTTTCTTGGCTACCTACTTTGTGTGTTCACTGTGCAAGATATTTGGTGGGAAGGGCATTAACACTTGCATGTAAAGTTTGGGGTCTTATTCCCCTCAGTTAATGAAATGGCCATCAGAAGTTAGCTTAAAGATGAAAACCACATCACTAAGACTAATAATATTTAAAGGACAAACTGATATAATTCTAACCTGATGCCCATGGTGTATGGGATGTTCAGGGAGAACTAGTACCTCTGGTATGAGGGCTGCTGAGCCCTTTTCAGGGCTGCCCATCCA
>CM053594.1:42032184-42054326 GCA_028646575.1 Pseudocheirus occidentalis
TAATTCAAAAAATGTAATGAAAATGAATAATGTAAACAAGAAAACAAATAAAAACTAAATTTAAAAAAAAAAGAAAGAGACAGAAGGTGTGAACTCTGTCTCCTGTGTGAAAGAGACAGAAAGTATGAACTCTGTCTCTTGTTGCTAACTGGCAAGAGGGGGTTGGCTGAGACAGGAAGCCAGTGTGTTTGTGTGTGTGTGTGTGTGTGTGTGTGTGTGTGTGTGTAAAAAGAGTTCCAGAGATGGAGAGACAGAATCAAGAATTTTTACTTCTGGTGGAGGAAGCAGGATTGGTCCAGCATCTGGGAGCTGGGCCTGCTGGACTGAGAACTGAGTTGGAGTTTTCTATGAGACCAAAATCTGGTGAAAGCTGAAGTTGCTGCCTCCTTGGAGGTCACCTGGAAGGCTGAGATTCCTTCTGGATACTAGGGCCAGATGAACTGCTGGAGGACTGAAGAAACATGACTGGGATGCTAAGACTTTGTTTGTGGCTTGGTTGATCCTTAAGTTCCAGGCAACAGAAGTTATGAAGGTTTTGAGATGTGCTGGACTCTGTGAACTTCAGTGTATAACAAGAACTACCTGGAGGACTGAATGAGAACCTGGGAGCTGTCTGCCCCTGAATCCAGGTGACTGTTTGGTGGATTCAGGCAGGAGCTGGGACCATGGAAGAGGATCCAGGGGATCTGAGAGACCACCCCGAGTCAAGATGAAGAAAAGGCCTCCCCTTGGATGCATGATGAAATTGAAGTTTACTAGACTCTGAGGGGTGGAGGGTTTGTGTAATTTTCTAATGATTGTATCTAGTGACTAACTATACTTTGTAACTGATTGTTAGATAAGTGACTGATTAAATTAATCTATGATTGCCCCATGAGTGGAAGATTGATTATTGTATTGTGAGATGACTGAATGATTAAGCAAGGAGGGTTTCCCCTCTTAGGGAAACCAGATGATTATTCTTTTGTTTTTTGTTCTAAATATTGTGGCCACTGTAGTGAAACCATGCGGCCATTCTAATGTTGATCTGTTGTGAACGCTATATTGTGATTTTCTGTGTGTGATAAGATGCAACGTTGTGGATATTATATTGTAATTTGTTGTGAATGTTTGCCTTGATTTGTAATGGAATAAAGGGAGTGTTCACTATACTGTGTAATCAGAACCTTAAAAGCTGTTCACAGTAGCATTCTTTTGGGAAGCTGCTCATGCATGGCATTACAACAGTTCATTGTTCCACCAACAATGCATTGGTATATCTCTCTTCCCACAGCCCCTCCAACATTGACTATTCCTGTCTTTTGTCATCTTTGCCTATTTGCTAGCTGCAAAGTAGAAACAGGGTTTTGATTTGCATTTCTCATAGTGATATATAATCTTTTAAATATATTGTTGTAATGTCTTTACTAACATTTTATTCCATATTTTTCTTTCTCTGTTCTCTCTCCCCAGTTGAGGTATTAAGATCATATTTATATCATGGAGTTTGGAAGGTTTCCCTCTATTGCTATTTTTTTAAATGATTCATATGATATTGAAATTTTTCTTTAAATGTTTGGTAAAGTTTACTTGTAAATCTATTTGGTCCTAGGATATTTTCTTTGGCAGTTCATTTTTGGATTCTTCAATTTTTCTGATATTCAGTTGTGGGAATAATCTGTTTCTTGTTTTGTTAATTAAGATATTTTGTATTTTTGTAAATATTCATCCATTTCATTGAAGTTCTCAAGTTTGATGGCATTTAATTGGACAAAGCTTCCTTTTTTCCTCAGTTTTTGTGGATTTTCCTTGTTCTTTTTTTTATACAATATGTCTTTTCTCCCTCTAAATAAAGCAGACTAATTCTATGTGTAGTTATGTTAGATTTTTTTTCCAAACAAAACATTAATTCAGTATTGGCTTTCAATGTTTTTAGTATTGTCTTTGATTTTCTAATTTCTGCTTTGGTATTGTGGTGGATAATTAATAATAACTGAGAAAACAATCTGAGTTGTATGATTTGTTTGCAAAATAGGCATAATGAACAGGTCAATGAACTCCTCGGTCAGTCTAAAGACCCTGAATACAGAGTGAGACAAATTTTTATGTATTAAAAACAATTAAGCAAATAAGACCAATTAATTAAAAGAAAACAACGAATAGGATATAAGCAAGGACACAAAAAAATAGTCATCTGACTTTTGATTTAAGGAAAGATCATGGATTTTCCAGGTTGAGGGCGGGGGGAGAGTTCATTTTAGTCAGATAGGTTTTGAGGTCTTTCTTTTCCTAGAATTGAGAGATATTAGTCTAGTAATCCCATCACAAAAAGAAAATTATGTTAGTCTGGTATTGCCTGACCAGTGCAAGTGGAACCAAATGGTTGTGAAAAGAGAAGGTGCAAGGCATGGTTCTTGGTCCCATGAATTGTGATGAGTTTTTTCTCCCTTCTGAAACCTATAGTATTGGATATGGGTGTTGGTTTAATTTTGTTTTGTTTTTTCATGTGCCAGATTTGCAACATTATTTGACCACATGATACTCTGACCCTAAGCCTCTAAAGATTGGTACATATTGCTGGTTCCTGCTGGAGATTAGCTTCTACAACTCTTTGCTGATCACTTTGCCTTTTGATGTGAAGAGGAAGGTGAGCTTCAGCAAAAATCCCTGTCCCTCCCCCCACCCCCTTAGCTAGATGGGAGCAAAGAACAGGAGTAAAGAAAGAAGGCTCACTTCCAATCCTTACCCTCATGGGGAAATGTTAAGCTTCACCATGGCCCTGAAGGTCAATCCTCCAGACTATACATAGGGTCTCATAGAGGCAAGTGCATCCTTGATGAATATAAACCCATTATGTTCTACTGAACAAGGTGTGGGGTGTGTGGGAGTAGGTTAGGGGAGTAGGCTGGATATTAGATGCCACATCAATTAAGTTTAATTCGACATCTAGTATCTAAACTAGGTTGTATCTAAACTAGCCTCTATTCTCCTATGTAGTTTTTCTACCACATCTACCTTCATCTCCTATTGATGTCACATGTATCCTGGTATCACATCTTCTGCTTTATCTCACTTACTATGGACAGACCTACACCTCCCGTAGAGGATGCCCCTGTAGTCAGGGTAGAAGTGGTATTTTGTTTCTAAAGCGTGGATCAGAGCTAACCTTATCAAAGACCAGGCAGCTTCAAACCTGGGAAGTCCTAAATGTCATTATGTGATGGTTACCTTCCTCTTCCCAGGACACCAAGGAACAGGTCATCCACCGCTTTATCATCATCACCTTGATTTTCCCCTCCCATTGTTACAAACTTGTGTACTTTGGTGTCCTGGTGTTGCTGCTACAGAATATAAGTGATATCTTCTTGGAGGTGAGTACGCCGTTCCTCATTCTCTTATCATGGTAAGTACAGATGGGATCAACCTGAGTCTCTGGGAATCTTTTGTGTACAGGGGCTATAGTCCCAGAAAAGTGCATAAAGCATCTCTGCAGTATTGTTTGCGGGTTTAGACATGACACTTTGGGAAGGCTAGGGTGACAAGGCTGGCCAGTGGTTAGAGTGTTGGGCCTGGAATCAAGAAGACCTGAGTTTAAATCTGAACACAGACACTTTTTAGTTGTGTGACTTTGGACGAGTCACTTGACCTCTGTTTGCCTCTGTTTCCTCAGCTATATAAAATGGGGCAAGTTAAGGTGTCGTTAAGTGCTTGGCTTTGGGCTGAAAGAGAACTCCCGGCAGGTATCTGGATAACAGAAGTTCACCATCATTATTATACCATACTTCTGAGGCAGGTTTGGACTCTATTTCCCAAGCCCATTTATTTATTTCTGTCCAAATGGTCTGTAGTATACTCCAAAGACAAAATTATTTGTTTCTCTTTCCTTTTTAACCTCCATCCAAATACTGACCATCATGCTTCTTCCTTCTTTTGGTTCCCAGATTTCCTAACAAAAATATTCCTCCTTAACATATAATATTAGCCATCCTTCTGATATCTGGGCTTTTTAGTTTGTGCTTTCAATAAGATATTCTCATCCAAAGGCATCATCTAGTTACTCATTTCGCAGCACTAAGTCAGAATTTAGTTGAGTACCTACTTTATTGCCTATAGGTTTATTGCCCCTATTTGGTTTTGTGTGTGTGTGTGTGTGTGTGTGTGTGTGTAAATAAGCATTTGTTTAGTGTCTGTTATGTATCAGGTACTAGGCTAAGCACTTTGCAAATATCTTACTTGATCCTTATAACAATCCTGTTATCTCCATTTTATAAGGCAAATAGAAGTTTAGTGACTTATCCAAGGTCACACAGCTAGTAAGTGTCTTGAGTCTGGTTTTATACTCAAGTCTTCCTGACTCGAGGCCCAAAGCTCTATCCAATCCTAGCTGCCTCAAGTCTATAGACACTTAAAGCCAATGGTTTTGCTACCCACTACTCTTTTGGAGTTGTGTCTCCTGTGAATTTTTAGGTCTCAGCTGCTAGTTGTGTTTCTTTATGGATATTCTTCATAGTACCCACATTTGGGAATATATGCAGGTCCTTTTGATTAGATTTGCAAAAGACCTGACAAATACACTCTTACCATCCTTTGTTAGTTGCATTTCATCTCTGGTCAGGAATCTATCAATCCTATATTGTTAACTATAATAGAGAAATCCCAATCCCATTACGAGATGCCACCTTCTTAGTCAGCTGTTCATTTCCCAACATAATTTTTTAAATTTCTGTACCCTTTGACTTCTACAGACAACAGTGAGGGCCACAATACCATTTCTGGTTTTGTTTCTTGTCTAAGACTTCCTAATCACTGACAATACTTTTTGGTTTCCTTCATGTAGTATCATTTGTGCCCACATGAATCACTAAATGTCAGTGGTTGTCATCCATTTTTATAAGTTTTGGGAAGATCTTTGTTACATGGTAGATACATATTCCAGGAAGATCACAAATCTCTCTATTATCAAGTCAACAAATGCTCCTAAAAGGAGTGTCACCAACTACTACTGCCCTTCTCTTCTTTACTTGCCCCTTATAAGGTGATCTCTCACCTGATCATCCAGGTCCTCCTGAAAGAAGATCCTCAAATTTGTGTGAGTGTATGTGTGTGGGAGGGGGGGTTAAGCTTTAATTGTACAACTATCCTTTTCCTTCCTTCTCTTTATAACAGTCTTCTGCACTACAACATTCTGATAAAGGTCAAGTCTTTTCTACTCCACCTTTGATCCCTTTTTTCCCCAATCAATGCCTTACATCTGTTTCTTTAGGGTGTCTTTCATTCTCCCTATCAACTTGATTGAGAGGTATTCTTACCTTTACCTTCTTCTCTCGGTGGGAGATCAACTTACTCTTGGAACCCAAGTAAAAATCACCCACTGTTGTTGTTCTTCTTCATCCTTCATTTTCAAAAAGAATCAATGACATCACATAATGCTCTATCTTACCAAAACACCTGTCTTATATACCTACATAGGTACATGTTCTCTCCTCAAGCTGGACTTTTAAGTTATATTAAGGGAATAGTCTCTTTTCAACTATGTCACAGCACCCAGTTGGTGCCTAACCCATAGTAGGCACTTACTAAGTAATGGTTGGTTGATCATCTGATTTGTCCTAGAGGGAAGAACTAGGAATGGTGGGAGGAGAGGGGAGGGAGGATAAAGGTAGACCCAAGGAAAAAAAAACTTCCTAAGGATCAAAGTTATGTGAAAGTGGAATGGGTTATCTCTTAGTAGCAGCAAGACCCCATTATTGGAGGTCTTCAAATAGAATGTGGATGACAATTTATCAAGGAATTGTATAAGAGATTCCTGATCAAGTAAGCATTAGATGAAATGCCTTCTGAGACCTGTCTTAACTGAGATTATGTGATTCTAAGATTTTCTTTCTCTTCCTCTCTCAGGCTAGTAAGATGTTCCATTATGCACAGTGGAAACATACATGTGATATATTCTTCATCCTCTTTGCTGTGGTGTTCAGTGTTAGCCGTCTCATTCTCTTCCCAAACAAGTGAGATTTTTCCCAAGAAGTGGGAAATGGTTATGGGAAGTGGTTATGAACCCTAGGAAATCTAAGGCCCAAAGTTCTCCTCTTATAGGATCTTCTGTTGCCAAGATCTGACCTTCAAAAAGCTGATGAAACCTTCCACGTATGGGAAAGTTGGGATGAGGTCCTATTGAGGTTTGGTCTTCTTCTCCCATTGCTGCGAACTTATGTTACTAGTGACCAAGGGTTGTCTGGAAGGTCCCCACAGTGACCTAATTTTCTTTCTCTCCTGCAGAATCATCCAATTTGCTCATTATTCCACAGACTGGTTAAAGCCCTTCTTTGGATTTTATTTGACCATTCCTATCCTAATGATTCTGCAGGGTCTCCATATCTTCTAGTCTTACTTCATTCTCCATATAGTCTATTCAGTTGTGAGTAACAAGGTATGTACAAAGCTGACCTTAATCTTGGTTTCTGATCCTTCTGTATCTGGATAAGCTTCCTGTCTCAGTTACCTCTTAAGCATCTCAGGGACAAGTAAACAGGAACCCTAGCCCCAGAGGCCTTTGCAGCTGTGTTGGGCAAAGGTGCATGAATAGTGGGAATGAGGACTTGGGCCTGGCATTTTAGTGCTAATGGGCATCTAGGCAGTCCTGGTAGAGGGGAACCTGGAGGGTGGGGCACCCAACTCTACCCAGAGCTTTACTTCATAGCAGCACAACCTGGACTTTGCAGCTCACTCTACTTTCCATCTGCATCTCTGTTTGGTCTCAACTTCACATTAAAAAAAATTTTCCCTTGGTGTCCCATTCCCCTTCCAACTTTCTTTTGTGTATTATCTCCCCCAATAGATAGAAAGCTCTTTGAGGGAAGGGACTGTCTTTCTTTTTTTTATTGGTATCTCCTCTGATTGGTTACTTTCCATCTATCCATCCCTCTTCTCTTTCTTGGCCTCCGATTTTCAGAAGACTGATGTGAGGAGTGACTTGGAGGAACAAGACACAAGTGAAGTCAGAGATGGCAAAACAAAGGAACACTCAGCTTCAGTCCAATGATGATACCAAATCCTGCAACCTCCTCCAGGCTCGAGGAGGGGGTTTCCAACTGACCAATGTGCCCCTTCTAGCAGCATAGCCTGGTCTCTCCTAAGGCCATCAGATTCCCCGATTGAGGGGTGAAACTTGGATGATGCATCCTCTAAGGATTAGGTCATTATGGGAAATGTCTCAGATTCTTGTTGAGTGTGGACTCTACAGAACTTATTCTGGACCAGAAACCTTTATTTCTGTCTCTCTTTATCTTTCAGTCCAACCCCACTTCTATTAGACCTAAAAGAAAAAAGGAGAAGCATTCAATCTCTCCATGGGATTTCAGGATGGTTTTAATGTTCTTCTTCTTGAGTCAGTGTTCCTGGCCTGGCTGCTGACCACTGTTCCTTTTTATTACAAGGCCTTTGTTGGGGTGATGCTGGGGAGAGGATGAAGATTCTTTAGAACTTCCCCAGATTAATGGTTCCCTTCTATCTGTGCAGATGCTGTTGAAGAGAGAGATGAGGGAACCCTCCAGATCCCCATGGAAATCAAGAGGAAACCATCAGCTCCCTGAACCAATGAGAAGGGAATCAGGCTACGGGCCTGGGAATGGATTAAGCACATTAGGCTCTCTCCTTGCAGATCCAAGAGAATCAGACCCAGAGATGGGAATAATAAAATTTAAGTGACCACCCAAGACCACAATCCAGATCCAGGCCACTCAATGGAAGAGCACTTAGCCTCTGAACCAGTGGTTCTCAACCTGTGGGTTATGTTCAATTTGTAACAATGAAAATTCATATCAGATATGCATATCAGATAGATTCACAACAGTAGCAAAATTACAATTATGAAGTAGCAATGAAAATAATTTCATAGTGGGGGGGGGGTCACCACAACATGAGGAGCTGTATTAAAGGGTCACAGCATTAGGAAGGTTGAGAACCACTTGGCCCCCCTGCAGTCTGCAGGCTAGGAGCTCTGAAGCCGCACTTCTGCCACTTCCTTGCCCTGGAGGCAGTTCTGCTGGATCCCTTTTCTCCCCCAGATTTAGGTGAGTACCACTGACCTTTCACTTTGTCCTTGTTTCTTATGGCTTGATAATTCTGGAAACTGCCACAGCTGCCACTGACCCACTCTCCTGAAGGCTCCAGCTCCAGCTTGTCCTGGCCACACCGGAGCCAAGCCATGGTTTCAGGGTGGGCTGGTTTTGGCTCCCAGCGTGCTGCTATGAGCCCTTCCTGCCTTCAGTGGGAGATGTGTTTTTCTGTATTTTTGTGTGATTTTTGGCGCCCTAAAATTTGTTTAGAGTCATATTTTATGGGTATTTTAGATGGCTATGTGCAAGCTGTGGCATTTTCCTGTTTCTATGCTGCCATCTTGGCTCTGCCCCACTCTCACCTCCGCTCTGTACCATTCAAACAAATCCCCTCCAGGTCCATATGATCTAGCAAGCCAGGCTTGGGGTTGGGCTCATCCACAAAATTGTAGTCATCTCCCTCAAGGACAGCCATGGTGGATAAAGAGAAGGAACCTTCCAAATCACTTAAAGACAAAGGACTTCTGAACCTCTGGAACTCTTAAGGTGGCCTCTAAGGTTGGAAATATCAGGATTGATACTTGATCACCCATTATCAGGAAAAAAACAAAACAGAAAAGACAGAAACTCAGATTTGGAGAAGTCACCAAGGTGCCTGTATAGAGAAGACCACCCCTTCTTCACCCAGGGGTGTGCAGGTAAATATTTAACCATCAGCTCTGGTTGGGGAAGGGAATTAAGAGGGGAATGTACGTAAGTCACACTTTTAAGTTAAATTCTCCATCAATTTTTTTAAGTTTAGATTATCAGCAAAACAATAAATCAAGCCCAGATTTATAGTGTTTACCTTTAACAGTCTTCTCTCAAAGCCCATTCAAGCACTTAATAGAAGTTTGTTGAATGAGTGACTACAAGGGATCATTTAGTCCAGTATGGTATAGTGAAAGGTCTACTGACTTAGAAGTTGGAAATTCTGGGTTCAAATCCTACCCTCCATCCTATGTTTACTGTCTGTTTGACTTTAGCCAAGTCGCTTAATTTCCTTGGATTTCAGGTACCACATTTCTAAAACCAAAGTGTTGGACTAGATCTAGGAAGAGAAGGTCTCTTTTGAATCTATGATCCTCTAATTTTATGTGAAACACTTGCCTCTCCTCCTCCCTCCAAGAATTTAGGGGGAGAGTGACTAAAGCAACTCCTTGGATTCCAAGCTAATTGATAATGCAATAAAGCTTTCTCTGCATCAGTTCAAGAACTGAACTGTCCAGAAAGCTCCAGCCATTCAAGTCTTACCAACCAGAAGTGGTATCACTTATTTTAATACTGTCCATGGGGTTGCCTTGGCAAAGATACTGGAGTGGTTTGCCATTTTCTTTTTAAGTGGATCACCTTTCCTCAGAACTCTTCACTATGACCTGTCCATCTTGAATAATCCTGAATGGCATAACTCATAGTTTGATCGAGTTACACAATCCCCTCCACCACAAGTTAACTATTCTTATTTGTTGTGATTTAAATTCATTTTTGTGTTAAGTCAGGTCATTTGTTTTTCTGAATTATTTTACTTCATGGAAGACAGGAATTTTAAAAGACCTGAGGCATTATATTTTGAGAAATTATTAAGGAAAACTGTCCTGAATGTTTTAGAATGAGAAGATAAAATAGATAAAAAATAGAAATTGAAAGAATCCATTGATCACCTCCTAAAAGAGATCCCAAACTCCCTGGAATATCATGGCCAAATTCCAAAGCTCCCAGATCAAGCAGCCAGAAAGAAATAAGTTAAACGTCTTGGAGCCATAGTCAAGCTCACATAAGATTTAGAAGCCTCCATGTTAAAAGAATAGAGGGCTTAGAATATGATATTCCAGAAGACAGAGGAGCTAAGATTATAACCAAGAATAACCTACCCAGCAAAACTGAGTATCATCCTTTGGGGTGGAAAATCAATATTTAGTGAAATAAATGACTTTCAGGGATTCCTGATAAAATGACCAGAGCCAAATTAAAAAACTACTTTCAGATACAAGACTTGAGAGAAGCATAAAAAGGTAAACATGAAATAGAAATCATAAGGAATTCAATAATGTTAAACTGCTTACATTTCTACATGGGAAGATTATACTTGTAACTCCTAAGAACTTCATTAGTAGGATAGTTAGAAAGTGTACACATAGAGGGTATGAGTGTAACTTGACTGTGATGGGATGATGTCATAAAAATTAAGGGATGAAAAAGAGAAATACATTGGGAAAGGGGGAGGGAGAAGAAGAATTGGGGAAATTATCTCATAAAAAAGAGGCAGGTAAGGATAAGTTTTTACAGTGGAGGGAAAAATGAGATGGAATGGCTGTGAGAAGATTAAGATTGATCCCGAATTGCTTTGTTATTGATCCAATTTACAATTAATTGATTTTGTCCTGTAACTGCTTTGTCCTTCAACTGCTTAAATCATGACTATTTGTCTCTGAATTTGGTTCAGAGATTCAGCTGACCTGTGATGAATGGAGTTTTAAAATCCAAGTCTCCTGATAATTTCTGAGCTCTTCTTACTTCGATGAATTTAACTGACTTTGGAGAATGCGTGCGGAAAGAGAGTCAGACCTGATATCTTTATGACACCAAGCTATCATTCAAGGACGTCTGATTTGCTGTCCAAAATGTCCAAAAGATAGGCTGCTATCTTGCACCTGGATTTAAACAATGAGCACTTCTTAATCTCATGAGAGAAGGGAAGATTATTGCTAGCCCCCATTACCAAACTTCCAACCAATCATGTTGTTCCCTACACCTCAGTTCTGTTATCAGTCATATTGCCCTTAACTTTATGATGTTATCTATCCTGTTCTGTTCTCTATTCTGTACTCTTCAAAACCTGCATAAGGAGAACTGTCCTTTTGCTTGGTCACAAATGGAAGTAAGTCATTAATTCATTTATTGACAGGTAGCATGCTTCTACTAATAAATGTGATCTTGCTCAGAAATATGCCTGTTTTCCCTTTTTTTAATATTCAATCATGAAATGGGCTACTCTTGAATCTTACTCACATTGGAATTGGTTCAAAGAGGGAATAACATACATACTCAGTTGCGTGTAGAAATCTATCTTACCCAATGAGGAAGATGGTAAAGAAGAGGATAAAAGAAAGAAGACTGATAGAAGGGAGGATGGATTAAAGAAGGCAGTGGTCAGAAGAGAAACAGACTTTTGAGCAGAGACAAGGAGAGAGAGAGAGAGAGAGAGACAGAGACAGAGACAGAGACAGAGACAGAGACAGAGAGACAGAGACAGAGAGAGAGAGACAGAGAGAGAGAGACAGAGAGAGAGAGACAGAGACAGAGAGAGAGACAGAGAGAGAGAGAGAAAGAGAGAGAGACAGAGAGAGAGACAGAGACAGAGACAGAGACAGAGAGAAACAGAGAGACAGAGAGAGACAGGGGGATAAGATTGAGGAAAAAACACAGTATTCATAACTGGGAATGGGAATGGGAAGAACTCATGAATCAATTGGAAACAGATAGCAGAATAAATTAGAAACCAGAAACCAGAACCCAATAAAATGTTGTTCACAAGAAACATACTTGAAAGAGAGAAACATCTAAGGGACTGGAGCAAAATTATCATGTTTCAGTTAAAGAAAAAAGGAAGTGGTAGCAATATTGATCTCAGACAAAGTAAAAACAAAAATAGATCTAAAAGATAAACAGGGGAGCTACATTTTGCTAAAAAGGTACCATAGTAATACCTATACTAAACACATATGCATCCAATAAAGTAGCATCCAAATTCTTAAAGTGAAAGTTAAATGAATTTAAAAAGGAAATAGTAAAACTATATTAGTGAGTGGACTTTGACTTTCCCCTCTCAAAAGTAGATAAATCTAACTATAAAATAAATAAGAAGTTAAGAGGAAGAATAAAATTTCAGAAAAGTTAGATATTAAGAAAATTGAATGGAAATTGAAAGGAACATGCCTTTTTCTCAGTTGTACATGACTCAGAAAAAGTGATCATGTATTTGGGCATTAAAACCTCACCAACCAATGTAGAAAAGCAGATATATTAAATGCATTCAGACCATAATACAATAAAAATTACATTTAATAAAGGAACATGAAAACATAGATTAAAAATTGATTGGAAGCTAAATAATCTAATCGTAAAGAATGAGTGAATCAAAGAACAAACCATAGAAACAATCAATAATTTCATTAAAGAAAATGACAAGAATGAGACAACATACCAGAATTTGTGAGATGCAGTAAAAGTATTACTTACAAAGAAAGTTATATCTCTAAATGCTTACATCAGTAAAGTAGAGAATGTGTCTATCAACGAATTTGGCATGCCATTTTTAAAAAATAGTAAAAAAAAAAATCCCCAATTGGACTCAAATTGAAAATCCTGAAAATCAAAGGAGAGATTAATAAGATTGAAAGTAAGAAAACAAATTGAACTAACAAATAAAAGTAGGAGTTAGTTAATAGCTAAATAGTTATTTATATTATTATATATTTATTTAGTTAATAACTAAACTATATATATTATATATACATTTATTTAGTTAATAACTAAACTAGTATCAAAAACAAAAAGGTGCATGTGGCATCAATGAAGAGGAAATTAAAGTTTAGGGATTATTTTGCTAATTTATATACTAATATATCTGATAACCTAAGTGAAATGAATAAATATTTATAAAAATATAAATTGCCCAGATTAACAGAAGAGGAAATAAAATACTTAAATAATCCAGTCTTAGAAAAAATAAATGGAACAAACCATAAATGAGGTCCCTAACAAAATTTCTCAGGACGAATGGATCCAGAAGCAAAATCTATCCAACATGTAAAGAACAACTAATTCCAATACTATATAAATAATTTGGAAAAACAGGCAAAGAAGGAGTCTTACCAAATTCCTTTTACAACACAAATATGGTGCTTATACCTAAACCAGGAAGAGCAAAAACAATTACAGAATACTTTTAACACAGAGGTCTAAACAATTGCATACGTAATTGTTCATGGATAGACTGGGTCAATGTAATAATAAAGACAATTCTACTTAAGTTAATATGTGTATTCATTGCCATACCAAACAAACTACCAAAAATTATTTTATACAGCTAGAAAAAAATTATAACAAAATTACTTGGAAGAACAAAAGGTCAAGATTATCAAGGGAATTAATTTTTTAAATGTGAAGAAAGGGAAAATAACAATACTAGATTTCAAACATATTACAAAGCAATAATTATGATGACAATCTGGCACTGGCTAACAAAAAAAAGTGGTGGATTAGTGGAATAGATTAGATACACAAGACAGTAGTAAATGACTATAGTAATCTAGTATTTGATAAATGCAAAGATCCAAACTTTGGGACAAGAACTCACTATCTAACAAAAACTACTGGGAAAACTGGTAGAAACTAGGTATAGATCAACATCTCACTCTGTATACCAACATAATGTCAAAATTGGGACAAGATTTAGATACAAAGGGTGATATTATAAGCAAATTAGGAGAGCATGGAAAATTTACTAGGGATAAGGGAAGAATTTATAAAAAGACAAAAAAGAGAGACTATTAAGGGAAATAAAATGAATAACTTTGATTATATTAAATTAAAAAGATTTTGCACAAAATAATTCAATGCAACCCAGATGAGGAGGGAAGCAGGAAATTGGCAGAGGCAGCGAGCAGGTTTCTCTGATAAAGGCTTCATTTCTCAACTATGTAGAGAACAGAGTCAAATTTATAAGACTACAAGACATTCCCTAATTGATAAATGGTAAAAGGATATGAACAAGGAGCTTTCAGAAGAAGAAATCAAAGCTATCTATAGGCATATTTAAAAATTCACTAAATCTCTTTTGAGTAGAGAAATACAGCTCTGAGGTAGCACCTGAAACCTCTCAGACTGACTAATATGGAAGAAAAGGAAAATGACAAATGATGGAGGTGATGTGGGAAAAAAATGGGACACTAATGTAGTATTGGTGGAGTTGTGAGCTGATCCAGTCACTCTGGAGAACAATTTGGAACTATGCCCAAAGGGCTATAAAACTGTGCATACCCTTTGACCCAGCAATATCACTAGGTGGGTATTCCAAAGAGATCAAAGAAAAAAGAAAAGGACCTATATATACAAAAGGATTCATAGCAACTCTTTTTGTGGTGGTAAAGAATTGGAAATTGAAGGGATATCCATCAATTGGAAAATGGCTTAACAAGTTGTGGTCTACAATTGTGATGGAATATTATTGTGCCAAAAGAAATGACAAGCAGGATGGTTTCAGAAAAACCTGGGAAAATTGATATGAACTGATGCAAAGTAAAGTAAGCAGCACCAGGAGAACATTGTACATAGTAAATCACATTGTAAGGATGATCAGCTGTGAATGACTTAGCTATTCTCATCAATGCAATGATGTGACACAATGAAAAATACGAATCACCTCCAGCAAAAAAATGTTGGAGTCTGAATTTGGATTGAAGCATAATTTTTCACTTTATTTTTCTTGCTTTTTTGGTCAGCATAGAAATATGTTAGTATGGAAATCATTTTGTTATTGGTTAGTATAGAAATATATGTGTCTTGCCTTCTCAATGAGTGGAGAGGGGTGGGAGGGAGAGAATTCAGAACTCAAAAGTTTTTTTTAAGTAATGTTAAAAATAAATGATCAATTTTTAAAAATAAGTTGCCATAGACACACAGGTGTTTTATGTGTGCTCCTTCCCCAGGCAGTGGGGTTAACTATGAGAAAATATACTCCAATATATGCATGGAGGGGCTGGGAAATCTTTTTGCTATTTTATTTTTTGTGCTGTTTGTATAAATGTCTTTTCTTTGAGTTAATGGGTCCTCTGACTTGCAAGCAAAAGTAAGTAAATCTATACAGTGTCATGAACTATCATTTTAAGTAGTTTACACACAGAATAGCTTCTACAAGGGACCTACATGCAAAAAACAGGAGATGACCCAAGCCAAGAGAATGATTTGTTCAAGGTCACCCAACAAACAAGTGACACAGTCTGTAATTGGAGAAAACTCATTTATCCACCCTAGGAACTTTCATTTTTAGAGTTCTTTAAAAGTGAGAAAGGCCTTTCTTCCACACACCTCTTTGAGGTAGGTAGTGCAAAGATGATTATGCCCATTTTACAGATCAGGAAATTGAGGTTCCAAAAGGGAAAAGTGGATTTGCCCAACGTCAAGTAGCTAGTCAGTGACAAAACCAGGACTTGGACTCAAATTTCACAATGTAGAGTCTAAGACTTATATAATGTTACTGGTGCTGGTGATCCAGCACATTCTCACAACTCAAAGCATCAGGAACGTCTTTTTCTAGATTACAGAGAAGAATGCCCCTGTACCTGTGCCCAGAGGAAGGGAACCTGAGTTCATGCTCATTTCCACACATTGCCCCCCAAGATAGTATCAGAGGGAATTATAGACCATCTCTTAGCGACAGCTAGTGCATGAGCACTGGACCTGGAGGCAGGAAGATTTGGGTTTAGATCCATCCCTTGACACTTACTAGCTGGGGGACCCTGGGCAAGTAGTTTTGCCTCAGTTTGCCTCAGTTTTCTCATCTGTAAAATGGGGATAATAATAGCACCTACCTTCCAAGGTTGTTGTGAGGATCAAATCATAATATTTGTAAAGCACTTTGCACATCTTGAAGTGCTACATAAATGCTGACTGTCATTATTATTATTACTTCATCTACATGGGACTGGTCAGGTTCAGGCTCAACCATCCCTTTTGTGGTGACCTGACACCCCCTAGTGTCATGGAAAAGAATTGGAGCATCCTAAACTTGCAGATTTGTGAGTGAGTCCTTAGTCTATCCTATCATTCCTGGCAAAAATCTCCTCTACAGTTTCTCCTACAGTCCTTTCTTGAAAACTTTCAAAGACAAAGAAATTTTCCTTCATGAGAGAGCTTACAGAGATATTGGGGTGTCGTTTATACAAAAATAACTAGGTTGGTAATCAGAGGTAATTGACTTCCATTTCTGGCTCTATTATGAACCCTGGGACGTTTTTATCCAGCCATATCCCTTCTTTAAGACTTAGTTTCTTCCTCAGTAACATGAGAATAATAATAGTTGCCCTACATAGTTCCCAAGAGTGTTGTGAGAAAAATGCTTCACGAGCCAGAAAGGACTATTTAAATATGAATGAATATTATTCCATTGAGGGGCAGCCCAATATAAGGAAGTCATTCCTTATAGAGACAAAATCTCCCCTCCCCCTAGTTACTAAGTCAACATGGTATATACTGGAAAGAACACTGGGTTTGGAGTCAGTCATAAGGACTAAACCAGTAATTTCCATTGGTTTGCTTGTCCTTCATTTTCAGAGAAGACCAGTGAGTTTCACAAAGTTGCCAGCCTCACTCTCTCTTCCAGAGTCATTAACATCCAGTGGCAAGACAAAATTCAAGATGACTGGCATTGGGACAAGATGCAATGGCTTACCTTGGCATCTTCAATTTCTTAATCAGCTCTAAGCATTCCACCGTATCTGCTTCATGGGAACCAACTGTTCTCATCCATGCATACCACATAACTCACTGACAGGTATAAGGCCTGTCAGTTACCTTCAACTCTGTTTAGCCCACCTGTCAACACAGCTTTACCAGGGAGCAGTCACTGCAGATGCTACAGCTTCCTAGAGCTGCAGGTAAGAGTTGGGTGACAGGCATCCACCTAAGGTAGATGAGCAGCCTTGGAAATGGCTCAGCAGCCCTTACACTAGAGGTGCCAGGACTCCCTGAACACCCTACACACCCCACTGGTTTAGAGAACTCCCAGATAAGGAGAGTCCCCCCACCAATAAAGGTAACCACTTTCTCTAGAACTCATAGTTTTTAGAGAGCTGCCTAGAACACTGAGAGGTGTTGACATAGAGTCAGTCAACAAGCATTTACTGAGAATTTAATACTTGCCAGGCACTATGCTTAATGCTGAAAAGACAAAGGAAGGGAAAAAATCCCAATTCCTCCTCTCAAGGATCTCACTTTCTAATGGAGTACTTTAGAACAAATACAAGATATATAGATATTTATACATGTGTGTATATATACATATAAACATATATGTGTGTCATAAATGGAAAGTAATCCTCAAGGGAAGATTCTAAAGTGGAATGGAGAGGGGAAAGCCTCCTACAGAAGGTGGCATTTAAACGGAGTCTTAAGGGAAGCTAGGAGAAGCCAGACAAGGAAAGAGAACAATCTAGGCACGAGCATCAGTCAATATAAATTCTTGGAATCATGTGTGAGGAACAGCAGGGAAAACAGCAGAGCTAGATGACAGTATTTGGAAGGGAGTATGGTGAAAGGAGACAACAAAGGTAGTAAGGGACCAGGTTATGAAGGGCTTTAAATAAAAAACAGAAGACTATATTTGATCCTCATAGTAATGAGATATTACTGGAATTTAAAGAGTAGAGGGATGATGTGCTTAGACCAGTCTGTACTTTTTTAGGAAAATCAGTTTGACAGCTGAGAAGAAGGATTGGCATGGGAAGATACTTGAGGCAGACACCAATTAGAAAGGCTGGCAAAATATTCCAGGTAGGGAGTGATAAGAAATTGTGCCAAGGTGGTGAGAGGAGAAAGGAGGATATGTGTGCATACATATGTGTGTATGTATGTATATTGTGGGGTCCCAATTGGGGAAAGTCCATAAAAACTTAAATTCTGTGAAAGGTGGAGGCCCAAAGATGTTAAAAATCAAAACTTAGATGTTGAATCATAATTTAAACAATGAGTCAAAACTTAGACACCGTGACCTATGAAAGTCATAACAAGAATATTGGACTCCATATGTGACCGTACATGATCAATATACAAACTTAAGTTTGGGCATAACACTGACTTAACTCCCAAGCTCATTACTAAGCAGAAAAAAAAAACCCAGAAATATCCACCAATCAGTAGTAATGCACTCTCTACCTGCTCCTCCCTTTGTCTGTTTTCTATAATTACCACGGGGATTTGGGGGATTCTTTTGCAGGGATTCAGTGATTGGTCTGGCCCTAGCCCCAGCCCCAGACCACTGTATATATATATATGTGTATATATATACATGTATATGTGTATAAATACATCTGCATGGGTCTGTATTGAATGATATTGTGAAGGCAGAAACAAGACTTGCGAACAGATCAGATCTGTAGGGCCCAGTCAAGAATCCAGGATGATATCAAGATTATGAGTCTGAGTGACTGGGAGGATGATGTTTTCCAAAGAAAGTAATAGAAAAGTTGAGACTTGGGGAGGGTTTGGGTGGGAAAGTAAACGAGTTGAATTGGAGATGCCTAAAGGGCTTGGGGCATCTAAGGGACCTAATTGGGGAGTCAGTTGTTGATACAAGGGTAAAGTTCAGGAGATTAGGCTAAATTTGTAGTTAGAGTTGATAAGATCATTAGGTGAGATAGTCTAAAGGGAAAAGATAAGAGGTATCAGGATATAGCCTTGGGAGACATTAATCAAGGTTGTCTAAGTAATCTGGCTGAACAGCAAAGAAGACAAAGAGTGGTTGGACTGGTAGGAGGAGATTGAGGAGAGACCAGGGTCATGCAAACCTAGAAAGCAGAGAGTATTCAAGAAGAGAGTTTATTGACAGTGTCAAAGGGTGCCTAAAAGACAAGGATGAGGGTTGAGAAAAGGCCATTAGATTTGGTGATAAGGAGATCGCTGGTTTCAGTTAAATGAGTGGGTTGAAAGCCGGAGAGAAGAGTGTTTACAAGTGAGAAGAAAGGAACTGAAGAAACCAATTGCGGAAAGTTTTCTCAAGGTATTCAACCAGAGAAGGAGAAGGAAATATTCAGAACGATAGCTAGTAGAGATGACTTGATCAAGTGTGAAGGTTTGGGGGGGGGGGGTGTTTGTTTTAAGGATGGGGGAGACATGGGTATGTTTGGGGGCATCAGGGAAAGAGCCAGCACATGGGGAGAGTTTGAAGATTAGAGGGGGACAATCTGCTAAAACAAGACAAAGGGAATGGGATTGAGAGTGAATGTCAAGGGATTTAATTTAGCCAGGAGAAGGGTCAACTTTTAAGTGAGACAATGAGTAGAAAGTGGAGACTGGGGTAGGATAGATGAATGATATGAGAAGATGAGGGAAAGAGGAGTTCTCAGCAAATGGATCCGTGTGTGTGAGCACGCGCGTGTGTGTGTGTGAGAGAGAGACAGAGAGAGACAGAGACAGAGAGAGAGAGACAGAGACAGAGACAGAGACATAGAGAAACAGAGACAGAGACAGAGAGAGGTATGAAGCAAAACGTTCAGCTAGAAGGGTCAGGGAAGAGACCCCACTGGAATCTTGAGGAAGAAAGAAAAAAATTGGAAATAGCCACTGGGAAGAATGACATAGCAAATTAATTGGGGGTGGGGGGATGTAAAAGGGTAGTCTACAGGGAGGACTCGGTTGAAATTAACAAAATTCAAGGATTAAAGTGACTTGCCCAAAATCAAATAGTCAATCTCAGTCTAAAGCAACCCAGATCTTCCTGGCTCCAAGACCACTGTCAGAGGAGCTGAATTCAAATACTGACTCTGCCCCTACCAAACTTCTGAAAAAAAAAAAAAAGCCTTTCCTGGTCCTTAATTTTAGTACCTTCCACCTAAGACTACTGCACATTTACCCTATCTGTATCTTCTTTGTATTTATTCATTTGCATGTTTTCTGCACATTAGACTGTCAATTCCTTGAGAACAAGATCTGATTTTTTGCCTTGCTTTGTATCCCCAGAGCTTAGTATAGTGCCTGGCCCATAGTAGGTTAATAATAAAAGCTGACTGCTATGACTTCTGTGATTAGATAAATCATTTCACCTCTCTTAGTCTCAGTTTCCTTATCTGTAAAATGAAGATGTTAAACTTGATGGCATCTAAGTTCCCTTACAGTTTTAGATCCTAGGTGCCTTCATTCCACTGAATCTCAGTTTCTTCATCTGTAAAATGAGAAAGTTGGATTAAATGACTTTTAAAGTCACTTGTAGCTCTAAATCCCTGCAAGCCTTTGATTCCCTCAATGGGTCCTGCCTAGAGGGTGAAAGGAATGTAAAAGTATAGTGCCCAATCAGTTTGACAAGTTCTATGATTACCTTTGGATTGGTCCAGAATCGGGCCACTACATCTTCCCCTCAGGGTTCTAGGATTAGTTTTATTAAGTTCAGGATCAAATGAGACATCATTGATAGATGAGTCCTCATCTCAGCTACTGGATGCCGAGGTTCATCAGAGATCTGTAAGTCTCTCCCTCTCTCCTTCTCTCTCTCTCTCTCTCTCTCTCTCTCTCTCTCTCTCTCTCTCTCTCTCTCTCTCTCTCTCTGTCTCTATCTCTCTGTCTCTCTCTCTCTCATTCCCACTTCCTCCCTTTCCCTCTCTGTCTTTCTCCCTCTCCTCTCCTCTCTTTCACCTCTCTCTCTCTTTCCTTCCTCTTCATCTCACTGTCTCCATCTCTGTTTGTCTCTTTCTTTCTCTCTCCCACCTCTTTCAGTCTCTCTTTCTCTGTCCCTCTCCCTCTCTCTGCCCTACTCCTCTCTCCTATTCTTCCTTGGACTGTTTTATTGAGTACCTACTACGTGCAAATAGAGCAGCTAAATGGTATAGTGGATAGAGTGCCAAGCCTGAAATCAGGAAGATTCATCTTCTTGAGCTCAAATCCAACTTTAGACACTTACTAGGCAAGTTGTAAACCCTCTTTGTCTCAGTTTCCTCATCTGTAAAATGAATTGGAAAAGGAAATTGCAAACTACACCAATATTTTTGCCAAGAAAACCCCAAATAGGGTCACAAAGAGTCATACACAATTGAAATAACTGAGCAACAACAGCAAACTATGTGCAAGACGCTATGTTAGACAAAGACAAAAATGCACAGTTCCTGCCCCCCTGGAGCTTATCCTGTAGCAGGGAAATTAAGGGCATGAGCAAATAACTATATGTAATGGAATACTATTATGCTATAAGAAATGGGAAGGAGAGGGACTTCATAATTACCTGGAGAGGCTTATACGAATTGATGCTAAGTGAGAAGAGCAGAACCAGGAAAAATTTGTACACAGTCACAGATACATCATATTTGTGATGACCAACCTTGAAAAACCGGACTCTTCTCAGCAATGCACAGTTAAAAGTCTCAGGATGGAAGGAGATGTCTACATTCAGAGAAAGATCTAGAAAGACAAGAGTTTAAATAGAGACTGAAGCAATCTACATGCTATTGTTCTCTTCCATGTTTGGTTTTGTTCCTTTTTTCCCATTGTTCACTCCATTGGTTACAACGCTTCTATTCAACCAGACTATTGTACAATATGAAAGAGTTTGCAGATCTTATACATGATTGTATGCCACCATGGGGGGTGGGAGGAAGGGAGGGGAGAAAATCTGAAACTCAAGTGATTCTGGAACTGAATCTTATAAACTAAAAGTAAACAAACAAGTCAATAAAAATAAAATTAAAAAATAAACTATATGCTGGCATAATGGTGGGCCTCTTTTTATTGTCCTACTTACCTCCCCTTCTCACCATACATTTAAAATAATCATCTTTGTTAAGAAACTCTGTTAAATAAGAAAAGTTTTTGATTGAATCAATCAACCAGAAGTGAATGTAAATAGGGCCTATAAACCCCCTTGAATCAAAGTCATTGATTGCTCAGAGACCTAGCCACTGTTCTGCAGAGCTTGTACAAAAAGGAGTAACTATCTCAGAACATGATGGAGATTTCAGGTTTCTGAAAGTAGAGGGAAAGTACTTAGAGCCAAGGAGAAGTCAACTAAAGGGGAAAGAGGAGGTAAGACTGAGCTGTAGCAGAGATGTGAGCTCCAAGGAAGGGCCATAGAACACTCAGCCATCTCAGAGCAGGACACTCAGGCTGATGTCACTAGTTGTATTCAACTACTCAAGAATGAAGGGAATCTCCAAGAAAAAGATATGCCCTCTCCCCAGATATCCCTCTTGGTCCCTGATTATTCATAGACACTATAACGTAATCTATTGCTTCATTATCCAAAATCTGAATTTTTCTCCAACCACAAAGAATGAAGGGGTTAGCTAGACAGACAGACAGACAGACAGA
>CM053594.1:42054826-42078984 GCA_028646575.1 Pseudocheirus occidentalis
CAGTGGCAAGATGGGGAGAAAATGTGTAATTCAAAAATGTAATGAAAATGAATAATGTAAACAAGAAAACAAAAAATAAATTTAAAAAAAAGTTAAACTGTTTACATTGCTATACAGAAAGATGGTATCTGTAACTCAAGAGACCTTTCTGAGTATTAGAGTAGTTGGAGGAGACAGACAGATGGATGACAGACAGACAGGCAGACAGACAGACAGATGCATGGACGGATGGACGGACAGACGGACGGACGGACGGACGGACGGATGGATGGATGGATGGATGGATGGATGGATGGATGGATGGATGGATGGCACAGGGTGAATTGAATATGAAGGGATGATATCTAAAAAATAAAATTAAGGAGTGAGAGAGGAATATATTGGGAGAAGTAGAAAGAGAGAGATAGAATGGGGTAAATTATCTCACATAAAAGAGACAAGAAAAAGGTTTCACAATGGAGGGGAAGACGGGGAAGGTGAGAGGGAATGAGTGAACCTTACTCTCATTAGATTTGGCTTAAGGAGACAATAACATACACACTCAATTGGGTATCTTACCCTACAAGAAGGTAAGGAGATAAGAGAGGGGTATGATAGAAGGGAGGGCAGTTTGAGAGAAGGGGTGGTCAGAAGCAAACACTTTTCAAAAGGGACAAGGTAAAAGGAGAAAATAGAATAAGTGGGGGGTGCGGGATAAGATGAAGGGAAATATAATTAGTCTTTCACAACATGAGTATTAAGGAAGTGCTTTGCTTAACTACACATGGATAACCTATAATGAATTACTTGCTTTCTCAATGAGGGTGGGTGGGGAGGGAAGAAGGGAGAGAATTTGGAACTCGGAGTTTTAAAAACAAATGTTAAAAAGTGTTTTTATATGCAACTAGGACATAAGATATACAGGCAATAGGGTATAGAAATCTATCTTGCCCTAAAAGAAAGGGGAAGAGGATGGGAGGAGGTGACAAAGGGGAGGTCAGACTCGGGAAAGGGGTAATTGGAATGCATGCCATTTTCGGGTGTGGGGAGGAAAGTGACGGGGAGAAAATCTGGAACTCAAAATCTTGTGGAAATGAATGTTGAAAACTAAACATAAATTAATTAACTAATAAAAAAAGAAAAGGCCAGGAAAAAGAAGAAAAGGACCCATGTGCACAAAAGTATTTATAGCAGATTTTTTTTATAGTGGTAAAGAGTTAGAAACTGAGGGGATACCTAGCAATTTTGGAATGACTGAAAAAAATGTGGTATATGGCTGTGATGATATACTATTGTACTATAAGAAATGAGAAGCAGGATATTTTCAGAAAAACCTGGGAAGTCTTATATGAACTCCTACAAAGTGAAGTGAGCAGAACCAGGAGAACATTGTACACAGTAACAGCAATATTGCAATGATGATCAACTGTGCAAGACTTAGTTACTCTGATCAAAACAATGATCAGCAACAATTCAAAAAGACTCATAACGAATAATGCTATTCAGCTCCAGGAAGAAATCTGACCACAAATCAAATCATTTTTTTCACTTTCTTTTTCTTGCTTTTTTTTTGCAACATGGCTAATGTTGAAATATATGTTGCATGACTTCATATGTATAATGGATATCATATTTCCTGCCTTAGCAAGGGTGAGGGAGACGTGGAAAGAGGGAAAGAAATTGGAACTCAAAATTAAAATATACAAAAAAACATAAAATAAATTCCCAACGATGTAGAAGGAGGCACAGAGGCCTTAGAGGCTCTTATGTTGACCTTAGACTTATAACAAGTTAATTATTGTAACAGGATGTTACATTGGAAAAGTGAGATAACAATGTTTATACATTACAGCATTTTAGTACACTTTAGCTTCTTAATCCTCATAAGTTACTTATGTGGTATAATAGAATCCCAGAGTTGGGATGGACCACAGAGGCCATACCTGAAAAAAAAAGCAATTCCTGCATGACACACCTTGGTTGTGTCAATGGTTTCCCAGCCTTTAGGGAAGGGAACACAATATTTCATAATTAACCCTTAATAACCCGTTCCACTTCTAGATTTGCTTAAATGTACCTCTCCAATTTGTACCCATTGCTTCTAACTCTGCCCTTTGAGATTGTTATGTTTGGAGTAAGAGAAGAGAGGCAAGAATACAACAGACTGGACCCACAAGCTGAGGGAGCAGGGACCTTGTGGTTCTATGCAATTTTATCCTGACAGTTTCTGGCAGAAGGCTAAGAGAAGGGTAGATGACGCATTCTCACATATGGCCTGAGAGGGGCGTCCATGGACAGAGATCCTGAACCTCCTGTGCAGAGGAGGAGGGATTTCAAATTCCTTGAGCAATATAATCCTGGAATCTAATCTTCTAACTAGAAATGGGGGGTTCTCTAGGCAACCACAAACTCAATAGTTCCATTATTGCACTCTTTAGAGAGACAAGGGGATGTCCTGATGCAATGGGTTCTGTTGAGAAAGAAGGACTGCTTACATAATTTCTATTCAGCATTCAACATGGAAAGCAAAGCCTGTGAATTATTTGAACAGTGAGATTCTGATAGAGAAGGAAATCACTCTGCTTTGCAACCCCTAAAACAATGGTTCTCAACCTGAGGGTCATGACCCCTTTGGGGGTCAAATGACCCTGTCACAAGGGGTCACCTAAGACCATCAGAAAACACATATTTCCAGTGGTTTTAGGAAATGAGACACCGCTCCTCTATCTGTCTCCAGGCAGGTCCACCCACATGCAGATACGCCCACATATGAGTATTGAAGGGTCCCGGCATTAGGAAGGTTGAGAACCACTGCCCTAAAACATGTTTACCGTCTAGACTCTAGAAATCTAAACCACAGGGTAGTGTTATACATCTTAGGGAGACTGCATAGGATTCTGCAAAAGGGAGATTGAGAGAAAAATGTCAAAGCATTGCCCCAATAAGAATCTCAAGTTCAGTTTCCTTCTAGGAGAGCTGATGGGCAATTTGAGAGCTTTATATTTTTTCCATATGTTTATGACCTCCTATGAGATCCTTATAGCATTCATTTTTTGTTGGATTAAAGATTTTCCCATATCCAATTTGCCCTTGTTGCCTTGTTACCTTGAATGCTTGTATAGGAACTAACCTAGACCTGAGCTCTGCTATGAGAATGCTAGGAGATTTTCTCCTAGTGTGATTTGCCAAAAAGAGAAATTGATCCTTTTGGGGTCAGTTCCCAAGACTGGACTCAGTCCACTTGAGTCCAAAGTCTTGAAGTGGGGAACAGGGGACATAGGTAACAGGATCATAGAACATAGGTCAGATTGTTGAAAATAAAGTGTCCCAGACTTTATAAAAATATGCAAAACACACATGGAAAGAAGGAAACAAGCATTTTTTAAGTGCTTCCTATGTGCCAGGAAATTCATAAATATTATCTCATTTGATCTTCACAGCAAGTCTAAGAGTTAGGTGGTTTTATGTAAAATGAGGGGTTTATAAATGAAAAGAAAAAAAAAGAAAGAAATTAGGTGATTTATCCAAGGTCACACAGCTAATAAATGTCTGGATTCTGGAAAAGCACTGCTAGTCAGGTATCTGAGTCTGGTTTTGACCTTAGGTCTTCCCAACTTCAGCCCCAGAGCTCAATCTATGTTACTAAGACTCTAAATACAACCTGGCTGCCTGCAAACATGGCCAGGTCTACACAAGCCTTAAAAACAAAACAAAACAAAACAAAACAAAAATACACTTTCACTTGACCCTGATCTCCTCTCAAGCTTTCATCCTTTTTTCTCTTTTGCAATCAAACTCCTAGAAAGAGATGTTTCCACTTTATCTTCCACTGGCTTCCCAACCTCTTGTCATCTGGCTTCCAGTCTCATCTCTCAGCTGAAACTGTTCTCACTGCTCTCTCCAAGGTCATCAATGATCTTTTCATAGCTAAGTCCAGCGGCCTTTTCTCAGTCCTTATCCTTCTTCCTTTCAGTGTCTGACCCTGCTCATCACTCCTTCCTTCCAATAGTCTCTCCCCTTTGCATTTTCACTGCCCTGTCATAACTCTTCCTATGTTCCAGTCTCTTGGGCAGACTCATTGTCCGTGATCCACCCCCAGACTGGGCACCTGAGCCCTGACCAGGGCTCTATCTTCCATCTTCTTCCCTTCTGCCTCTATAATCTCTCAGAGATCACATTCACAGATAATTGTGAACAATACAACCCCACATCTGCAAATGGGGCCTGGTTCCAAGAACAAGGACTTTGGGGAAAATGATTGCTCATTTCTATGTAACAGAGCACTTAGTATCCAGACTGATCTATTAACAGCCACTGGAAAACAGCTAATTACCAGGTAAATTCAGGTCCTCACACCTCTCCTAAGTTTCATTGCAAAGTACCCATCTGCCTACCAGTTGGAGATCCCCCTGTTCCACAGGTATATCAAACTCAACGTCCAAAATGAGCTCATTGTCTCGCCACCCAACTTACTGACTTCTCTGTTTTTGAGTAAAGCTTCATCCTTCCCATCACTTGGCACAAGCTGGAAATCAATCTCATTTCCTTACTTTCACTTCCACTCCCTCCACCTTGAACAACGGCTGTCTTGTTGATTCTATCTTCATACTGCCTTTGTTTTTGGAGGCAATCTGGGTTAAGAGACTTTCCCAGGGTCACATGGCAAAATCCTGTCTGAGGCCAGATTTAAACTCAGGTCCTCCTGACTCCAGGGCTGATGCTCTATCCACTTTGCCACCTAGCTGCCCCTTTACATTCTTTTTCCTGAGCTTCCTAACTGGTCTCTTTGTATCTAGTTTTTCTCCTTCTCCAATCTATACTCTGCCCAGCTGCCGAATGGATTTTCCTAACAGTGGTAAGCAACAACTGGCTTTGGGGGGTGAAGAAGGGGGAGGACCCGCAAAAGACTTTTAAGTTTAATTTGCATTACTAACATTTTTTCCGTTACTTTCTTAAGAACCAACGAAACAACAAATCAGGCCTTGTTTTGTAGCATTTGCTGATTTCCAAGGTATAAACGCTCCCATGGAAATTTTAACAGTTGGCTCTCCAGACCACATTCAAGCTGGCTCCAGCACACCCCTATATCTAAAGTGTGCGTGTGATTCAGTAGCTTCTTATCTCTAGCACAAAACCCCAAGTTCCCAGCTTGGCGTTTAAAGTCCTACATCATTTGACTCCAGACTACTTTTCCAGGCTTAGGACATGCATCTCCCCAATGTGAACCTAAAGTTCCATCCCAACTGGCCTCTCCAGGGATAACCTTGGATAGCCCAGCTAACTTTAAGGCTCAGTTCAAGAACTACTTTCTTTAAAAGATTGCTCCAGGGGTGGCTAGGTGGAGCAGTGAATAGAGCATTGGCCCTGGAGTCAGGGGGACCTGAGTTCAAATCCAGCATCAGGCTCTTAACACAAAAACTAGCCATTTGACCTTGGGCAAGTCACTTAACCCCAATTGCCCTCTTTTAAAAAAAAAGGCAAAAAAAAGATTGTTCCAGTTGTTACTTCCTACCTCCCAATGTGGAGTTTGGAAGACCTTAGTTCAAATCCAACCTCAGACACAAGTTGTGTGACTCTGGGCAAGTAACTCACTTGTGGCCTGCCTCACTTTCCTCATCTGTAAAATGGGTAGTATAATAATAGCATCTGCCTCTCTCAGGTTTCTAGTAAGGATTAAGTGGGCTAATATGTATAAAGCACTTTGCAAACTATAAAGACAAATCATTATTATTATTACATTTAGTATGTTGTATTTTATCATCTTTGTTTATGACGTGTATCCTCCCAGTAGAACGTACATTCCCTAAAGCTGGGGGTCGCATCACTTATGATTCAGATCCACAGGCCCAGCCCAGGGAACGACACACAGAGGTCCTTGACAGACGTTCATTGATTACATTTGATGCTGACAACAATGTCAATCCATTTAAAGGTATTTGAGCAGGGGAAGGATATCAGGAAAAGAATGGTTTAGAAGGATGATTCTGGGCCCAGGTCTTGCATCTCAGCTTCAGGGTCCCAGACTTTGAGACTATGATCCTATTTCCATGAAGGAATCTGGACACAAGGCCCTCTTGGGGTCAGAGTTGGGCGGCCCAGGACCTCAGTTGTCTCTGCAGACTGACGGAGAGTTCAGGGAGGCAGTGAGGCATCCCACAAAGAGCCTTAGCTTTGGACCAGTTTATCTGGGTTCTAGCCCCCTTTTTTCCACGGACTGGCTGTTGCATCTTGCACTAGTCCCTGACCTACTGAGGGCCTCAGTTTGCTCACATGTAAAGATGGAGGCTGGCCGAGATGCTTTCTAACGTCCTTCCCTCTGCTATGTCATGTTAAAGGGCCCTCCCCACTCTGACATCCTGTGTCCTAAGTGTCTTCCCACCCCTGACATTCTGTGTTCTAAGGGCCCTCCCAGCTCTGACATCCTGTGTCCTAAGTGTCTTCCTACATCTGACATTCTGTGTTCTAAGGGCCCTCCCAGTTCTGACATTCTGTGTTCTAAGGGCCCTCCCAGCTCTGACCTCCTGGGTTCTAAGGGTCCTCCCAGCTCTGACCTCCTGGGTTCTAAGGGCTCTCCCAGCTCTGACATCCTGGGTTGTAAGGGCCCTCCCAGCTCTGACATGACATTCCATGTTCTAAGCTCCCTCCAAGCCCTGACAGCTGTTTTCTAAAATCCTTCTCAGCTCTAACATTATGTTCTAAGGGTACCCCTAGCTCTGAAATTCCCTCTTCTCAGGCCCCTGCTAGAGCTGACATTCCATGTTTTAAGGCCCCTCCCAGCTCTGACAGCTAGTGTTCTAAACTCTCTCCCCAGCTCTAACATTCTGTGTTCCAAAGGTCTTTCCCCCTTTGAAGTTCTTTAGTCCTTTATACCAAGATCCTTCCCCCACAGGGAAAGCTATATGATAGCAAACCTCCCCAGTCACCTCTTGGCTTTTCACCTGGCCATAGAATCGTGGCCACAGCCCCTGAATCTGCTTTCTGGAAACCCCTAGTCACAGAGTAAAAGTTGCCGGCATGTCTCCTGTGCAGCGCTCAGCTTTACCTCCCCCAACACACACACACACACACACACACACACACACACACACACACACACACAGTCTGAGAGACCAGACCAGACCAGACACGGGGAGGTTCCTGGGGAAGGCGGGAAGTATGTAAGACATCTGTAATCCATTAGCCTCAGTGAGCCGGGCAGGAACTCTCCTCCCCGGCGGAATATCCATTCATTCCACTTTCCGGTCCCTCCTTAGTACTCTCTACAGCTGGGGGCTCCTGGAAGCTCAGGGATGTAACTGGTCAAAGGCTGGGGAGGAGCAAAATGAGGGAGAGGAGGAAGAAGTGGGAGTCTGGGGTCCCAACACAGGAAGCTTTAGACCCATGTCCTTCTCGTTCCCTGGTTTAGGAGAGATTGGCAGGCACTGATTTTGGGGAGGTATCCAAACAGCAAAGGTATTTGCAGGAACATTGAGGGAAGTTCATGCCTCCTCAGACCCAAAATGTTTGCACCAAGTTTCCCAGCATCTTGTCCAGACCACTGAAAACGGGAAGTAGGGAGGGGGAATGGAAATAGTTTGAAATTGAAGGGTGTCTTATCAGCTCCAAATAAAATGCTGGCTACAGGCTTACTGCTTTAATCAAGTTTCTGTTTTGCTAATGCTGTCGAAAACACAAACGTTTACTCCTAAAATCCAACATGTGGGTTGTGAAGAAAAGTTGGGGTTTTTTTTAAGTCTTCTTAGACTGTCCCTCCCAACTTGGTTTCACCTGTACATCAGATGAGCCTGCTTTTCTTCTACTTGTCATAAACTTAACCTCTCTCAGGCTACAAGGGGCCCCTTGCTCTAGAGTCAGGATTTGGCCAACAAATCCACATTCTCTCTACTTCTATCCCCTTCCCAAATTTGTAAACTCTGACCCTTCTTAGCCTCTACCTTCCTAGAATGAAAATTGTCCTCAGGAAGACCACACACACACACACACACACACACACACACACACACACACATACCCATGAAACATACACACTCTCCCTTTTCCACTGACTGTCTCTGGAATTTGGTACTATCTCCAGTCCAATCCAATGCCAACACACATTTATTAAGCAAGTACTGAATGTGAGATATTATGTTTAGGACTGGAGCTTCAAAGTTGAATTTTAAAACAGCCGGTGCCCTCCAAGAGCTTACATTTCCCTACTTGGTGTTCCTCCATTTGAATAATCAATGATCCCGCCTTATATTCTTGATGTCACCAGGTCCTCTAGCATGTAAATGAAACTGACTCTCCAGTAATGTCCATGCCGGCATAAATATCAGTGAGAAAACCCTTATGTAAACTTGTAAAATGCTCTCTTCAAATGGAGAGTTTGTACAATTCTAAGGAAGGGCAGACAATGAGGGCTGTGATCATGATCAGCAGATAAAGCCTTAGGTTGTAAGAAATTTAAGGCAAGGAACCAACTCACATCACACAGATCAGAAAATGCTCAAAGAGAGCAGTGGGTAAAACGGAAACAATTCTGAGCTTCGGAACCAGCTTTTCTCTACTTTGTTCTACCACTAAATGACCAGGGGACCTCCAGCAAATCCCTCCCCTCTTCTGGGACTTGGTCCATCATGAAAGTAGTGGGGGTTGGGATTATATGCAAGAAAGTAAGTAGGATGCAAGGCTTCTTGAGGCAAGGGTCTGTTGAAAGATGGGGGAACCGTAGAAAAGATCCACAGGCACAATGGGTAGAGTTGTTGGTGCTGGAGAAAGCAAGACCAAAGTTTAACCCTGCCTTGGCCATTCACTAGCTCTGGGGCCCTCAACAAATGATTCATGTTCCCTAAATCTATTTCTTCATCTGTAAAATGGGTATAATAATGGCGCCTCCATCACAGGAATTTTTTAAAATTCGTAATTATTTTAATATTCATTAAAAAATGTTTTTGAGTTTCCAATTCTCCCTCCCCAATCCATTAACAATATGATTCCATTAAACAAGCGTCACAGGGATTATCGGAGGGTCAGATGAGGTAATATGTAAAGTGCTTTAGGAAACCTGAAGTTGTAATAAATGCTAGTTATACATATCCTCAGCGCCTACTAATAGCTCATGTGTCTATAGCTACAGTTCATGTTTGCTATAGAAATGCTCATTCGATAGGCTCCTTTGAACCCCACAACAACCGTGTGAGCAAAGGGCAGTTACTATCCTCATAGGGCCCGGCTGAGCACCCAGATTATTAGAGATGTTCATTAAATTTAACTGTAAGTGTCCTTCCAAATCTATTCTCATAATAATAGCATTAAATACTGGAAACGATCCCCTTATTTTTACATATTAGGAAACTGAGAGCTAGAGTGTTGAGTGATGTGCCTAAGGACACACAAAAAAGCAAGCCTATATTTGAACCCGGTTTCTCCAAATCCAAATCTACTATAAATCTTCCTGATACACAGATAGCCTCTCTTCATGTCATGACTGAGTCATTTCAATCATGTCAGACTCTTCCTGACCCCATTTGAGGGTTGTTTAGAAAAGAAATTAGTGGTTTGCTATTTCTTCTCCAACTCATTTCACAGATGAGGAACTGAGGCAAACAGGGTTAAGTGACTTGCCCAGGGTCACACAGCTAGTGACTGAGGATAGATTTCAACTCAAGTCCTCCTGATTCCAGGGTTACTGCTCTATTCATTGCATTGTTGCCTAGCTGCCCCGTCTCTCCTAACTCTGATGTTCTGTGTTCTAAGGTTCTTCTTGGTCCTGAGATTCCTTCTAGCTCCAACATTCCACGTTCTAAGCACTTTTCCTGCACTGACATATCGTGTTCTAGCATCAGAACCAGTTCTGACCTTCTGTGTTTTAGGGCCCTACCAGATTTGAAATTCCATGTTCTAACGGTTCTCCCATCTCTGATATTCTAGGTTCTAAGGTAGTTTCCAGTTCTGACATTCTTCTAATGGCCACTGCTCCATCCCCAAAGACTCAGGGTTCCACAGGTTCCACAAGGTTGCACTCTGCCTCCAGATCTTAACTTCTTTCTGCCTCCTTTACGCAGGTAGGAAACACCCCTTTGGGGTAGCTGCTCCTGAGTCTCCCCTAGCCCTGATCTAGTTCTCCCCCCATTCTTGAACCCTGAGTCGCCCCTAACGCCAAGGCCCCTTAAGTTCTCCAGTCTGCCAGGCCTCTGCTCCTGGGAACT
Organism: Pseudocheirus occidentalis; assembly: GCA_028646575.1. Taxonomy (NCBI): domain Eukaryota; kingdom Metazoa; phylum Chordata; class Mammalia; order Diprotodontia; family Pseudocheiridae; genus Pseudocheirus; species Pseudocheirus occidentalis. The sequence continues at coordinate 42,064,996 of CM053594.1, forward strand.
GGTAGGTGCTAATGTCTCCAGTCAGTTCCCTCCAAAGTCTCCCAGCCCTAAGCCTCCCCCCCACCCCGCCCCCAACTCCCCCTTGAAGGTTCAGCCTTTTGGCTCGGGAATGTGGTAGGGCTGGCCTCCTGCTCCCCTCCCTCCCTCTGCCCCCCAGCTCTCCCAGGGAGAAGGCCCTCCCCGCCCAGGCCCCCGCCCCCCGCCCAAATTGGATTACACTCTACCTTGCAGCCTCCTTCCTTCCCTCCCTCTCTCCCTCTTTCCCTCCCTCAGTCCGTCCCTTCCCCACACACCCCGGCCCCAGCCCCAGCCCGGGGCCCCCACAGTCCACAGCCCGCCAGCCTGCAGCCTCAGGACCCGGCCTGGTCCCGCAGGTATTTCAGAGAGGGAGCTGTCGGGCCACACTGCTGGGAGGGGGATGGGGGGAGCGAGTGGTGGGAAGGGTGGGGAGGGAGGGAGGGAGCCCCTGGCTGGGGGGAGGGAAGCTTTTCTTTGTTTCCAGCCTTAGCAGCCCCGAGCCCTGCTTAGCCCTGCCCAGCCCCCTCCTCTGAGCCTGGGCTGGCGGAGACTGCTCTGCTCCGGGCGCACGCTGTGCGCTCTAGCTCGGAGCGGAGCCTGGGGCCCCAGCAGCAGCAGCAGGAGCTGCTGCTTCTGCTGCTGCTGCTGCTGCTCCGGCTGTGACTGCGGCTGCGGCTGCTCTTACTGCTGCGGGTAGCCTCAGTCAGTCTGCCTGCAGGCAGGTGAGAGCCCTCTGCTTTGCTCCGGGAGATCTCAGGACAACAGAGCTGGGGCACACTCAGGCCCGGGCAGTTCGGGCTGAAGTTCCTTCTCCTCTTCTCCCCTCCCTTCCCCTTCCCTCCCACAGGATGGATGGATGGTCAAAGGGAGGGAGGCTGAGACAGTGCTCTCTCTGCCTGGGGCTCTGATGGCGGCTTGGGGAGCCCCAGATCGGGCAGAGGCCGATTGAGGCCAGGAAGGGCAGTCTCTTTGTCTCCACTGGGGCGAAGCCCCCCCCCTCTTTCCCCTGGTGCCCCCTCCTCCCCATTTCCTCCTTGCCCTAACTTCCCCCTCTCTCTCCTCTGCTCTCTGCTGGGGACCCCTTTTTTCCCACTTACTCCGTCTTCTTCATCATCCCACCCACATTCCCTCCATCCTTGCTTGCCCCCCCACCTCTCCCATCCCTTTTACTCCCTCTCCCTAGATATCTAACTGCCCATCCTCATACCTCCCAGGCTGTCTCTGCTCCCTTCCCAGAGGCCAGTCAGGGACAACGAGCTAGCGTCCTGCGCCCTGATTCTTTCAGCCTTCCTTTCCAATCTCTCTCAGCGGTTTGGTCCCTGTGTCCAGCCCTGGTTCCCAAGTTAGAATTCTTTACCTATCTCTACTCCCTGGATTTGGAGTCAAAGAACCTGGCTTTGGATCTGCCAGTTCCCCTCAATGTGACCTTGGGGAAGCCTCTTCCCATCTCTAGGGCTCAGTTTCTCTGCAAAATGAAGAGGATGAACTAAATGATCTCCAACGTTCTTTACCGCTCTGAAGTTTAATTCCCTCCCCTTTCCTCCTGCCCAGCCCAGAACTGGGACTTCACACAGTCCTGGGCCTGGGCCTCTTACCCTGAACAGAGGCTGACTCCTGACTGCCCCGCCCTCTCCTTCATCCCTCCCAGTCCTCATTCCCTCCCAGCCGGCTCCTTCCCTTCCCATAAGGAACTCCAGGGGCCCTCCTCGAGATTGAGCCAAGTGGGAAAGTCCTTGGGGACCCCCTTCCCTGCTCTGGCTCCAGCTGCCGAGCTCTGTCAGTGGGAGGCCCGGCCTGGCCTGCAGGGAGGAAATGCTGCATTGGTTTCCTTGCTAGACCCCAAGGAGTTGGCCATTTCCCTGCATTCATGACTCCAGAGAACTGGAGCCCCTGGTGGGCTGGGGGGTAGGGTGGGGGTGGGCAGGAAGGGGTAATCCTTCCTCATATCCTCAATATAAAGGCTTGTGGCTATTTTGGTGAGGGCTAGATGGAGCTGTTACCTCTCAGTGCCCAGACCTTCTGTAAGAGAGTTTCCTTCTGAGCACACCACACCATGACCCTGGATGGATGAGATCACAGCCTCATAGATTCAGAATTCAAGGAACTTGAGAGAACCTTCATTCTTCAGAGAGGGAAACTGAGGCCCAAGGAGGCCAAAGGATATTGAGATCATAGATCTAAAGTCGAAATGGATCGCAGGAACCCTTTAGTTCAACCTCCTTTTTACTGAGGCCCAGCAAGGTCAAAGACTAGCTTCAGAGCTGGCTCAGAGGCCATGAAGGTTAACCCTTTTATCTTACTAAGAGGCAAGGAAGGCCAGGGAGGTCCAATGATAGTGGGTAAAGAGCTGAAAAGGACCTCAGAGATCATCTGACCCAACTCTTTCATTTTACAGAAAAGGAAACTAGGGCCCAGAAAGAATTGACTTGTCCGTGTCACACAGTAAATAACAGACGTAATGGTCACTAAGCCTTCTTTCATCCCTGATACTATCTGATCCTACACTCTGTCATTCAAGACTTGAAAAAACTTCTCTCTTCCCCACCTCATTCAAAGACAAGACCCATGCAAACACTTGACATTCTAAGATCCCCTATCTTAGTTGTATCACTCGATACTCTTCCTTTAAAGCCCAATTCAAAGGCCATCTCCTCCCTATCCTTTCTGGTCAATAAAAAACCACCCTCAGCTGGCCTCACACAGATGTGATTACACCTCAGTAATGCAAGTATCATATAATATCGTGTATCTGAGTGTCTTCTGATACTAGATTAAACTCCAGGAAAGCAAAGACTGTTTACCTTACTTGACCCATTCAAGGCATACCAAATGCCTTTTCTCACAGCAGCCCTTTGGGTTGAGTCTCGAAAGCATTGTTTTTTAGCTTTTACAGGGGAAGAAAATGAGCTGATAGATGAAGTCATTTGTGATAGGTCACATCGAAAGTTAGATAGCATTTAAAAAGTGTTTGAAGGGTGTGATCCCCACCACAACCCTGAGAGAGGTATGTGCTGTTATTGTTCCCATTTCATAGGTGAGGGAACTGAGGCTCAGAGGAGTCCCTCTTTGGCCAGCATTACATAGAGCAGGGGTTGGAACCTACATCCCTTGACTCTGAATTCCATGCTCATTCTACTGAGTCATACTGCCTTTGCAGGTATTCGGGTAAATCCAAAGTAATTGAAGGATAATAACAGCCACAGGACCTGGGTTTGAATCTCTCACTGAATTACCTCTGGAACCTTAGGTAAGACACACTTCCCTTGCCTGGTCTCAGTTTCCTCATCTGTAAAATGAAGGATGCTAAGGGGAAGGACTGTTGTGAGAAAAGGTATCAAGAAGGACTTCCCAGAGTAATTAGTACTTGAGGTGGGCCAAGTTTATGAAGTACTTTAAGACAGTGGTGTCAAACAAAGAAGCAGGGGCTATTAAACCTTGCATAAGAGATGAGCTGCATAGTGATTTAGAAAACCACATATGAACATCATCCATGTCCTATTGCATTTTTATTTATTTTTGTTCCCTCTAAGTACTTTGCATTCAAGAGGTGCTTAATAGATATATGTTCAATGAATGAATGAATAAATGATACTGGGAAGGAGTATGAGAGGCAACTATGGGATCTTTATCACTGGGAGTGAGGAAATCAGGATTCCATTCCTGGCTCTGACACTTTCTGTCTGTCTCTGAACCTCAGCTTCTTTAGCTGTAAAATGGGGTTAATAATACCTTGCCCTCCTTGCTCCCTTGCCCTCCATGTTTTTGAGAGGTAAAGTATGAAGTGCTGGAGGAATGAGAGAGGATTCTTATTCTTGGTTCAGAATTGTGTGGTCCAGGCAATGAGTCCTCTAAGAGATCAGAGAAAGAAAGGGGAGAGTAGGGTGGCTGCAGGATTCAGGCAAGACTTCTTAGAAAAGACAAGATTTGTCAGGTTTGTCTTCAAAGTCTTCCCAGCTCTGGCTCCAGTTTCTCCACCCACCTGATCTCCACCCTTCCTTCCATACCCCCCAACACAACCAACAAGCAAGCTAAAATGGACTTATAACAACAGCTGGCATTAAATAGCATTTCTGAGATATGCAAAGCATTTGAAAAATATCTCATTTAATCCTCAAAACAACCCTGGGAGGTAGGAACTGTTATTATCTCCATTTTACAGGTGAGGAAACTGAGGCAGGCAGTGATTAAGTGACTTACCCAAGGTGACATAGGTGGTAAGTGTTTGAGGCTGGATTTGACATCAGGTCTTCCTGACTCCAGGTCTGTTGCTCTATCTACTGTACCACCATATTCATGTACCCCTAAAAGACAATCCCCTTGTTCCCATCTTCCCATCTCCACTGTGGAAATCCTACCCATCCTTCAAAGCCCAGCTCAAAAGTCCCTGCTTCCTGGAAGCCTTCCTTGATTGCTATACCACTCTCCCTCCCCTTCCCTCCACCTAGAAGCTCTCTCTTCTTCCTCTGAACCTCCTTCCCTAGGACTCTCTCTCAATCTCAATCTCTCTCTCTGTCTCTGTCTTTGTCTCTGTCTCTCTCCTCTTTCTCTTTCTCTCTTTCTCTCTCACACACACTATATATATATGTATATATATATATATACACATGCAAATACATTTTATATGTATGTATATATGTATATGTGTGTATGTACTATGACACATTTCATCCAGCCTTATTTCATACTGGGTTCTAAATCTGTGGACTTCCTAGCCATCCTTAGAAATTTAATCCAGTGCCACCTATCCCAGGAAGTCTTCCTGGATTCCCCCTTTTCATAAAGATATTCACAGGTTCAAAACTGGAGTGATAAGTGAGTCTACCCTCCATACCTTAAAGATGCCAAAACTAAGGCCTGGATAGTAACTTAGCCAAGGTAAGTCCCAGACCCATTGTGATATCCTGCAAGGTATGAAAAAAGTCTGGCTCTCATAAAACACTTAGTTCTGAATATATAAATTAAATTCAATTTATTCTATTTCCTATTCCAAATTCTTTCCCTGCCTCTTCTACCTCCCTCACCCAATGAAAAGGCAAGAAAAATAAAACTCGTTATAAACATGTATAGTCATGTAAAATAAATCTCCATGTTAGCCATGCCTTCTCCCCCACACCCCCAAAAAAGGGGGGAAAAAAGAAAAAATGCTTAAGTCTTCACTCGAGTCCATCAGCTCTCCATCTGGAGGTGGGTAGCATGCTTCATCATCGGTCCTTTGGAACTATGATTGCTCCATTTGTTGATTAGTTACTAAGTCTTCAAAACTGAGTATCTTTACAATGTTGTTGTTATTGTATAAATTGTTCTCCTGGTTTTGCTTACTTCATCAGTTCATACAATTCTTCCCAGGTTTTTATGAAACTCTCTCTTCCATTATTTCTTACAGCATAATAATATTCCATCACATTTATAACACCATAACTTGTTAAGCCCTTCCAAAATTGATGGGCAGTTTCTCAGTTTCCATTTCTTTGCCACCACAAAAAGATCCGCTATAAATATTTCTGTACATATGGGTCCTTTTTTTCTTTCTATGATCTCTTTGAGTACGATTCTAGTAGGAGCATTCCTGGGTCAGAGGGCATGCACAGTTTAATAGTCCTTCGGGCGCTGTTCCAAATTCCTTTCCAGAATGGCTGGACCAGATCACATGAGTCTTATTTACATCTCTGTATCCCTCTGTAATATGATAGTTTGTCAGTCAATAGATTTTACCATGCATTTATTGGAGGAATGAATTTAATTCAACAAATATTTATTAAACAAGGAAATACAAAGATAAAAATTAAAAATTGTCCCTGCCCTTAAGCAGCTTACATTCTACTATGTTTCAAGGACTGGTGACTTTGCCATTCTCCCCCCAACCACATAGATCACGCTCCATCTGGAACTTGGAGTCTCAGAGAACTCTCTGAGGCTTCACTAGGTTGAAGGACTTGTCCAGAGTTATGAAATAGCAGAGTCCAAGGTGAGATTTGAACCCAGGTTCTGTGATTCTAGGCTCAGCACTCTATTACTTAAGAAAGGAGAGTATTCATAATAGCTAGAGGGATCAAGAACTCAGAGCAGAGAAGGTGGCGCCTGAGCTAAGACTTGGAGCCTAAAAGTATCTGTAGAATTGGGAAGGAGAAGGGAACAGGGTTTGAGGAAGGTAGCACTTTGATCTGGGGAACAGTGTGAGTTTGTCCCAAGTTGGAGGGGCTTTGACCAGGAGGGTACATGTGGAAGCTGACATGACTCCGTGGAACTGTGGTGTAATGGGAAAAAGCCTTGAGCTTGGAGGGAGAGAGGCCTACACTTGAGTCCTGAGTCTCATTTGCTTATTATTCCTGTGGCCTCCAACAATTCACTCTCTGAAATTCAGTTTTTCCATCTGTAACGTGGGGATAGTGACCCTTGCAACCTCAACGGAGTGTTGAGAGAGAAGTTCTTTGTTCCCCTTGAAGCACCTGAATGCCATTATTATTATTACCCTAAGTCCTTCTTCTTCCTCCTTTCTTTCCAACCCAGGACAAGAGGCTGTGACGATCAGCCCTGGAGGCTGAGCCTTAAGGGACGGGGCCAGGGGAAGAGGCAGGCATCTTGACCATGGCTGGGAGTTGGCTGACCCAGATCCTGCTGGGATGGACAATGCTGGTCTGCATGAGCCAGGCCCAATGGGAAGGGGCCATTCGGGCAGACAAGCCTATTGGCTCTGAGGAGACACCACCCTTGAGCCGGGTTCGAAGAAGAGGCTTTGATACCTTAAGAGGGTATGTTCATACCAGGCTTCCTCCCCTCTGTAGGGGAATGGGGAGAGGCTATTGAGATAAAAAAAAAAAGTGGACACCATCAGGGGCCCCTCCACTCTGGCCCTGGGTGGTTGCTTTAGGTTTTCCCTCAAAGGGTCCCTTAATAACAACTCCCTCCTTTCCAGTTCTGCCTTATATTCCTCTCTCATTCCCCATCTGGGATTAAATTATTAGGGAGGTAAAGCATAAAAATGAGGGAAGCCACGGGAGAGGGGAGAGGAAAGGAAGCCAGAGGTCCCTAGGACTCAGTGGCCAGAGCAGGATATCAGAGAAGGAAAGGGAAAAAAAAACCATTTATATAGCACCTATTATGGCACTGTGCTAAGCTTTACATTAATATTGCACTTGGTCCTCACAAGAGCCCTGGGAGATAAGTCTATTATTACCACATTTTACAGTTGAGGAAACCAAGGCAAGCAGAGGTTAAATTGACTTTCCCAGGGTCACACAACTAAGGCAGGATTTGAATTCAGGTCTTACCAACTCCAGACCCAGTTTTCCATCCACCATGCCACCTAGCTGACTGAAATAAAATTACTAGTAATATGTAACTTCACGTTTTACAAATTGCTTTACAAATCTCATCTCGTTTTGATATTAGAGCCGTCTGTCTAAATAGTGAGTCAGAGGAAACCCTGGGTCTGCAAACAAGGGTTGGGGTATTCTGGGTCTGAACACCTTGGCATAGTGGTGCTATGGGCACCCTGTCCACGATGCCCCATGCATGGTGCCCATAATGCCCTGTGCGAGTAAATCCAAGGTGATTTCTGAGTTTGTGCTCCATTTCCCATATTTTCAGGTTGGAATCATGTGCGTAGAGCAGGAGTTGTCATACTGCAGCCTGAGGGCCAGATTTGCTGCTCTGTGAACTTTTTTTCTTAAGCTTAATGATAGACCAAGTTGCCTGCTGGATTTAGCTCTTGGGCCTTGGTTTCCTGACATTGGCCTAGAGTTAATGAGCTGCTCTCAACCTTGATTATAGGCCCTACCACACACCACAGAGAGCACTCTCTGCTCCATAGGTCTTCAGAGAATGATCAAAGCTGCATTCCTTATGTTCTTGGGGGTTGAGGCAGGGCATTATTCATTCATTCATTCATTCATTCTTTCATTCATTCCTTAAGTCCTTACCCCCTGGATCTAAGATGCTGTGCTGGAAGCTGGGAGCTTGTGTGAGAGAATTCATTCTGTGTTCCTGTTCTTTTCCAGGCCTAATGTCTGTGGCTCACGGTTTCATTCTTACTGCTGCCCAGGCTGGAGGACCCTCCCTGGGGGAAATCAGTGCATTGTCCGTAAGTGAGAGGTTCTTGTTCAGGTCCTGGGCCTGGGAGTGGTGGGGGGCAGAATCGCCTCCTTTCTAAGATAGGAATCTGGGCTTCACTCTACAAACAGAATGGGAGAAGTTGAGAAAGGCACTCTTGGAGTCTCCTCCTTTTTCTAGGTCTGGTCAGGAGGATTTCAATCCTTCTTAAGGAGTATTCTTTCTCTTTTCCTTGGCAGCCTCCAAGAAGCAGGATCCTGTAGACATTCCTGACCTCCTAGTATATCCTACTTCCTTCTTATGATAACTTCACCTCAGTTCAATCAATATTATTATACCTATTTACAGATGTGAAAACTGAGAACTGGAGAAGGGAAAGAACTTGCCCAGGGTCACACAGTAAATTAGTTTGTGAACCATGATTCAAACTCAGATCTCCTCACTCCCCATCCTGGAACCCTTCCCGGATTCCAGGTTACCACTGCCAAAGTGTAGCAGCAGGTACAGCAGATGGAGCAGCCAACCCATATACTTTGTCCTTACCTCCTTCTTTTCCTCTTTTCAGCCATTTGCAGGAATTCCTGTGGGGAGGGGTTCTGCTCCCGACCCAATTTGTGTGCCTGTGCCAATGGACAGCTCTCCCCCAGCTGTGGTGCCAGTGGAGGTGAGGAGGTCTAGGAGAAAGGGTAGGATGTGAAGGGGAAGGGAGGTATGGAGGGGATAGAGAAGACTTGGGAAGTGAGGAGGAGAGGAGAATGGGTGAGGGGTTCAGGAGGTGAGTTTCCTTTTGAGAAAATCATGACAGAATCACAGAATATCCAAGCTGGGAAGCTTCTTAGAACCCAATATATCAGAGCTCGGAGGGCCCTTAGAACCCAAGATGTCAGAGCTGTGAGCATCCTTAGAACCCAGAACCAGGAGGGCTTTAGAACATGGAATATCAGGTGTGTGAAGGACCTTAGAACACAGGATGTCAGAACTGGTAGGGCCTTAGAACATGGAATATCAGGGGTGGGAGGCCTTTAGAGGTTATGCAGTTCAGCACCTTCATTTTATACATAGAGAAAATGAGAAACAGGGAGGGAAAGAGATTTGCTCAGGGCTGTACAGTATGTTAGGACTTGGTATAGAATGCAGGCAGGGATGAAGATGACCTCCATTTTTGGTCTTTGACACTGGCCCAGACATGAGGCCAATACTATTCTCTTCCCTAGTAGTCTATCTACTGCCTTGCCACTACGAGGTAGGTGGCCACAGTGCTAAATGGTAGGCTCTGAAATGAGGAATCCTGCCTCTGTCAAAAAGTAACTGTGCTAAAGGCTTTACAAATATTATCTCTTTACAACAACCCAAGGAGGTAGGTACTTTAATGATCCCCATTTTACAGCTGGGAAAACTGAGGCAAAGAAAGGCTAAATGATTTAGCCAGAATCACAGTTACTAAATGTTAGAGACCAGATTCAAACTCTGGTCTTCCTGACTCTAGGGCCACAAGTCTGTACCACTGTACCACCCGACTGTCTCCAGGTGCCTGCAGTCATGGAAAAGTGACTATCTGCTAGGTTCTAGAACTTCCATGGGATTACTTAGCCATAGGGTTAATGAGTCATAGGTACTGAAGGCCAGGGACACAAACGCTGCTGTCCCCAGCCCCACAAAGGCAGACATCACCTGACTATCACATTAATTCATAAAAACTCAAGAGCAATTTAAAATAGACATTACCATCCCAAATACTTATAATTTCTAAGCCATATAGAATGGAAAGTTTTCAAAGTCTAGAGACTGGGCCAAGGGATGCATATCACCCCTGTTTTCCTGTCTGCTCCTGAAATTGTGTCAAGGGATGCCTTTGGTGAGCCTATAGAGCCGGGATGCTGAACCTTCTTTGTGTCTTGCATCCTTTTGGCAGTCTACTGAAGCCCACAGCCCCTTTTCCTGACTAATGTTTTTAAATGCATAAAATAAACATGTAAGATTATGAAAGAAGCTAATTATGTTGAAATATAGTTATACAAAATTTTAATAGTTCACAGACCCCAAATTAAGAAGCCCTGTTACTGAGGATAACAGTCCATACTAATGCTTCTGTTGGATTGAAGAAAGCACCTATTTTATATACCTTGCAAGAGTACATGGAGCATTATATATAAAAGAATAATAGAAAGATTAAAAAGTATCAAAACTTTCTATCTGAATCTCATAAATGGAGGAAAATAATGAGATTTTAGTTATAATGATAATTTATCTCATGGACTCTTTCTCTGATAACATCAAAATGTCATTTTGATTCAATAAGTGTAAAACTGTTTACTTTGCCAGGTCAAGATAGAGACTGATGGCTTTGAACTTCAGTCTGGAGGTTACCTTGAACCAGCAGATGTAGGTAATCTCCTAGTACATCCCAGTAGGATGTCTCCATACAAGACATATTGAGTGTAAAGAGATGAAAGGAAAAGCTGTGGCCAAATATGGTAAGAATGGTTTGGTGCTCAGGATAGCTAGGTGGTGCAATGGATGGAGAGCCAGACCCAGAGTCAGAAGACTCATCTTCCCAAGTTCAAATCTAGCCTCAGACACTTACTAGCTGTGTGACCCTGGCTAAGTCACTTAACCCTGTTTGCCTTCATTTCCTAATCTGTAAAGCAAGCTGGAAAAAGAAATAGCAAACAACTCCAGTATCTTTGCCAAGAAAACCCCAAACGGGGTCATGAAGAGTCAGATGTGACTGAAGACAAGTAAACAGTAACACAAATTTAAGAAGACGTCTAGGCATCCTGAAATTGAAGCTGAATGGGAAGAATATGTTTAAAGAGACTAAAATCTCTGTGACAACTGTCTTGATGGGTGCACTTTCAGAGCTTTAAAATGAACCCTAACAGATTTGGAAACCTGCACGACCTTAATGAAACACAAGGCTGTTATAGAAAGTTGAACAAATTATACAAAGATGAACAAGTCCTTACAAAAAGGAGAAAGAAGATTCTTAGACCACATTTTAGACTGGTAAGAAAAAACCTACAGAAATAGTTCTGAAACAAGCAGAAATCATTTCTCTGAGTAATATAAAGAATGATGAAGATCTACACCATTATCTTTGTTGAATATAATAATCAAAAGTGGTTTCCCACCAGATGGAACCTATCAACTAACAATGATCCAAGAGTGGAATCGAAAAGACAGCTCTAGGTGACATCATCACGCATTTAGCCAATGATATGCTGATGGAGAAACTTCAAACAAATGGCTTATCCATGGGTATTTGTGAAAATGGAAGAATTCATGATGGTAATAGAGACCCATGCCATTGCCACCAGAAATTATAAGAATTCCTTAAGAAGACTAGAATTAACAACCAGTGGATGTCACTTAAGAAAATAGCAGAAACTGTAAAACACATTGTTAGAGGCTGTACAAATTTATTACTTACCAAAAACCTAGCAATACATGACCTGATGGTTAAAGTTACACTTCAGTAGCTAGCTGCCTTTTATGGACCAAGAGATGGAAAATCCCCATAATACAAATACTGTCCTCAAAGTATCCCAATAAACTGTATTAGAGCTGGACTGAATACCCTGAACTGCTGCCTAGTAGCCTAGACATAAAACTCAAAAGCAACATTTTAATATATGTTAACATGCCAAGTAATATAGTTTTCAAACTACATAGAACAAAATAACTTCAAAATAGCAGAGGAGATCAAAATTATGTGGACCAGGACAAGGTACCTAGCCCTATTATCTTGTCTACTACTAGAGTGGTATCAAGGTTTCTTTTAACGAGCCTACAATCAACCAACAAGCCAAGCATTGTGCTAAGAAAATTGAAAACAATCGCCGCCCTCAAGGAGCTTACATTTTTATGGGAGAGACAATATATACATATATAGGTATATACAAGACACAAGAGATGAACCTACATCCTTACATTTTCATTCAGTTATAAAAAAGTAATTTTAGGGGTGGCTCAGTGGCGCAGTGTATAGAGCACCAGCCCTGGAGTCAGGAGGACCTGAGTTCAAATCAGGCCTCAGACACTTAATACTTACTAACCATGTGACCTTGGGCAAGTCACTTAACCTTGATTGCCCTCCCTTTCCCCCTCCAAAAAGCAAAAAAAACCCTCAAAAACCAAAAAAGTAATTTTATCCACCTTATATATAGTATCCCAGAAAACAAAATATAAAAGAATAATAGCTAGCTAAGAACATGCCCCAGGGCTATTTCTGAGTCCCATCAAAAAAAAACTAAGAAGAGTAAGGTGATGGTGATGACCACCATTATCTCTGATTTCTACAATGATTTAAAGTTTACATGACACTTTTAATGATCCTGTGATAGATGTGATAGAAATATTATTTTTCCCATTTTATGGATTAAAAAAACTTGGGTTCAGAGAGATGAGTTAAGTAAGTCTCAGGGAGGTGATCTTCCAGTTTTAAATTCAGCATTCTCTTCATTCTAACATACTCCCTTAGAGCACAAACTCTACATTGGTTAGCAAATGTTGGGCACACAGTGTGATTATAGAGTCCAGCTTATCTTTGGCCTTACTTTACTTACATGCCCAAGAAATCTTTTCTCTTTTTAGTAATATTTCTTCAGTCACCCCAGAGGCCAGCTAGATCATTTCCTCTTCCTTCCTATTCCCCTCCCTCCCTACTTTGAATAGAAAGTCTGTTTTTCTTGGTCCTGCCCTGATAAGATCTTAAAATTTTTCTGAAGGTAAGGTGAGCCTTGAGAGACCAAGATCAGGAAAGACAGAAAACTTCCTTTTCCAATGCATTGCCACATATTTACAACTGTTTCTATAATTCAGCAAACACTTAGAATGCCTGTTTTTTTTTTTTGCAAAGAATTGTGCTTTGTACTGGGGATATAATTTTTTTTAAATCACAGTCCCTGTGCATCAAGTGGCTTCTGTTCTATTAAAGATAATACTGTATGCTCACTGATAAGTAGAACATCAGGTGTAATGGGATAGGGAAAGAGGAAAGAGCCAAAGTGACACTTTGAAAATTTGAGGAGAGAGAAATCTTGACCTGTTGATAGAGACAGTGGTACTTAAGACAATCCCTAAAGAAAGAGAAGGACTTCAAAAGAGATGAGAAAGGCCTGTGTTCTAGGCATGGAGGTCAGGTAAGATAGAATGGAAGTAGGAAACAGAGAAGAGTTCAGGTTAGCTGGGTCACTGAATATACAAAGGAAAGTAGAGGCAAAATAAAGCTAGAATGGTAGATTAGAGACAGATTGTCTCTGAAGGGCTGCGAATGCCAAACTTAGGCATTTACATTTTATACAAGAGAGCCACTAAAGTTTTTTTTTTTGATCAGGGGAGTGCCAAAGTAAGACCTTGAGAAAGATTATTATAGGAACTTTTTGAAGAACAAACCGGAAAGGAACAAGACTTGGGCTTGGAAGAACAGTTAGGAAGCTATTATAACAGTCCCCAGGTAGTGAAGGGAACCTGAACCAGGGTGGTGGCCATGGGAGTGGAGAGGAAGGAATGGATGCAAGAGATGTGAAGATTGGATCCACAAGACTTGGCAGTTGATTGGAAGTGGGAGCTGAAGGAATGAAGGGTTAAGTTTATATAAGAAGGGTTTGAGGACTGATTGCATTCTACATTTTGTAGTTCGGGGGATAAGAATTTTCCTCTTTGTCCTGAGGTCTCTTGAAGGTAGACTCGAGTCACACCTGGATGTTTTAAAAAAGGACATACACCTCAGGAGAATAGAGAGGAAGAAGCTGAGAGATGGTGTCCTCAGCCCCACCAAGCACTTAATCAACCGAGTTGTAAAGTATTGTTGGCACAGGAACAAGGGCAACAGCTAAAAGAATAAACTGAAAGGAGAAACCAAAAGGAGGGTGGAGATATGACAGAGAAGGGAGAGATTGAGGTGCACCATTAGGCCTCTGC
>CM053594.1:42079484-42130341 GCA_028646575.1 Pseudocheirus occidentalis
GGGGGTGATAGGAGGTTCATGGTGGGTAGAGATCAGAGTTGTGGAGGACTATGGAGTAGGGAGGGGATGATTAGGGACTGAATCTGAGAGTTGGTAAAAGGACGATCTGGCTGTATGAATTGTGGTGGGGCATTTGGGTGTCTTGGTGGAGGGTCCCATTCTAGACTCTTGGTCAGACTTTGGGGTCACTCTCTCTCTCTCTTTGTCCTTTACAGATGTGGATGAGTGCCGGGCCATCCCAGGTCTGTGCCAGGGCGGGACCTGCATCAACTCCGTGGGCTCCTTTGAGTGCCGCTGTCCTGCTGGTCACCGACTGGGTGAGGCCAGCCACAAATGTGAAGGTAGGGGAAACAGCAGGAAGGAGACAAGCATGAATTCAGGGGAACAAGGGCAAAGAGGAAGGGCTGATATGGTACACAGATGTGAAAATGGGGTGCTGGATTTGGAAGGGAGAAGGAACAAGCTTGTGCCAGGCACTGTGCTAAGCGCTTTGCCAGGAGCATCTCATGTGATCCTCACATCAACCCTGGGAAGTAAGGGCTTTCATTATGCCCATTTTACAGATGAGAAAACTGAAGCAGATGGTGGTTAAGTGATTTGCCCAGGGTCACACAGCTAGCAGGTGTCTGAATCTAGATTTGAACTCAGGTCTTCCTGACTTGAGGTTCAGTGTTCTATCCACTCCATCACCTAGCTGTCTCAGAGGCAGCTAGGACCAGAGAATAGATCCTTGGTCTGCAGCTTACTAAATGAATGACCTTGGGCAGGCTACTTCTCTCTGGGCCTCAGATTCCTTAGCTTTAAAACTGTGGAGTTGGACTATAAATAATGATTCCTTCCAGTTCTAAATCTGTGAGAGATCAGATCCTCCTAGCATGAACTCAGACTTATTTCCTGGTCAGTCTTTTGAAAGTCAGACCTGTGATCTCATCAGCCTAGGGAACTTCTGCCGAAGGGAATTCCCTCCACAAACACAGATTGACACCTTCTCTGCATGTATAGTCATAGAGAATTAAGTGACTTGCCCAGGGTCACACAGGCAGTAGACATCAGAGGCAGAATTTAAACCCAAATCTTCCTAGTTTCAAAGAGGACTCTCTATGACACTGCACTGACTCCCCTGCTCAGAGTTCTGGAATAGTCACAGCTCCCATTTCAATGAAATGTTAGAGTTTATAAAGTACTTTTCTCACAATAACCCTGTTAGATCAGTGGGGAAAGAATTTTTATCCCCATTTTGCATATGGGGAAATTGAGGCCCAGAGAGAGCAAGTCATTCACTTATTGTCACACAGCTAATTAAGTGTCAAAGCCCAGCCTAGAACCCAAGGCCCTCTGATTCTAAGTTCAACACTATTTCTGTTGTATAAGTACATTTCTACTATATTGGAGCAAGGGCCTGGGCAGAGAAGAGAATAAGAGTGACCTTGGACAAGTCCCTTCACTTTTTTGATCTTTGTCTGTGAAATAGTCCTTGAACTCCTTCCCACTGTCAGAGGGCTGGAGGTAGGTGTTTGGATGGTGCTATTGAAATGGGAGCCATTGTGAAGAGGGGGGCATGATAGAGGGAATGGAGGAAGGAGAACAGGACTCATAATAAGGAGGATATCTCATGTGCTCCCCTTGCCCTTGGCCCTATTCAGATGTGGACGAGTGCAGCACCATTCCTGGTGTCTGCGAAGGTGGAGAATGTGCCAACACAGTGGGGAGCTATGTCTGCACCTGTCCTCGAGGCTTCATGGCCAGTGCTGATGGTTCTCACTGCTTGGGTAAGATGGTTCTCAGGGCCATGGGGTCCTGACTTTGACATTTAGGTGTCCTCAGTCCACAACCAGGCCACACTGCCCAGCCACCAGAGACCTTCCTGGTGCCTGAGGCTCAGGCACCCTCACCAAAGTACAAGATTATTGACTCACCCTCTGGTTAAGATTGTGAATGAATGTTAGGAGATTAGCCAGGGACTTGTGGTCTCCTAATGCTGTCTAATTGCTCCGTGCTCAGTGAGAAGGAGGAGGTGCTGGCTCCCTCTCTCTTGTAAGCTCCATAGGCCTCAGCTCTGCTCCACTCCCAAACCTCAGGCCTTTTTTCTCTAATGGTATGTTATTAGACTTTTCTTGGTGGGCTCCAGATAGTGGTTACTTGGCCTCAAGGGCTAGGTTCCATCTTCTAAATGGGAAAAAAGGCCCTTAGAACAGAGGATGTCAGAGCTGGGAGGATCCTTAGGACAAAGAATATTAGAGCTTCTTAAAACATAGAATGCCAAACCTGGGAGTGATCTTAGGACACTGAAGGTACCGAGATGTCAGGGCTAGAAAGACCATAGAACACAGAATATCAGAACTGGGAGGGACTTTAAAAAGTCCTGATGCTAGAGATGGGAGGGATATTAGATATTAGATAGGGATATATTCTAATGGAGGGATTCAAATTTGGAATGTCTGAACAGCGTTGTACGATTGTCTCCCATCTGACCTCCCTGCACCAGGTTTTCTATCAGTCTCAGTAATAGGGACCAGGCACCTGCAGGAAATATTCTCTAGTATTATTGACCTTCATTGCTCCCCATTCCTCCACTGTGACTATTCCTCCAACCCAAAGCTATGTTAGTCATTATCTCTCCTGGTGTGATCCCAAATCTCTCAGCCCTGCCTCCTCCCCTCCTCCCATTTTGACCAGTCTTCTCTTTCCTAAGACAATACCATGAGCGACTGACTCTTCCTTGGATTCAGCACCACTGTCTCCCTCTGGTGCCCAATGTCTCTGGCACTCATGGGCTCTGTGATTCTATCCCACAGATCAGAGAATGGGTACCTGCTTCTCTGCATTACTGGGGGGCCGCTGTGCTGGAGAGCTGCCAGGCCAAGCTTCCAAGAGGCAGTGTTGTTGTGAATGGGGCCGATGCTGGGCCGTGGGGTCAATGCCAGAAATGTGCCCCCAAAGGGGCTCCGGTGAGCTGATCTGGGAATGGGGCTATAGTAGGAGTTTGGGCAGGAAAGGAGAGGGGAAGGAGGAGAAGAGGGAGAAAAGGGAGGAAGGGTAGAAGACAAGGATAGCTGTGCCTTTCCTGTATCCCTATCCCTAAAAGGAATGAGGTGGGATTGATCCCCAAACCTTCTCTGCTAAGGATCTTTTCTCTGGCATGGCAACCGCCAAGAACAGTGTCCAGTGGATCTTTTAACACAAATCCCTGATCCTCCATCACCCCAGTTCCCCCTGCCCACTTGCCCCAAAAAGACCAGGACTCAAAAGCCCAACTTTTGCTCTACCTCCTCCTTTATGTTGGCCTCAAGCCCAATAACCATTCTTCTCCTTGCTTTGTAGATGAGTTTCGCCAGCTGTGTGTTGAGGGCCCTCCAGTGCTGCCTGCATACCCTGGGCACTTCCCAGGCCTTCCAGGATTTGGGCCCAATGGCCTGGGCCCTGGCCTTACTGGGCCTGCTAGACATGGTCCCCATGGTACCAATGGACAAGGCGCCCTCCCCAGCCTTCCTGGCCTGGGCCCTGGCAGCTCCAGCATCGGTAAGGACAAACCCTCTCCTCCCCTATCCCCACAATTAATACTGCTTCCTGGGAGACCTTTCCTGCCGTGAGAGGGGTAGAAGGTAATCCGTCAGAGAGCTGACCCTTAAGGGGAAATGTTGCTTTCCTCTCCTCCTCTCAGAGATCTTCTTCTTCTCACTGCCTACCTCCCAAGATCATCGACTGGTGCTTCACATAGCATCTCTGTTGTAGGGTTAGGCAGGGTGGGACAGAGGGATTAAACTTGTTCTGCTTGGCCCCAGAGGGCAGAACCAGGGTCAGTATCAGGAGAGAATTGTAGAGAGGTAGATTTTGGTTGTATGTAAGGGAAAACTTCCTGACAATTAGAGCTTTCAAAAGTGGAATGACAAGGATTGAGTTTCCCATCACTAGATGTCTTCAAGCAGAAGCTAGAGGCACAGGCTAAACCAGATAGGTGAAGGGGTCAGGGTGAGGCTGGTGGCCCCCATCCTCATAAGCCCCTGCTCCTAGGCACAGCCACACTGAATCAGACCATTGACATCTGCAAGCATTTCACCAACCTCTGCCTCAATGGACGATGCCTCCCGACCTCATCCAGCTATCGGTGCGAGTGCAACATGGGCTACAGGCAGGACGTGCGTGGAGAATGCATTGGTGAGGGCCAAGTCCAGGGATGGGTGCAGTGAGGGTTGGGGGCACTTAGGCTCCTCCTGAGTCCTGAGAAGACTGCGGGTCAAAAGAGGGAAACTAAATCCCTCTAAAGCTCTAGAGCAGTGGTTCTCAACCTTCCTAATGCTGCAACCCTTTAATACAGTTCTTCATGTTGTGGTGACCCCCAGCCATAAAATTATTTTCGTCGCTACTTCATAACTGTAATTTTGCTACTGTTAGGAATCGTAATGTAAATATCTGATAGGCAAGATGTATTTTCATTGTTACAAATTGAACATAACCCACAGGTTGTGAACTGCTGCTCTAGAATGACAAGAGAGGAGACCTAGGTAGTTTGCTAAGGCTTCAGAGGAAAGTGAAGGAGTAGGAACCTGGGTTTTTGTTAAGTTCTGGAAGGACAAAGACAAGGGGATGACTTGGGTTCCTATAGAGTTCTTAAAGGATGAGGAGAAAGGGCCTGGTGTCCTACTAAGTCCTGAAAAAGAAGAGAAAGGGAAGGAGGGACCTGAGTCCCTGTGAGATGCTGGTTAAATGGGGATGGATAACTGAGGGTTGGGGCTTTCTCCACAGATGTAGATGAGTGCTCCAGCAGCCCCTGCGTCCATGGAGACTGTGTCAACACTCCTGGCTCTTATCATTGCAAATGCCAAGAAGGCTTCCAGAGCACCCCCACCAAACAGTCCTGTGTTGGTATGATCTCCCTGGGGAGAGTAGACAATTCATCATTATGTCCCTGGGGAAGAGAGAGCCCATCATTCTGTAGACAAATCATTCAGCCATTTCAGGACTTAGTTTCTTCATGTGAGGAAAGATGCCTATAGACAACTAGATGATACAGTGAGTAGAGTCTGGAAGATCTGAGTTAAAAATCCTGGCGCCCATATTTACTGTGTAACCCTGGGTAAGTCACTTGACTTCTTCCAACCTCAGCTTCCTCATCTGTGAAATGGGGCTAACAATGGCACCTACCTCCCAGGATTGTTAGGATCAACTCAATTACTATGTATAAAGTACTTTGTGATCCTTAAAGCATTATATGACTGTTCATTATTATTTTCATTATTATTGTTATTATTATATAAAGGAGTTAGACTGGATGGTCTCCAAGGCCCCTTCCAATTAAAATCCTACGATCTTATGGTCTGAGGTCTCTAGGGCCACTGCTTGGTCTAAAATATATAGCCCTGGAGTGGAAATTTGGAGGCCTGGGTTCTGCTACTCATTAGATGTGAACCTTCTAGGTGAGTCACTGTATCATTCAGGGTTGTTTTAAGGAAAATGCTTTGAAAAGTCCAAAGAAATAGGAATAAATATTAATTAATTATTTAAAAGTATTCATTTATAACTTATAATTTATACATTACATAATTATACATTTATAATTAATAAGTTATTAGTTAATAAATGAAACTATTATTATTGTTATTACAGCTGACACCTTAGGGCTATGGAATATCTACTGCACCATGGGCCCCCCATACCCACTTTCTTAAATACACAGAGCTTCCTCCACCCACACCTGGCCCCTACCTCTACCCCTCCCCACCCTCTTACAGCTCCATTTTCTCACAGATATTGATGAGTGTATCCTAAATGGTGGGATGTGCCGTCATGGGCGCTGCATTAACACAGAGGGAAGCTTTCAGTGCATCTGCAATGCGGGCTTTGAGATCACTCCAGATGGCAAAAATTGTGTGGGTAAGTCAGCTGTGGGGTGAGGGAGAAACCAGTACCTGTTCTAGTACTCATACCCAATGGTGGGAGAGGCTCCAGTTATTGGTGGATTGGAAAGCAAGTGTGGGGTTGGGAATAAGGAGGGAAGCAAAAGTATATGGGGAGGGCTCTGGGAAAACAAATCTTTCCACTGTGAGTACCATCAATTCTTCTACAAGCTCTCAAGGCCCTTATATTTTGTGTTCTGTTATCAAAGATTGAGGAGTGCTAGCATGGCCAGTGAAGGCTTGGTGCAAGAGGCAAGGACCTGAGCTACTCGGGAAGTGATTTGTGAACTTAACAACAGAATCTTATCCACCCACCCACCCATCCATCCATCCATCCATCCATTCATCCATCCATCCATCCACCCACCTACTAAGCAAACATTATTGAGCAGCTACCACAAGGAAGAAATAAATATTATGACCCTACATATAAGACCCTCACTCTGCCTTTATGGTTCTAGGTCTAGCTGGTAACTATGATAGGACAGGCCCTGGACCTGTGATTTCAATGACATAGGGAAAGCCCAGATAAGAAAACTCCTTCCAGCAATTCAGCTTGGCACCTTCTCTGCTTATAAAAATCTACAAGGATTGCTGTAGCTCCAGTGTCAAACACAGATAGAAACTCAACCATACATAAAGATCCTCCACCAACTGCATATTGACTTAATTTTTTAATGCAATGTTATCTATATTTTATTGTATTTTTATTGACTTTGTTAAGCATTTCCTAACCACATTTTAATATGGTTAAATGGGCCCCAACTTCAGTGTTTAATATCTCCAGCCAAGAGCATTGAGGGATGAAGTGATTGGCCTTGTGGGACATAGTATATGTCTGTGGTAGGACTTGAACCCAAGTCTTTCTAGCTCTTAAGTCAGCTATCTCTCTACTATACCACACTGCCTCTCACTTATGTTACAAATTAGAATATAGGGGCAGTGACATAGGGTTAGAGTAGCTGGGTTCTAATCCTGGTTCTGCTATTGCCTAGGTGACCTTGGGCAAGTTACTTTATCTCTCTAGGAGCCGTCTTTCTGGGCTTTAGTCTCCTCATCTGTATAATGAGGGGGTTAGACTAGATGGGTTCCTTCCAAGTATGACTGTTTGATTAAGTGCATAAGACTTTCCCTAAGTTCCTCCAAGGCCTCATCATGGTCAGAGGGAACAGAACATTCTTGAAGGTGTTGCCAGGGGACTTGAAGCTCTGGGCTGGTTGGTCCTGATCTGGTCAGCTCTGTACCAGTCAGCCTTATCCATTAACCCAAATGCTTAACATGCTCATATACACTTATATGTTTAGACATGTTCTCACTCAAGCACACAGCTCTGGGGATTGCTTCTCAGGGTTTAGCCTGGGGTTTCTCTCCTCTTGCCTTAGAGGTTCATCCAGGCATCTCTAGCATATACAAAATCCCAGAAGGCCACACAGAGGTTCCAGAGAAACAAAGCCCTTTCCCAACAGCTGCTGAGGAAGAAGGGATCCAGGAATGTAGACAGCCCTGTTGGAGTGGGACACTTGGGGGGAAGGGCTGTTTGAAATACCCACCTGGGCCCAAATTCTCCCTGTGTCCATCCCCACAGACCACGACGAGTGTGCAACCACTACCATGTGCCTTAATGGTGTGTGTCTTAATGAAGCTGGCAGCTTCAAGTGCCTGTGTAAACCCGGCTTCCTGCTGGATCCAAGCGGGCGCTACTGCGTGGGTGAGTGTTTGTGTGTGTGTACGTGTGCAGAGGAATAGGGAGGGAGAGGTTGGGTTTGGGTGAGAAGGGGAGGGAGGATGATGGAAAGGGGAAGCATGTGGGGGATGGGAGAGGGAGGAGGACAGCAGATAGTGGGGAGAAGCAGGGAGGAGGTAGGGGGAAGGGAGAAGGAGACAAAAGAAGGAAAAAGGAAGAGGTAATAGGGACAAGGAAGAGAAAGACCGGATGTAGGGGAGGATAAAGGAGACATAAATGAATAAGGAAGATGGGGAAAAGAAACAGAAGGTAGTGGGAGGTGGAGTGAGAGGAAGGGAAGCCATAGAGGTCAGTGGGAAGGAGAGAGACACAAGGGTTAAGGAGGAGAGATGGGAATGTGAAGGAGAATCGGAGAAAGAATCAAGAAGAAAGCAGGAAGGTGCAGAGGTGATGGGGTGGGGGTGAGAGGATGCCCCCCTTCAGGCAGAAAAACTGATTTGTTTTCATATACCCAGACCTCCGGCTCCTACTGGCCAAATGCACTCTCTGCTCTTCTCTCTAGAACAATAACGAAGAAACTGTTGAACAAAGATTTTGTCGATCTTGTGTGATTAAGTCTCAGAATTGGGAAGACCCTTAGAGAGTATCTAGTCCAACTCGTATGTGAAAGGATAAAAGGCCCCATTTATTTGTAACCGAGCTGACAAGTGGGTGTCCAGCCTCTGCTCAAAGAGCCCTGAAGAGGGGGAGCCCATCACATCCCAAGGCAGCATATCCCACCTTGGGACAGCTCTCAGGGTCAGGAAGTTCTTCCTGGCATCAAGCCTAGTAAGTGAAGATAGGGAGGGAGAGCATCCTAGGGAAGGGGGGGGGCGGCCACAGGGAACGCCCAGAACTGAGAGATGGAGGGTCTTGTTTGTGGACCATTGCCAGGTGGCCAGTGTCTCTGGACTGGAGAGTATTTGGTGGGGAGTGAGGTATGAGAAACCTGGAAAGGGAGGAGAGGACTGGGTTTTAAGGGGCTTTGACTACCAGGCAGATCATATTGTATTTGATCCTGGATATGATAAGAAACCACTAGAGTTTATTGAATAGTAGGAGGGGGGATGACAAGATCAGACCTGTGCATTAGGAAAATCACTTAAATGGCTGAAAGGAGGATGGATTGAAGTGGGAAGAGACTGAGGCAGGCAGACCCACCAACAGGATATTGCAATAATCCAGGTGTGAGGTGATAAGGATCTGTGCAAGACGGATGGCATTGTCAGAGAGAAAAAGGGAGCATATCTGAGAGATGGCTTGCCATGAAATACTGTTGGCTTCATAATACTTGATTCCTCTATAGAGATTGTTGGTGCATCCCATGGAATAAGAAAACCTTGTACTGAAGCACTGAAGACTGACTCTTTTGCCTATGGGCAAATTAAATGCTGGCTATCATAATGTATCTTTACAATTATAATTTGGGTTAAGCCCATATAGCATTTTAATAGATTGTCTTGACTACTCATGCCTCATGGAATTTATTAACTTTATAGAAAAAATTGTGACACTTGTTCCCTCAAATATCCCTAAGTCAAGCTCAAAAAGATTTTCCTACAGCAAAGATTTGTGCTGCTTTGGCATTCTCTGCATAGAGAATCTTACTTGTCAGACTTTCTAACTCTTCCCTCTTTGTGGATTTTTGGGAAACTTGTATTAGCCTGGGTTAGAGGGACTCTAGGAAGTAGATAAGCTTGCGTAGAGGTATCTGCACCTCTCCACTAGAAAAAATTCTATTAATGTGTCTAAATTGATGTCTGTAGCTTTATGAATGTTAGCACCCCTTGACTTCAAAAAGCGTTCTTTTCGGTGTGCTAAAGAGCCTCCTGTTGGGCATCTAGCATGTGGCAACCACTCAGATAAAGCTAATAGCAAGGAAGGCAAAAGCAATTCATCCAAGAAGGGTGGTTGTTGCTGTCTCTTCCAACCGCTCTCATCCTAATTCCAATATTCATCAGTTTACTCCTGGACTATTACCTGGAGGCCTAATTGGGCTCCCTGACTTTGCTCCCTTCCATCCACCCACAATGAGAAGGAAGTTCTTTCTCAGCTGTAACTCCTCCTTGGAAGCCAAGGATCTCTGAATCGTGTGATTTCTTTCTCCCCTTCACTTTCCGAACCATGAACGAGCATGAATGGTGCTTAGACCCAAGCTTGCCTGGCTCAACATCCATCACCAAGAGACATAAGAAGCTCTTATTCCAGCCCTGTCATTTCACAGAAGGGAAGACTGAGGCTCAAAACATGTAGTGGGCTAGTAGTCAGTACAGAAATCGAAGCTAGCTAGCTGTTTGATCAGATGATAGAGAATTTCCTTTTTCAACATCTCCCAAGGGAAGACCATCAGCCTCATGTAAGATATCTTAATTTTAACAAGGCTTTTGGCAAAGATTCAGATTATCTTTATGGAAGAGATGGACAAATGGGTAAACTGGATAATAATAAGGACAGGTAAATTTGGAGATTGTTCAATGACCTGACTCAAAGAGTAGCAATTCATGAGTTCTAAAAAAATCAGTGTCAAACATACAGTATGTGGAGGAGGTATGACTAGAAAGTAGTTGTTCTGAAAAAGATCTGGGTGTCTTAGCAGACCCTAAGTTCAATATCAGTCAGGAGTATGATGGTACAACTGAGAAAGCTATTATGATGATGATTAATTAACCCAATCAATTTTCTTTTTACAAAACCCAACTATTGCAGTCTTAAACTGCTTATACAAAATTAAGGAATTAATATTCTTATTCTAATCTATCCTATTCAGATCACACCTGTAGTAGTGTTCTGTTGTAAGGGTCACATCAGGATGAACATTAATAGGCTGGAATGTGTACAAAAATGGGCAATTAGAATGGCAACAGGTCTTGAGATCCAGTCACAAGATAATTTGTCAAAGGGGAACTGGGAATATTTAGCCTTCAAAAAAAGAAGCCTGAAGAGAGAGGTGATAGGTCTCTTCCAATAGTTGATGTAAGAGGTATTAGATTTGTGCTTGGCACCAGCACACAGAACTGGGAGCAATGGATGGAATTTGTAAGGAGACATATTTTAGGAAGCAGTGATCTCTCACTGGGGGTTTATAAACAAAGACTGAAAGACCAATTACTCAATCAGTGAATATTTACTTGAGTACCTACTGTGTGCCAGGCACTGTTACAATGAAAAGCAAAAGATAGTCCCTGCCCTCCAGGAGCTTACAGTCTAATAGGGGATACAGTATACAAACAGCTATGTACAAAATAAGCTCTCAGCAGGATAAATGGGCTATCATTAAGACCACTTGCCAAGTGTGAAGAGAAGTCTTGGTTAGGAAAAGGTTAATTTTTTTCATTTAATTTTATTTCATTTCATTTAAAAAAATTTTTGAACTGTATTAATCCCTAATAAAATGAGCATCTCTGTATTCTTCACAGAACAGAAAAAAAAAGTTCCTACACATAGCTGTGAATCCACACCCCCTCCAAGTATACCAAAAACTCAACTTTCAAATTGTTACTTTCAAAGCTGTCCTGCTTCTCTGTTTTCCTTTTGATCTTCTATTCTGCCCTGTGTATTTTTTAAAATGCTTTGATGACTGCCTGTTCTTCTTTTTTCTTTTTTTTACATGTTGGTAATTCTAATTCTAACCACCTTTTCCCCCCTGAACCCTGCTTTCCTTCCGCCTCACTGAAAGAAAGAAAATAGTGCCCTTGTATCAAATACTCCTAGTTAGGCAAAATAAATCCCCAAATTGGCCATATCCAAACAATATGAATCTCATTCTGTAACTTGAATTCATCACATTAAAGGCAAGAGATGGAAAGATGGGTAGCATCATCACCAATCCTTTGGCATCATAGTTGGTCATTGAGTTGACTAAAGTTCTTAAGTCTTTGTTTTTCTTTACCATGTTATTGTCGTATAAATTATTCTCTAGCTTCTGCTCACTTCATTCTGCGTTCATTCACACAAGTCTTCCAAGATTTTTCTCAAATTGTCTCTTTTACAATTTCTTATGACACAATAATATTCCATTGCATTAGTATACTGTAATTTGAACTACCATTTTTCAGTTGATGGGCAGCCCCCTTAGTTTCCAGTTCCTTTCAATTCTAAAAATCATTGCCAGAAGTATTTTTGGTACATATAGATCCTTTTTCTCTTTCTCTGATCTCTTTGGGGTATAGGCCTGATCATGATAGGGCTGAGTCAAACGGCTCACATCACTTAGTGACTTTTGCAATATAGTTCCAAATTGCTTTCCAACTCTCCCAACAGTGTATTAGTATTAATGTCTATTTTCCCTCAGCCCTTGCAGCAATAATCATTTTCTCTTTTTATCACCTTTGCCAATCTGATGTATGGGAGATAGAATCTGGAGTTGTTCTAATTTGCATTTCTCTAATTATTAGTGATTTGCAATATTTTTTCATATGGTGGCTGATAACTCAGTTTTTTCCTCTGAGATCTGACTACTAATATCTTTTGACAATATAACAGTCTCTTATCCATGTATAGGGTATCAGAATTCCTTCCCACTCAATATGTTGTTTCTCTTATAATTTTAATGGCATTAATTTTATGTGCGCAAAAATATCCTTTATATCTAATCTAAATTGCACATTTTATCTTCTGTGATACTCTCCATCTTTTGCTGGGTCATGAACTCTCCCCTTATAAATAAAGTATTTCTTCCTTTTCTCCTCTAATTTATCACGTGAGCTTTTTAAGATGTGAGTCATGCATACATTTGGAATTTACCTTGGTATATGGCATAAGGTATTCATCTAAGTCTCATTTCTGCCAGACTGCTTTTCAGATTCCCCAGAAGACTTTTGTTATATAGTAAATCCTTGCCCCAGAAGTTAGGGTCTTTGGATTAATTGAACACCCTGCTTTAATTTTCATTTGCTTCTAAATGGTATATACCTAACATGATCCACTGATTGAATTCTCTATCCTTCAAGTAGTATCAAATAATTTAAGTGATTATTGCTTTATAGTATAATTTGAGATCTGTTATTGATAGTCTCCATTCCAATATTCCCCTTTTCATTATTTCTCCTGAGATGAGCTTTTTACCCCAATATAATTTTTTTATTTGTCTGTTTCTATAATGTAATCCGTTGATAGTTGGCACATTGCTGTGTCACTAAATTAGTAAATTTGCTTAGGTATCATTGTTTTTTATTATTTTGGTGACAAAAATGATCAATTAATGTCTCTTTAACTGTTCCGGTCTATCTTTATTTCTGTACAGAGTATCTTATAGTTGTATTCATATGACTTCTCCATATGCCCTAGTAGGAACACTACCAAATGTTTTATACATTCTGTTGTTATTTTGAACTGAATTTCTCTTTCTATCTCATCCTACTGAGTTATTTTTAGTAATATATAGAAAGGTTAATGATTTATGTGGGTTTATTTGATATTATTTTATCGAGGTTAATTCTTTCAATTAATTTTTAGCTGAATCCCTAGAGTTTTCTAAATTAGGCCAGCTGTAAAAATGGATAATTTTGCTTTTTCTATGCTTCTTCTGACTAGCATTTATAGCATTGTCAAATAATAATTATAGTGACCATGGCTATCCCTGTTTTAGCCCTGATCCTCTTAGAAAGACCTCTCGTTTACCTCTATTGTGCATAATGCTGGTTCTTCATATTAGATAGCTATTTACCATATTAAGGAAAGGTCCATTTATTCCTGTGCTTTTTAGTATTGAGAGAAATGGATGTCATGTTTTGTCAAAAGATTTTTCTGCATCTATTGATATAAGCATGCATTTTTTGTTTTTTGTTGTTAATATGTTCTTTTGTGTTATAATCTTCCTAATGAACTGGCTCTGTATTTCTGGTTTAAGTCCAACATGGTAGTGGTGTATACTATTTTTATATATTTATTAATATTTAGTTTAAACTTTTTGCATGGATATTCATTAAGGATATTGGATTATGGGGTTTTTTTTTCTCTGTCTTGTCTCTCCTATGGTCTTAGTACCAAGACCGTATTTGTATCATTGAAGAAATTTGATAGAATTTCATCATTGTATTTTTGTGAACAGTATATGTATGTGGTTTATATTAAATAACCTGTGAGATCCTTTCAAACTTTGAGATGCTTGAGATTCAAGATGAGAAAAAAAGTGTGATGCAGTTCTTAGAAAAACTGATTAGATTTGATTCATAGATGTAGGATACCTAAAACCAACCAAGTGATTATTTCATTAGATTCTACCTTTGTTAGACAATATCTGAAATACTAAATCCAATTCAGGCATGTTTATTGATGTGGAGGTTGAATTAGATGACTTCTGAGATCTCCTCCATTTAGAGACTCTTTACTGTGTGGAATCTGAGGATTGAGAGATTTATTTTACCCCATGGAGGAGACAGGGAAGGCTTCAAGGAGGAGGTGACACCTGCAATGGACCTTGAAGGAAAAGATGGACTTCGAAAAATGAAGTTTATGGGAAAGTTGCCCCCACACACACACACACAGTGGAATATGGTACAAAAACATAGGGAAAGCAGACAGGAAGCAGGAAGATCATGGGATCATAAAATTATTGATGATTATTAAATATCAGTCATAAACTTATTGATCTATAAGCACTTATTAAGTGCCAACTATTTGAAATTCATGATGCATAGAGATACAAAAAAAAACCAACCAAACAAAAATGAAACAACCCTCACCCTAAAGGAACTTCCTTCCATTCTAATCAGGGAGATAATATATGCATTTATTGTGTATGAAGAAAAAATAAATACAGCATAGGAGAAGAGGGTGCTAGAGATAGAGGGAATCAGGAAAGCCTTTATGTAGAACATTTACGCTTTAACCAAGGGAGAGATTCTGTGAGTCAGAAGGATAACCAGGGCAAAGGCCCACCAGAATCAGGAGATAGGGTTCTATGAGATAAAGAGCAAGTAGGTCCGTGTTGTTGGATCATAGAGTATGTGAGGGAGATGGGAGAGCAAAATTAAAATTAAAATGTCAAAGAGAAGATTTTCTGTTCGATCCTGGAGGTAATAGGGAGTCACTGAGTTTATTTATACTCAGATATTCACAACCACTATGTAAGCACACTCACCTCACAAGTCCTATCTGTTCTGTCTACCTTCCCAGCACCTCTTATACAGCCAGCACCCTAGGACATGCCCTCACCACCTTTTGCCAGGACTATTACAATGGCTTCTAAGTCTGTAGGTTTTGACTGTGCATGATTTAAGTCCCTCAGACATGATAGGCACTTAATAAGCATTCAGTTAAGAGTAGAGATCTCCCAGCCTCTGGAAGTGTTCAGCCAGGGTGCTGTGGATAGAGTGTCCTCCTGATCTCCAATGCCCTTTTTGCACCCTACAAGCCATGATTCTGTGTTGCTGTTCCTTTAAGTCAGACACGGTTAATGGCTGTCCTGGAATGCTTGAAAATATGAGCATCAGTTGAAGGAACTGGGGGTGTTTAACCTGGACTGTCATGTGGAAAAGAGATTAGATTTGTTCCGTTTGGCCCTAGAGGGCAGAACTGGCAGTGATGGAGATGGGTACTAAAGAGGCAGGAAAAGCTTACTAACAAAAGTGAACTGAGCTGCTTGTGGGAGGTTGTGAGTTCTCTGTCACCAGAGATCTTCAGAAAAGACCATATGAGTGCTTGTCTGGGAGGTCATACAGATAATAAGTTAGACATGCCACTCTATAGACCTAGGTGTGAGGGATTGGGAGAGGGAGGACAGGGAAGCAGGAGAAGGGTACAGAAAGGAGAGAAAGGGAAGGGAGAGTTCATGGGAAGGAGAGAAGAGTAGAAAGGGGAATACCAGAGAGGAAGGAAAGAGAAGGCAGGAGTGTGAGAAGAGGAAAGAAGGGACAGGAGATGAGAAGAATGGGGAAAAGAAGGAGGGGAGATATGGAAGGGCCAAAATAGAATAAAGATGGTAGGGACATGGGAGGAAGGAGGGACAAGGAAGCAAGAAGGAATTAGGAAAGACAAAGACTAAGGAGAAGAGAGAGGATAGTGAGGAAGGAGAGAAATTAGAGTGGAAAGGACAGGGCAGGGAGGAAGGACAAGGAGGGGAGAGATGGAGGGGCCAAAAGAAGAATGAAGATGGTTGGGACATGCGAAAGAGGAGGGATGGGGAATGGAAGAGGCACAGAGTGGGAGCAGAACTGGTAGGGATGCTTTGTCATTGCTCCTGAGTCAACTTCATTCACCCTATTCCATCTTGCCCTTCTTTTGGCCTGAGCCCCAGTCCTGCCTCTCTCTACCTTTCTCCTTCTCTCAGCCCCAGTGAGGTATCTCTGGCCCTGCCCCTTGCAACACAGGGGAAGTGTCCCAATTGCAAGCCTTTTGCCCTCCTTTCTTTACAGATATCGATGAGTGTGAGACACCTGGCATCTGTATGAATGGCTGGTGTATCAACACGGAAGGCTCCTTTCGCTGCGAGTGTGTGGGCGGCCTGGCCATTGGAGCAGATGGCCGGGTCTGTGTGGACACTCACATGCGAAGCACCTGCTATGGGGCCATCAAGAAGGGCACCTGTGCGCGGCCATTTCCTGGGGCCGTTACCAAGTCTGAATGCTGTTGCACCAGCCCTGACCATGGCTTCGGCGAGCCCTGCCAGCCTTGCCCAGCTAAGAACTCTGGTCAGACCCTGCCTTCTCTTCCCTCATGCCCCATGCTATGTCTAGTGTCCTTGATGGCCATTCCTGGCCCTGGCATCAGCCCCAAGGTCCTCATGGACTGACATCGATTTGGGATCTGAGAGCTTGGTTGCTTCTGGAACCACCTATGGCTCCTGAGGCCCTGGGGTGGAATGGATTTCTTCATATGGGCAAAACTCTCTAGTAGGGAGAACTTTGATGGGGGATGCTAGTTGCTGGAAGGCTCATTCATAAGGGAATTTACTCTACTGGGGACAGTCATTCCTCTAGGGAGGTCTCCATCTGGAGCTTGCTCCAAGGGCTGCTCTCTCTCTGTCAGAGGTTATGGTCTCAGAGAGAAGGAAGAGGTGATTTTTATAGGCCTGTGGTGCTATATTTTATAGTGCTTTGGGCTAGAACCAAGGTCCCTGTCCCTCTTCTCTTTTTTCTTCTCCAGATGAATTCCAGGCTCTCTGCAGTAGTGGCCTCGGCATAACAGCAGATGGCAGAGGTGAGTGCTGACTGCCCAGGAATCCCAAAGTTGAGGGTGGGTAGGATTTACAAGGGAAGAGATTGTGATCCTGCCTGGATCTGGTCTAGACCAGGAGGAGTGGGTGAATTGGGGCCAGGGAGGGATGTTAGAAAGGGCCTCAGATCTCTTCCTTTGATTGAGTCTCAGGGAGATAAACTGATACAGGCTATAGCTGCTGCCAGAGCCTTCTTCCCAGTACCAAATGTGCAAAATTCTCAAATTTGAAACTTTAAAGGAAATGAAATCTTAAATGTGAACCTAGTCTTTCACTTTCTCTCAGACCACAAATACAAACACACCCAATGGCTTCTCCATAGAGCTGCTTTCTCACCTAAGTGTTATAGAATTGTTGAAGAATAGAGCACTGGCCTGGAAGTCAGGAGGACCCGAGTTCAAATCCAGCCTCAGATACTTAACATAAAACTAGCCATGTGACCTTGGGCAAGTCACTTAACCCCAATTGCCCTACCTCCCCTCCTCCAAAAAGAAAAAAAAGAATTGTTGAAGGAAGGAAAAAAATATTTCATTTAGGTACAAAAATTTGACTTTGTCCCTGATCTTGTAGAACCCTAGGTGAATGACTCTGGGGCTAAAAGTCACAAGTGGTGAAGCTGACTGAGGGTAAGGCCTGAGAAAGTCATCTAACCTCTGAAACTATTTCCTCTTCTTTTTTCCAAGGAGGAGGAAAGTAGTTGGTAACTCTGAAGGTACTATAGGAGTATTACCTGCCATTATTAGTTTTCTGTTAGTTCTCACTCAAGTTTTAGAATAAGACTCAGGGCAGAAAGGAGGGTATTATAGCAAATCTGGTAAGCGTGGAGAGGGAGGGAGAGCAGAGACATGTAAAAGTGCTTCTTTGTTTTGCCATCCCAGATATCAATGAGTGTGCCTTGAACCCTGACATCTGCCCCAATGGTGTGTGTGAGAACCTTCGGGGCAGCTACCGATGCATCTGCCACCTGGGCTATGAAGCTGATCCTCCTGGCAAGGAATGTGTGGGTATGTAGAAGTCTGAGCAGGGACGCTCAGCAACCCTCGTCCTTCATAGCACTCCATTCTTTGTCCCCATATTGCCCTGTTCTTTCCTTCTCTTAACCTTCCCTCCCGTTCCCTCTTGTTCTGTCCCATTCTCTTCTTCCTTCTGTGTCCCTTTCCCTCCCCCTCCATTTTTCTATCCCCAACCTCTGTTTCTCCTCCTATCGTTCTCTCCTCTCTCTCACACTTTTCCAACCCCTTAACCTTAATTTCAATTGTCCTATCCCCCAGTCTTCTTCCTATATACCCTCTTCCCCCTTCATTTCCCTCTTTATCTCACTGTCCCCACCCCACTTTCCTTGCTTCCTATTATTTCTCTCTCTCTCTCTCTCTCTCTCTCTCTCTCTCTCTCTCTCTCTCTCTCTCTCTCTCTCTCTCTTTCTCTCTCTTTCTCACACACACACACTCTTATCCCATTGTTCTCCTATAATTCTGTCTTCCTGTCCCACCCTCCTATCCCCCATCCTCTTCTCCCTCTATCAGTCCTGCTCTCTACGTGTATGCATCCCACCAGTCCCACCCCCTGTTGAGTTCTGCTTCCCTGGTGGACCCAGAGTTCTCGCCCAGACCAGGGTTAGAGGGAGGTGAAAGACTGGACTAGCAAGAGCTAAAAACACAGCTGGGAACCAGAAGGGATGGTCAGGAGTCATCCCATACCTGGGAGCTGTGTCTTTCTAATTCCACTTCAAATACTGGGAAGAGGGAGGGACCCCTTTCTCAGGGTGCTGGGAAGAGGGAGGGACCCCTTTCTCGGGGTGCTATCCCCATAAACCTCATGATTTCCTCCCCAGATGTGGATGAGTGTACCCTGAACCGCCTCCTTTGTGATAATGGGCTGTGCCAGAACACCCCTGGCAGTTACACATGTACCTGCCCCACAGGCTTTACATTCAAGACTGAAACAGATTCCTGTGAAGGTGCGTGACCATGCTTCCTGCACAGACAATAGCTACACACACAGACACACACACAGACACACACACACATGCATGCATATGTTTACACACCTGTCCCCAGCTGTGTGCATTTACTGGTAGTGTTAGGGCTGAAAGGGGTTTAGAGGGGTTTCTAGCTTGATGCCATCCTTGGCAGAGAATCCCCTTTACCACAGGCCTGACAAATGGCCAACTAGGCACTGCCTGGCTGACCACTCCAGTGGTGGGAACCCCTACCCCCACCCCAGACCACCCATTCTGCTCTACGACAGCTGGATTCTCCTGATATCAGGCCAAAATCCTCCTGTCTTTGATTTTTAACTGTTGTTCCTAGTTCTACCCTCTGGGCCCAAGCAGAACAAATCAAATCCCTCTTCCACAAGAAAGTCCTTCTGGATAGAGGACAGGAAATGGAGTCAGGGAGATCTGGGTTCAAATTTGACCTCA
Organism: Pseudocheirus occidentalis; assembly: GCA_028646575.1. Taxonomy (NCBI): domain Eukaryota; kingdom Metazoa; phylum Chordata; class Mammalia; order Diprotodontia; family Pseudocheiridae; genus Pseudocheirus; species Pseudocheirus occidentalis. The sequence continues at coordinate 42,098,678 of CM053594.1, forward strand.
GACCCTTACAAGCTGTGTGACCCTGACCAAATCATTTAACCACAGGATCTCATCTCAGAAATAAAGGGGTTAGACTCAATGGCCTTTGAGGTCCTTTCCAGTTCTGAGTGTAAAGTCCTATGATCCTATGATCCTTGGAAACATATCACGTTACCCCTGAGCCTTCTCTTCTCCTTAATCATTGATAGTTCCTTTAACCTGTCTTCAATAAACTTAAGGCCCTTCATGATCCTGGCCCCTTCTCCTCTGTGCAAGCATGAGCACAAACACAGAAATACATGTGAACTCCAAAGTACCATTACACACTCATAGCTTCACACTGCTGTACATGTGTATGTTCACACAAACACATGTGACCCTGCACCCCTTAGTCTCACACTGCTGCTTCCTTTGACCACCTTAGGGAAGAGGCTGGGGCCACAGCCAAGGTCTGCAAGGGTTCTCTTGGGACAGAGGAGCTTCCCCAATCCATGGGGTTGTACTGAGGGCCCAGTTGTTTCTTCCCACAGATATTGATGAGTGCCTATCCAATCCATGTGTGAACGGGCTGTGCCGTAACCACGCAGGCTCCTTTGCCTGTGAGTGTTCCCCAGGCAGCCGGTTGGACCCTGCTGGCAACGTCTGTGTGGGTGAGCACTACTAATCCCCTCCCCTGATGAAATATCCATCCATCTGCCCATCCTCCAAACCCACGTGGGCAATAGATAGAGGAGCCCCAGTGCGGGCTCCAGGCCCCACCCCTGCTCCATTAACTCCATCTCTACTCCACAGACAGCATGAAAGGCACATGCTGGCTCCAGATTCAGGATGGCCGCTGTGAAGCCAACATCAATGGTGCCACGCTGAGGTCTGAGTGCTGTGCCACGTTGGGAGCTGCCTGGGGCAGTCCCTGCCAGCTCTGTGAGACAGGTAAGTGGTAGGTCCAAAGCAAGGGAGAGGCTTGAAGACCAGGGAGCTGATTATAGGGGCTGGAGAAGAGACCCAGAAGCAAGGATGAACAGAGGTTCAGTATTAGGAAAAATTAGGAATTTCAGTATTAGGAAAAAATTAGGAAATTAAGGCCAGAGGGTTGCCTGGAACGTCTGAGGAGTATGAGAGGAGATGGGGAGGGTGTGAGGCCTCAGATGACCCACTTTACCACTTACTACCTCAGTTAACTCTTGCCTAGTCCCTTTACTTCTCTGGGACAGTTTCCTGCTCTGTAGAATGATGGAATTGAACCAGATGATGCCTCAGTTTCTTTTCAGCTTCAAATCCTTTGACCCTCGGACTGCCAGAGAAATGTTCCTTCCCATTGACCTAGCACTCTAAGGACCATATCTCTGTGGAGGGCTCTAGCTAGGGGTGGGTCATGAAGGACAGATGAAAGAAGAGTTTGCTGGCTTGGAGCTCACATCAGAGTCAACCAGCTGAGGGAAACAGAAACCAGCAGAGTCAATCCCTTTCTTTCTCCTCCTCCCAGATCCAGCCTGTTCCCGGGGATTTGCTCGAATGAAAGGCCTCACCTGTGAAGGTAACTCTCCACTCTGTCTTCCCTCTTCCCACCCTAATCCCAGGGTAAGCAGGAAGGACAACCCCTTCCTAACGCTGGGGGCCATGAATCCCAGGCCCTGGTGAATCACCTTCCCTCGTTTCCCTCCTTCCTAGCTGTATGACCTTAGGTGAGTAGCTACTCTTCTCTAATCTTCTCTTTCTTTATCTGTCATAAGAAGGGGATGCTATTTACCCTAACCTCCTCTCTGGAGTTGTTATAAGGAAAGCACTTTGTAAGCCATGAAACAGTAGAGAAAGGCAACCCTTTATTCTGTTTGTAATAGGCCATAGTCTGTAAGGTACTCACTTCCAAATTACATAGCCTGTACTGAAGGCAGAGCATTCCCCTGTCCCTTCCTCCTTTGCTGTCCTGCCGCAGTGGACCTTCCCTTGACCTCTCATCCCCATGGTCAGGGCACATCTTGCAAAAGAAAACCTGTGCTTCCCCAGGCAGGGGGCTGGGCCTCAACCGGGTCCCCCAGACCCACCTTCCTATCCCAAGTTTAGCCCCAGATCTTTTTAGGTACCCACAGTACTCACCTCCATCCTTCAGTCCTTTCCCGTCCTCTTTTACCGCCCTTCTCCACCCTCAACTCCCCCTTCTCTTGGCTCTGTTGCCCCATCCACAGATGTGAATGAATGTGAGATCTTCCCTGGTGTCTGCCCCAATGGACGTTGCCTCAACACCGCTGGCTCCTTCCGCTGCGAGTGTCCTGAGGGCCTGAGCCTGGACAGCACAGGGCGAGTGTGTGTGGGTGAGTGAGGATGCCATTTCTGCTCAGCCCTCCAGGTCATGGGCTCGCTTCCCAGGCCCAGGAAGGGACATCCCAGGGGTCATGGGAGTACTCACCCATCCTTTCACAAGTCCTTAGCAGGTTCCCCCTTGCTTTAGGGAAATGGCCAAAACAGATAGTGATCTAATGAGCATTGCTATTCCTTGACTTCTCTTTTCCTAGATGACACTTTAGTTCTGATCTTATACATGAGCCTTGATTTAAATATCCAATCCAGCAAATATGTGCCAGCTGAACGCAAGGTCCTTTACAGGCTTGGGAAAGCAAGTCAGTTAATGAGCTCTTATTAAGCTTAGTAAGCAAAAAAAAAAAAAGTTAGCTTTTGTACCTCATGCTGAAGCTCAAATTCTCCTAGCAATTCACACCATTTCAATAAATACTTATTGAGTGCCTAAGATGTGTGAGGCCCTGGCATCAGGGTTTAGGGGTATAAGAATGACTAAGGCTTGGTCTCAGATATACACTGGCTGTGTGGGTGGGTGAATGGGTATGGGTGTATATGTGGGTGGGGTTGGGTGATAAGGGAGGGCACAAGAGGGTAGAGCACTGGGTTGATGCAGAGGAATTCCAGATGGCAGGAAGGTGATGATTCCCACCCCGGGCCAGATGTGCCCCACAGTGATCTCCTTTCTTCCCCCTCACATTGGGCAGATGTGAGAGTAGAGCAGTGTTTCCTGAAGTGGGATGAAGACGAATGCCTTGCCCCACTGTCGGGCAAGTATCGGATGGACATGTGCTGCTGCTCAGTGGGGGCTGCCTGGGGTGCCGACTGTGAGGCGTGCCCAGAACCTGGCTCCCCAGAATTCGCCATCATCTGCCCTCGGGGCCCTGGTTTTGCCAGCAGGGATTTCCTTTCTGGCAGACCTTTCTACAAAGGTGAGAGGACTCAGGACAAGGCTTGGGTGAAAGGGGAAGGAGACTTCACTGAGGGGCAAAGTATGATTTCTCCCATTTTCTCTTCCCTTTCCCTAATATCACACCAGATGTGAATGAATGCAAGGCCTTCCCGGGCCTCTGTACCCATGGCTCATGCAGGAACACAGTGGGCAGCTTCCGCTGTGTGTGTGGCAATGGCTTCGCCCTTGATGCTCAGGAGAGGAATTGCACAGGTATGTTTCTGGCAGTTCTGTCCTCAGAGGCCATGTCCCAAAGGAGGACATTGAAGTAATTCATAGGGATTGGTGTGTGGTTTTTGTAGCTGCCTCCCAGACACTTATCTTCTCTCTTCAGACAGAGAGCAGGAATTCTTTTCCGTGATCTTGACCAATATCTCATTTCCTCTTGATTTTTGGTCAGTGTCTCCCATCTCCATAACACTGACATCTCCTTTCCCCAGATAACAACTAATGTCTTCTCTCCCATCCAGACACTGAGCACTGTTTCTTCTCCCTAAATTGATAACTGTGTGTCCTGTGTCTCCTGTCCTCTGATTTCAGGGTCCCCTCTCCTCTTGACCTTGACCAGTCTCTCCTCTCCCAAAACTCTAAACACTATTATCCAGTCTCTGACACTGACTGGTTTCTGCACTTTAAGAAATCTCTTCTCCTCAGACACTGACCAGTGTCAGCTCTCTTCTTGACCTTCACAAAATCTTCTTCTTCCCTAATATTGACCAACATATCCTCTCCCCAATTATTAACCAGGATTTTTTATTCTCTGTCACCGATTAGTGTTTTGTTCCCTACATACCTTAAACAATGTCTCATCTCCCCTGACAGTAACCAGTCTTTTCTCTCCAGACCTACTCTCTCTCCAATTACGAGTGACACTTCCATGACCAATATCTTCCCTCTCCAGCGACCAGTATTTCTTCCCCAGTGACCAGTGCTTCATCTCCCTCTGCAATGACCACTGACACTCCCATGACCAGTGTCTCCTCTCCCTCCCCAATTACCAGTGTCACCCCCATGACCAGCACCTCCTCTCCCCCTCCAATGACTACTGCTCCCTCTCTTCCCAGATATTGATGAGTGCCGAATTTCCCCCGACCTCTGTGGCCATGGAACCTGTGTCAACACTCTGGGCAGCTTTGAGTGTGAATGCTTCCAGGGTTATGAAAGTGGCTTTATGATGATGAAGAACTGCATGGGTAGGTTGGGGTCAGTGGGAGGAATCAAAAGTCTTACTCTGAGATTTCTCATCGTAGTTTGAAAGATGAGTCCAAAAATCTATAAAAATCAGACCAGAGCAGAAGATGCATGCATCACACACACACACACACACACACACACACACACACACACACACCCAGGAGAATCCCCTCTACCTGGTGAAGTCTTAGATTGCTCCTGGAAAGTTGGACTAGTTAATGGCCACCTTAGGTTTCTGTCTTCACCATCACCTCTGAGACTATCACCTGAGTCTTGGGGGAACTTCTTTCTTGTGCAGCTGGATTGTGTCCTGGATAGAGCCTAGAGTCAGGAATACCTGAGTTTAAATCCTGCCTCAGGCACTTTATTAGCTGTGTGACCCTGGTTAAATCACTTAAACACTCTGCCTCAGTCTCCTCAGCTGAAAATGGGAATGATGATGATAGCATTGCTAGGAGTGTCAAATGAGATAGCTCGTGTAACCTGAAGACCCTAGAAAAATGTTTGGTATTATATTAATGATTATTCAGTCAGAGTTCTTATGCTTTTTTTTTCTTCTACCCCCACCCTCCTCTCGGTATATCACTTTTGGCTTCATACCCAAGCCAACTGTTCAAAACACATTTGTTTGACATTTCTGTGAAGAATCACAGTGCGCAAGCTTGACGTGGGTTGTCAGTGCAGGAACATGCCCTAATGGCACAGTCCAGCCCGGTTCGACTTGGAGATGGCTTCTCTAGAGGCCCTTCCCTTGTGGCAGGCATCTTTGTCCATTCCTGGAGTCCAGCCATAGCCCAGCCAGCCATTTGCCTGGATCCCTGCGAAGCTGACTTTAGGGCTATAGGATCATAGAATTCATACCCAGAAGGAACCTTAGCAGGGACATATAACCCAGCCTTCTCATTTTACAGATGAGGAAGCTCTTTCAATACAAGTCAGTTCCTTCTCTATGTTAGAGCCTTAGCATATTGGCTAGGGGTGCTGAGAGGGACGTGGATAGGGTTATACAACCTGTGTCTGACAGGATTTGAACTCACATCTTTCCAACAACAACTTTATCCACTATGCTTTTCATATTAGCAAGTTATTTTTATTATTATTACCTAGGTATTATTACTATGTTATTATAGCAATAACCAGATGTGAAGTCAGGAGACTTGAGTTCCAAACCATTTTGCCAAAAGTAACTGTGTGTTCTTGGGAAAATAACAACCTTTCTGAGCATCTGTTTCCTCACCCGCAAAATAAAGGAGTTTGTCAGTTGGGCTTTGCTCCCGCCTTCCTTTGATGATGGTGGTGGTAATTAGCACTTCTATAGCTCTTTAAGGTTTGCAGAGTGCTTCCCTTATGTTTTCTTACTGGATCCTCCCAACAGTCCTAAGAGATAGGCGCCATTATTACCCTCAGAAGAAGAAACTGAGCCAAACAGGTTAAATTGCCCAGGGTCACACAGCCAGTAAGTGTTTGAGGCAGGATTTGAACTTAGTTCTTCCTGCCAAGTCCAGCATGCTATGCACTATGGCACCACCTAACTGTTTTAAGGGAGGATTCCATAGTAATGACAAGGTATCTGGGGAAATGATTCTGATTTTTTAAATGGCACAAATTGTAAGCAAGTTATTAATGGGGAAGAGGGGGCATAAATAAAAGTTTCATACATTTAGAGCTGGCAGGGGCCTCAGATCAACTGGTCCAATGTTCTCATTTTATGTTGAGAAGACTAAGGCTGTAGGTCACAGGGGTAGTCGGTGACAGAGCTGGGTCTTGAACCCTGGTCCTCCAAATCAGAATTCAGCACTTTAATACAGTGCCTAGGCTGAGGAGGACAGTCAAAGATGGTCTCTAAGAGCCCTTTCATTTCTAAATCTATAATCCTAATTCTCTTTTGACTACAGAGAAAGGCACGACCACCTCACCTGTAAAATGGGTATAATAATCCTAGTCCTGTGGATAGGAAGGCTCTTTGTGAACTTTAAAGTGGTTTAGAAGTTGGGGCTGACATTTTCATTGTCAACATCTGTACCTGGGGGCTTGTCAGCAGTCTATGCCTGTGTCAGTTGGTCTTTACCTCCAGCAGCCAAGGTCTATAAGCTGCCTCTCATCTCAGACCACTGACTCTATAACCAAGGAAGCCATCCCCTGAGAGCCCTAGGATGCCTCTTGGGGAAAGACAGAGGAGTCTCCCTCTTTCTCCTCCTACCTCCCAAATGCTGGCATTAATGTGCACACCTAAACCCACTCATACTCACATAAAGCAGAATGTGGTGCCTCAGAAGGTCATTCATTCCCCGCCATTATCCTGGACAAATGTTTGTTGAGGCCATCAAGGATTTCTGATTAAATTGGGGTGAGACTCGATGGCCTTCAATGTTCTTTCCCAACTCAGACTTTCTATGATTCTGAAACAGTGTAAAGAGTTGCATTTGAAGTCAGGAGACAGGATCCCATGACTTTGCTACTAATTAACTGTGTGACCTTGGACAAGTTACTTTCTCCCTCTTGATCTTGGTTTCCCCATCTGTAAAATTGAAATAATAATGCTGAATATTATAGATTTTGAGGTAGAATGTTTTTAATCATCATCTTGTTCACACCACCCACCCCGTTTTACAAGAGGAAACAGGTTCAGAGAGGACAGTAATGCCTGTACCAGCTTCTTTCTCTAGGTGATCATTGTGAGGTTCAGCTCAGCAGTGTGTGCATGCAAAGGGCTTTGTAAACTTTGAGGTGCCATGCGAATATCTGTTATTATTTTTAGTAAAATTTTTAGTAATTATAACCCCTCGTGCCTTCCTGGTCCCTGCTCTGTTTCCCAAGGTAACAACTTCTCAATTCCCTGGAGGAAGACCTTATCAATTCAAATTCATATAGAAATGGGAGCAAATATTGGGGTTTTTTGTCCTTATCACTTGTTCCCTCTAGGAAAGTCCTCCTCATCATGGCCCTAGAGCCGATCAGTTGTCTCACCCTGCTAATTCTCTCTCCACATCCTTGTACCTGTCCCCTTCTCTTCATTCACAAAGCCACCACCCTTGCTCAAGCCATCATCATCTCTCACCAAGACTGTTATAGAAGCCTTCTGGTTGCTCTCCTTGCTTCCAAATTCTCCTCCCTCCAATCTATCTTTCATGAAGCTGCCAAGCTCATATTCCTAAAGTGTGGCTCTAACCCTGTCATCCTCTAGTGCCCCTAGGATAAAATACAAACACCCCTGTTTGGTATTTTAAGGCCTCTACAATCAGGCTCCAACCTATCTTTGCAGACTGATTTCACATTACATCCCCTCCTGGATTCTCTATTCCAACCAAACTGGAATGTTCCATTTGGCTGAAAAGTAGAATGTGTGAAAGTGAGTAATGTACAGTAAGCCTTGCAACATAGTCTGGAGCCAGCCTCGAAAGCAGCCAGAGGGTCAATTTGATTGGGACACAGAGTTCATGAAAGAGAGAGATGAAATAAGACAAGAAACAGAGCTTTACAAAGCACTTTCTCATAGCAATCTTATGAGGTAGGTAGTGCAAACATAATCTTCATTTCACAGATGAGAGATTATGCTCAGAGGAGGAAGTGCATTCCAAGGTCACACAGTTAATGCCTTGGCTCAAATTTTCACAGATTTGGAAGGGACTTTAGAGATAATCTGGTAGAGAGGGAGAAAGAAAGAGACAGAGAGAGAGAGAGAGAGAGAGAGAGAGAGAGAGAGAGAGAGAGACAGAGAGAGAGACAGAGACAGAGAGACAGAGAGAGACAGAGACAGATGCAGAGAGAGAGAGACAGAGAGAAGACAGAGAGAGGGAGGGAGAGGAGAGAGAGAGAGACAGAGAGACAGAGAGAGACAGAGAGAAGACAGAGAAGACAAAGAGAGGGAGGAAGAGAGAGAAGGAAAGAGAGACAGAGACAGAGACAGAGAGAGAGAGAGAGAGAGAGGAGTGAGAAAAGAGAATGAGAGGTGAAGAGAGAGGTGGAGAAAGAGAAAAAAGAAAAAAGAGAAGAAAGATATGAGGGAGAGGAAAAGGAAGAGGAGGAATGAAGAGAGGAGAGAAAAGAAAGGACAATCAAAAGAAAAAATAGAAGAGAGGAGAGGAGAAAGAGAAAAAAGAAAAAAGAGAGGAAAGATGAAGGATAAAGAGAGGAGAGAAGAGGGGACAAAAGAGATGAGAAAAAAAGAAAGGAGAGAGAGGAGAGGTGAAGAGAGAGGAAAGAAGAAAAAGATGAGAGAGGAGAGAAGAAAAGGAAGAGAGGAAGGGAAGTAGAAGGAATGGGAGAAGAAAGAGATTTATAACCTTTAAAATTTGCAAAGGACTTTGCAATAATTCTCTTATTTGATCCTCACTACCCTGAGAGACAGGTGCTATTATTATCCCCATTTTGCATTTGAGGAAACTGAGGCTGAGAGAGGTTAAGTGACTTACCCAGAGTCACACAACTAGGAAGTGCACAAAGCAGGATTTGAATTCAAGACTTTCTGGCTCCAGGCTCAATGCCCTAGCCCCATGCCACCTTGTACGAGCCCCTTGTTTTACAGATGAGGCAATAAGGCTCTGGAAAGGGAAGTGACCTGCCCCACCAGGCCCTTTGTCATTTAACCAAAAGGAATGTCTCAGATGTGATTGAAGGGTGGGGGTACAGGTACATTGGGGCAGGTGGGGGACCTGGCATCTTGTGAATGCCTGTCTACAAACAGCTGCCCACACGACCCCTCACTAAGGCTGACTTTGTCCCATCTGCTCCTCCTTCCAGACATTGATGAGTGTACTCAGGACCCGTTGCTCTGCCGAGGAGGGACCTGCGTCAACAGTGATGGCAGCTACCAGTGTCTGTGTCCACCTGGCCATGAACTGTCAGTTGATGGGAATGCTTGTGAGGGTGAGTGGCCTGGGCAAAGCATGGTCAGGGAGCTAGGGAAAGAGGCCTTTGGCCCCTGCCCTGGTCCCCCAGCTATTGATTGTTCCTTTCTTAGATGTGAATGAGTGCTCCCTCCGAGACAACCTGTGCCGTCATGGGCGCTGCGTGAATGTCATTGGCACCTATCAGTGTGCTTGCGACACTGGCTTCCAGTCTACCCCAGACCGACAGGGCTGTATAGGTAAGGCCAGCTCCTGAGCCCTAGGACTCAGGACTCAGGCGCAGGTCACCTTCCCTCATGCCAACCCTCTGCCCTACATAAGACAGGATTGCCCCAACCCCCATCCCTGCCACAATCAGTCCTGTTCCTATCTCTGTCCTCATCCTTAGCTTTGTCTTTCCCCCATCTCTACTGTCCATTCCATTCCTATCATCATATACCTTTTTTTTAGTTTACCCTTTGTCTAATCTACTTCCTTCCTGATGCCATCCCTGCCTCAGTTTACCCCCTACCCTGCCCTGACCTATCTGCCTTATTCTTTCCCATCCCTATCTCCTTTCCTCTCATTAACTCAGTTCATCCACCCCATCCCCTCACCTTGATATCTCTACCTCAGTCTATCCCATGACCAGCATTGCCTCCATCTACCTCAGTCTCATTCTCACCGAATCTATTACACTCTAATTCCACAAGCATTTTTATTTTGCATTTATTTTAATTCATGTTGCTCTCTTCTGTTTTTATATCATCTGTATCTCCCAACACCTCTCTCATCCCTGTTCCTTTCTAGGAAATCCATCCTTTATAAAAAAAGAGCTAGAAAAAAATCAGTTCATCAAAGCTAGCCAAAACATTAATTGAATCTAGCATTATCTGTGGTGTTCCACAGCATCATCTCCCTCTCCCCAATCTACAAAGAAGGGAAGGAGGGGCACTCTTAAAGCTCTCCTTTGGGGTCAAGTCTGATTATTCTAATTTCACAGGATTTTAGCAAGCATTTATTAAGCACCTATTGTATGGCAGGGGCTGTCTATGGTGCTGAGGATGCTGAAGTGAAAGCTGAGGAATCCCTGTCTTCAGAGTACATGGCCATTGTTTTCCCACCATCCCCATCTCTTTCCCCTGTCCCCCTCCTGTTCTCTCAGTTTCTCTCCCCTCTCCCTATCAGCCTGAATGCTGGTTCTGCTGACCAAGCTCCAATGAGCTTCTGCCCCATCTTCTGTCTCCCACAGACACCGATGAGTGCAGCGTAGGAAATGGGGGCTGTGAGACGCACTGCACCAACACAGAAGGCAGTTACCAGTGCAGCTGTGGGGAGGGCTATGCCCTGATGCCAGATGGCAGGGCCTGTGCAGGTAGGTGGCCTAAAGCTGCCCTTCAGTGGGGAGGTGAGCTGCCCTCCTTCCTGTGATTCCTCAGTCGATGATCCTGCCCAGCCCATCCTGTGTCCCAGAGTCAGGGAGTTTGCACCTGGAATAGATGTTATCAACTGTTTGGGTTGACAGCATGGAAGCATATTGATAGATGTAGGGGAGGAGGGATGTGTGAGAACATCCCCTTTATAGCCCATGATGGAGTTGACCCCAAGACACCAAGAAACTATTTCAGAAGAGGCTGCCAACTTTTCACCCTACCCTCCCATCCCTCAACCCTATCTGGCTGTTTCCAACTTTAAATATTTATTATTCATGACTAAGTGCTAAGGTCAGTTGTTTCTTCACCCTTGGCATCCACGAAACCTGATTGCAGGAGATGGGAGGGGCTGAAAGAGTGAGAATTCCAACCAAGATCCAGATAAGATCTTTGGGGGAAGGCAGATGAAAGAAAACTCAAAACCAATCCCCCCACTACTCCCAGATCCCTCCAACAATCCTGTTAGAGCTGGAGGTGACCTTGGTGAGGTAACAAAAACCCAGAATTAGAATTAGAGCAGGGAGCCTAGTGTTTGAACCTCCCACCTTCTAAACCTATGTGCTGATGGTTTCTGCCCCCACTCCCTACCCCAACTCCAGCCCTCTTTCAGCCAGGTTGTTGGAATATGACCTTCTTTGAGGACTCAGGGGTGGTGGCAAGGGGGTGGCCCCATTGAAGTAAGGGTGAGGAACAGACCTTCCAAGAGGCTTCTGGTTTCATGACTCAGGACAAGCAGGCAGAGAGGGATAGGTGTGAGGGTGTACCCACCAAGGCCCCAGGTGGACTTCTTCCTGCTTAGCTGTGCTCAGCAAGAAAGCATGAGAAACCAGGGAAGGCAAAACTAAGGTTAAAAAAAAGATTCCCATACAAGATACCTCCTCTCCCTTCCCAGATCTTGCTCCAACTTACACCCCCATCCTTGCCCTTTCTCCCAGGATAGACAATACTTATAGGTGACGAGAGAAGTCTGAGGCCAGAGGAAGCAATCTACCTCCCTTCCCCTCTCTGCCCCTGTCTCCCTATCTCAGCTCATGGGGTGCTCTGCTACCTTTCAAACTAATCCCCCTGCTCATGCCCAGCCTCAGGAAAGTTTGAGAAGCCAGGGTGAGCAAGACTTCCAGAAGTCCCCAGAGTGGGGAAGGAATGGCTCTTCAGCAGGGGCTGAAGTATGCTCTTTCCTCCCCAGTGGTGCCCTGCCTGAAAGATTCTCCTCTCTGGGGGCCAGTGGGGAATGCCCCCCAACATGCCACTGATCCTTGAGCTTCTGGGCATCCTGGCAGCTCCAGATCTCCTGGCATTGAGATGTACTGGACTTCTTCCTCTCTACAATTTTTATGCCTCAGTGGTGGCCTCCCCCTCTGCTTCTTCCTATGGAGGAAGAACCTGTGGAGATGTAGCTGCTGAGATGGTGTGGCAGTTAAGCTGCCCCCATTCACCGTCTTGTCACTGGCTTTGTGCCACCATAGCTCTTCCCTACCCATCTTGTTCCTTAAAGGAATTTAAATGCTGTCCCTTAAATTCTTCGCCATGGAGCAAAGCACTGTTGGCCCTGTCCTAGTTCAAGCTCTGCCCAGCTTCAACCCTAAGCTTGTTCCCAGACCCAGTCTTTTCCCCAGCTGCCAGCCCTAACCTCTGTCTTCCCCCCGCCCCCCAGACATTGATGAATGTGAGGAGAACCCAGACATCTGCGATGGGGGTCAGTGTACAAATGTTCCTGGCCAGCACCGCTGCCTCTGCTATGATGGCTTCATGGCCACCCTCGATATGAAGACCTGCATAGGTGAGGATTTGTGGGTGGGGAGGGGAGGGATGGAGGGAGGCTCCAAGAGTATCAAGGACCTTGGATGTGTATCTTTGGGTTTTTGACCTTCATTTTCTCATCTTGGCTTTGAAATAAAAGGGAGTCTGGGCTAGCTTTGTTATACCCGTTTTACAGATGGGGAAAAAGAGAAGTCACACAGTGAATCAAGGACAGAATTTGTTTTTAAACTCAGCTCCTCTGGCTCACAATCTGGGGCATTTCCTGTTGCCTCTCATCCTGGATATGGCCAGAATAGTCTTCCTAGCTCTGCTTTCTCCCCTGACTCTGGTCCTTCAGGACCTCAAGGGGGCAGAGGGAGGAACCTCTACTCAACTACCCACAGACCAGCAGGAGACCTTTCTGGAGCTTTTGCCTATACCTTCTCAGCTCCCCTTTCCCCATACCTTACTTTGTCTTTCTCTCACCCTGCCTTTTTCTTCTTCTGCCCCTTTCCCTCTCTCCCATCCATGGGAGCATAAATAACTCTAGGATCTTGGATAGGGAGTTAAGGCTTAACAGAAATAAGGAAGAATAGACATTGAAGAAGAGCTGGGGGTTCTAGGTGATCACAAGCTCAATAGGAGCCTGCAGTTTGACACAGCAGCCTCGATGCCTAATGTAATGTCCGCATTAAGAGATGGCCAGGATGAAAGAAGAGGTGATAACATGCTACTCCATAAGAGTGTGCCTGGAATATTGTGTTCACTTCTGGGGCTGTATTTCTGGAGGGACATAGGCTAGTTGGAGAGCAGCAAGAAGAGGGTGACCAGGAAGGTAAGGGGACTGAATAGGGGCATTAGACAAACTGGGGATAGTGAGCCTGAGGCTTAGGTTGAGGGCAATCACTGCTGAACTGTCGTGGTGACAGAGTCTAGATTCATTTTGCTTGGCTCCAGAGGCAAAATTAGGCACAATAAGGAAAAATTATAGGCAAGCCACTTTCATCTCATTGAAAGGGGGAAAATTTACTCATATCTAAAGTTGCCCCACAGTGGAACAGTCTGCCTTAGGAAGGAGGGAGGTGTCCCAGCAGAAACTGAAAAAGCCATGAGAAGAATTTCTGTATGAGATAAGAGGTTGAACTAGGCGGCACCTGAGGTCCTTCCTATCTTTGTGGCTTTAGAGTTCTAGGACGCTTTCCACTTATCCCATCTGCCTCCTCTCCCATCCCCTAACCTCCCTCCTATTTCTCTTCCCACCCTCACTGAAGGACACTTGGCCCTACACTGCTACAGATCCTGGTGCAGGGTATCTCTTCCTTTGACTTTGAGGGTCCTGTCCATTCCCCCAGGGTGGGGGAAAGGGTAGGGAAAGAGGAGACTTTCCAGCAGGAAACTCAGAAACTCTTCCTCCCAGATGTGAATGAGTGTGACCTGAATCCCAACATCTGTCTCCACGGTGACTGTGAGAATAGCAAAGGGTCCTTCATCTGCCACTGCCAGCTGGGCTATTTTGTCAAGAAGGGCACAACAGGTTGCACAGGTAAGTGGGACCCTATTGGAACTGACCAGCAACCACAGCCACCATCAAAAACTTAGGGGACCAACCCTCCACACCATTACCTCTTGTCCTGGCCCTGTAGCCCTGGGCCCTCTGCCCTAGGATCTCAGAAAGATTGTCATTACCTCTCTCCTTGTCCTTCCTTCCACTGTAGACATCGATGAGTGTGCCGTTGGGGCCCACAACTGTGACGCTCGGGCCTCCTGTGTCAATGTGCCTGGCACCTTTCGTTGTATGTGCCAGTCAGGATGGGTTGGTGATGGCTTCAAGTGTCATGGTAAGTCTTAAGGGACTGACAAAGTGAGCCATGATTGTGGGAGGGCAGAGAGAAGTTATCAGGATGTAAGGGTAAATGGGGAAAGAGAAGAGTGGGCATGGGATGGCACTGGGCTTATCTACCCCTATCTCTGTATCCACATCTCTGAATGCTGAGCACCCTGGAGAGTGGGAAGCATGGGTTCTCCTTCCTTGTACATAGACCAAGCTGGGCTGGACAAGGCAGAACTAATTTGGTGTTGAAGGGGGAAAGGGCACTGTGTTTGGAGTCAGAAGACCTGAGTGGGCAAATCCCTTAGCCTCTTACTTGACACCTGAGAGGGTTGGAAGAGATGACCCCCTAAGCTTACTTCATCACTGTGTGATTTTCCCTCAGATCTGGATGAATGTGCCACAGAAGACCATGGGTGCCACATAAATGCTGACTGTGTAAACTCTCCCGGCTCCCACCGCTGTGTCTGCCAAGAGGGCTTTTCTGGGGATGGCTTCTCCTGTGTGGGTGAGAGATGGATCTCAAGCCTCCTCTGGTCCTTGGCTAACCCTAACCCTGGTCTTGCAATATGACTTCTGGGGGCTTTTGGGGAAAGGAAGGTGGCACCAAGAAGGAAAAGTTGGGGCCTGAACTAGGCCTTTGTGGGGCTTCCTGATTGACTGGAAGACTGAGTTATGCAGGAACCTCCAGAGTGACAGGGGAGGTACTGAGTAATCAAAGCATGCCATAAATGACTAGGGAGCCCTAAGTGACTGGAGGAGCCTGGGAAATGAGGGAGGGTGTCCCTGAATGATCGGGATATGCCTTGAGTGATTTGTCACCCTAGCTGGTGAGTATATGACCCTGTGACTCTCAGACAGGGATGAGTGCGCTGACAACGTGAATCTTTGTGAGAATGGGCAGTGTCTTAATGCTCCTGGTGGTTACCGCTGTGAATGTGAGATGGGCTTCAACCCCACTGAGGACAGCAGAGCCTGCCAGGGTGAGGGCTTCCAGGGTACTGGACTGGGGCAGGGAGGGGAGGTCTAGCCCTTCTAGCTTGGTAGGCCAATTCCCCTCCCCCTCAGGGTTGGGATGTCCATGTCACCTGGGATATCTCAGCCTCGATGGCGGGAGGTGGTAACTGGTATAGCCTCGATGGGTTTCTCCCTGTGAGATGGACAAGAAAGCTAGAGCCTATCCAGGGGCGGGAATATTCAACATGGGATGGACAGAGGACAGTCATCACTGTGCCCAGCTCTGGCCAAAGCCAGGACCAGGGCCAGGGCCTCAGTGACACCAAGTCCCTGCAGACATCGATGAGTGCACCTTCCAGAACATCTGTGTCTTTGGAAGCTGCCATAACTTGCCTGGGATGTTCCGCTGTGTCTGCGACGATGGCTATGAACTTGACCGGAGTGGAGGCAACTGCACAGGTCCTGAGGGTCCTCCTGTGAGAAGGGGAGGGTCCTGGGTGGGTACTCAGGAAAGAGGCATTACGGGGCAGCTAGATGGCATAGTGAATAGAGCACCAGACCTGGAGTCA
This sequence comes from Pseudocheirus occidentalis, assembly GCA_028646575.1. Classification (NCBI taxonomy): domain Eukaryota; kingdom Metazoa; phylum Chordata; class Mammalia; order Diprotodontia; family Pseudocheiridae; genus Pseudocheirus; species Pseudocheirus occidentalis. The sequence continues at coordinate 42,114,448 of CM053594.1, forward strand.
GGAGGACCTGAGGTCAAATCCAGCCTCAGACACTTAACAAAAAAAAAAATACCTATGTGACCTTGGGCAAGTCACTTAACTCCAATTGCCTTACCTTCCCCTCTCCAAAAAGCCAAAAAAAAAAAAAAAGGAAAGGGAGGCATTGAAAAGAGGGCACTGGGCTTGATGTGGGTTCAAATCCCACCTTAGACACTAATTATCAAATGAGATAATATTTGTAAAGTAGGCCTAGCACATAGTGGGCACTTAATAAATGCTCATCCCCTTATAAGTTTTGTGACCCTAAGCAAGTCAATCTCTCCCAGCCTCAGTTTCCTCATCTGCAAAATGAAGATAATGCCAGTACCTCCCCCAGAGGGGTGTTCTCAAATGAGAACAAACATAAACTTTCCAAATCTTAATTCCACATGCAAACGCCAGCTATCACCATCATTATTATGTCATTATCATTAGTGGAAAGAGACAGTCCTGGGCTGGGCTTCAGGAGTACCAGCAGGTATAGGAGGATCAGGGAAGGCTTTGGCCCTGCAGTGTATAGCACAGGTCATGCAGCCAGGGTCAAGTTACTAGGACAGAAGGAGGGGAAATCGAGGATGTGAGAGACAAAGGGAGAGTGTTCTGGGTTTGGATTATTAGGGGTGGAGGCCAAGCTGAAGTCTAGTGGGAGTGTGACTTACAGGCTAGGATTAGAATCTAAGGAGGGGGGTGAAGGTGGGAGTCTGCAGAGGAGGCCAGGGTGGGCTCCTGGGATTGGTTCTCCCTTTAACAAAGTCTCTCCTTGTCCTCACAGATATCAATGAGTGTGCAGATCCCGTCAACTGTATCAATGGCCTGTGTGTCAACACCCCAGGCAGCTACCTGTGCAATTGTCCCCAGGATTTTGAACTGAACCCCAGTGGTGTGGGCTGTGTGGGTGAGTGGCCAACCTAGAGCTTGCTCTTCTTCCTGGCAGCCAAACACCAGTAGGATTCCACTAAAATGAAAGCAAAACCAGTCTGTGTCCATTCCCAGAGATGCTGGGCAGTCGGAATAGGGCTTGATTTGAAGCTAGTTGCTTTTTAGTCATTTTAGACTCTTCATGACACAATTTGGGATTTTGTCATTTGTCATTTGTCATTTCTTTCTCAGTGAATTTTACATTTGAGGAAATTGAGGAAAACATGGTTAAGTGAGTTGCCCAGAGTCACACAGTGATTGAGGCTGGATTTGAACTCAGGCCTTCCTGACTCCAGGCCTGGCACTCTATCCTCTGTACCACCTAGTTGCCTGAAGTCAGGAAACCTGGAATCAAATATTGGCTCTACACATTACTGCCTATAGTACCTTAGGTCGATCACATAATTTTTCGGGACCTCAGAGGCCTGATATGGGGTGGGGAGGGGGGCAGGGTGGAGTAGATTAAATTAAGCTCTGTGATCTCCCCCAGTTTGGTCTTGACACCTCAGTTCCTCCATCACTGAAGCCAGGAAGCATCAGGCAGGGGCTGTCTTTCCTAAAACACTTCTGCCATACCTGTCCTCTTCTGTCCACTCAGATACACGTGTCGGGAACTGTTTCTTGGACACTCAGGACCGAGGTGATGGGGGCATCTCCTGTAGCGCAGAGATTGGAGTCGGTGTCACTCGGGCCTCCTGCTGCTGCTCCTTAGGTCGGGCTTGGGGCAACCCCTGTGAGCTCTGCCCTCCAGGGAACACAAGTGAGTATAGGCAAAGTCTCTGACAGGCTCTGCCCAGGCCAGCAGCCCAGCCTCACAGAGAGAACTGATCTGAGGATCCTAGCACCTCAGAGCTGAGAGGGGCCCTATGGGGTATTGTCTATTCTCTTCTCCAAGAGCTCTTAACCGGTTTTTTTTTACCGTTTTTTTTTAATATCAGGAACCCATTGGGTAGACTTAGAGAATCCTTCTTAAAATAAGGTTTTTAAATAAATTAAGAGAATGTAAAATTTCCATTCGAAGTTAGCAGAATCACCTGTACAATTGATAGCATTTTGCTTTCCTTCTCAAAAGAGCTGGAGAGAGGGAAAGAATTTGGAACTTAAAAAAATAAATTTGGATGGGGGAAGGTAAGGCAATTGGAATTAAGTGACTTGCCCAAGGTCACACAGCCAGTAAGTCTGTCAAGTGTCTGAGACTAGATTTGAACTCAAGTCCTCCTGACTCCAGGGCCAGTGCTTTATTTACTGTGCCACCTAGCTGTCTCTCAACAAAAAATTTTTTAAATAAATGTTAAAAATAAATAAGTGGTGGGGGTTTTTAAATTAGTGAAAATAAAGATGAAACTTTGTTTCCCATCTAAGTTCATGGACCCCCCAGAAATCTCTCCACAAACCATTTGGGGATTGATGGACCCCAGGTTAAGAACTCTTGTTCTAGAGACAATAGGAGGTCTCTGGAGTTAAACAGGGTAGTGGTCATATCTACATTTAGGGAAACTCCATTGGACAGCACTTCGGAAGATAGCCTGGAATGAGAAAATACGTGAAGCAGGAAGGACAATTAGGGAACCACTGCAATAATCTGGGGGAGAGATGATGACAGCGTGAAATGAGGTGGTGGATGTGGGTGGAGGGAAGACGTCAGATGGGAGAGACGTTGGGGAAGTAGGAAGGACCAGATTTGACAGCTGATGGGATATGGGAGGGGAGAGAAAGGGAGGAGTCTAAGCTGAGCCTGGGAGTCTACAAGAATGGTGCTGCCTTTGACAGAAAGTGGCTTTGGGAGAGAAAGATCATTTATGAATAAAGATACCTAGAGAAGACAGATACAGTCCCAAAGTGATGTGTGAGGCCCAAGGTGGGCATGGGGGTGATTTTTAATATAATAGAAAGCATGGTTCCTCTTTTGAAAGCCCCTGTGTGGCATCTAACCCTGGGGGAACTAGAAGGGGGCTACACCCAAACAGAGACAGTGGGGATGCAAATGGGGAAGGGGGCTGCACATAGAGGTTGTGGGGGTCAGCTGGGGAGGGGAGCTATACCCAGAGGTAGTGGGGGCTTATTGGGAGAGGGAGCCTAAAAATAGAGGTAGTGGGGACACAGATGGGGAGGGGGGCTGCACATAGAGGTTGTGGGGGTCATATGGGGGTGAGACTATACACTGAGATAGTGGGGAACAGGCAGGAAGTCTCATAGGACTTTGTGGAGACCCAATCTCTTTCTGAAAGTCTTCCTTCCTTTGCTGTGCTCAGTCTCATGCTGCCCTCCCTAGCTATGGGCTCCAGGCCCCTGATCTGCTCTCCATTTTCCTACAGCTGAGTATAAGACTCTGTGCCCTGGAGGAGAAGGCTTCAGACCCAACCCCATCACAGTCATCCTGGAGGGTGAGTTCTCACTCTTAGCTTCTCCAATGAGAAAGAAAAGTGGGACTCTGTGAATGGCAGGAGGTAGCAATTCTGTGACCCCTGGAGGTGGGGGATAAGAGGGGTGGGGGGAGGGTCTTGACTCTCTCAGTGCATGAGAACAGGATATGGCACCCGCCTGTTAGAAGGCAGAGGAATGAGGTTAGAGCATGTGACTCCCATGACTGGGAAGGACATCAGGAGACTGAGATACTGCAGACTTCAGAAAAGAAAACAGAAACAGATATTTCTGCTTGCCAGGAAACATTCCCTCCCCACTACTCCCCACTGGAGAAGAACTGGGAAGTGGAGCAATTACTGGAATTCCATGGGGATGTTTAAGGGCATGGCCAGCAAATGGGAACCTAAGGAAACCAACCTGGGTGCAGTGAAAAAAGAGGAAGCATTTATTTCAAACAGGCATCAATTAGCATTTATTAAATGCCTCCTCTGACCTGGACACTCACTGCACTGGATGCTGGGGGATCCAGAGACAAAAACCAAACAATCCCTGCCTTCAAAGAACTTACATTCTATTGAGAAAACATGGTGCACACAATTAAGTACATTAAACTGTGTGCAAAAATGCAGATTAATTTGGGGGAGGACTTTAGTTTTAATTTAATTAAATTAATTAGTTGGAGAAATCTGGGAGAATTTCATGTAGAAAGTGGTGTTTGAGGTAAACGTTGAAGGAAATTGGGGTTCTAAGAGATGGAAGGGGAGGGGGAGGAGTACAGTATTCCAGACATAGGGGACAGCCTAGGTCCAATTTAGAGGGTCACGTGTGGCCTCAAGGCCCAAGGTTCCCACTCTGGCCCTGGGCAAAGGCTTCAGGTGGTAAATAGAATACCACATGGAAGTCGCAGCAAGAAGGTCTCTATGGCTCCATCAGACAATGTGTAAAGGGGAATAATATGTACTCAAGCAGAAAAAGTATATCTTTGTTTATATTTGACCTTGGAAATCCCCTGGGGTTCACTTTAGGGAAATGACATGGTCTGAACTGTGTTTGATAGTTGTGTGAGGGATAGATTGAAAAAGAGAGAAACTCCAGTCAGTGAAATTAATTAATTAGAGATTAATTAGGCTTAGACTCACCTGGGGCTCTCCTTGCCAGTGTCTGGGCACACTGCTCATTTTAGGCAAACAGATGTTAAGCAAGGGCAGCTGGTCACTGGCCTGCAGTCCCAAGTCTCTGGAAGAGCCAGTGCCCAGCTCTGGAAGCCCCTGAGAGCAGCAGAATGCCAAGGAGGGTCTTCTTTGCTGCTCCCCCCAGTTTCTCAATACCAAGCATGAGTATCCTTGCCCAGAAGTGCCAAGGCTCAGGGGCTCTTGGGGGTCTTCAGTCTCTGGGAAATATGACACGAGTCTCTCCTGCAGATATTGATGAGTGTCAAGAGCTCCCTGGTCTGTGTCAAGGAGGAGACTGCGTCAACACTTTTGGCAATTTCCAGTGTGAATGCCCCCTGAACTATTACCTCAATGAAGACACTCGAATCTGTGAAGGTGAGTGGTATCTACTTAGACTGTCCTGGGGCTCCAGGCTTTTGACAACTAAAGGGGATAAGGCTAGGGTTCCAGCAGGGGAAGGATAGGCAACTCCTTCAGCTCTTGATCTGGTCCGTGGTGCTAAAATTGCTGGTATCAAGACACAACCAAGGGTTGGGATCCTATAGTCTTGGGAAGGCAGTGTGTGAAACTTAGATAATGACACAGAAGAAGAAGAAGAAAGATGGCCTGCTGGACCTGGAGTCAAGAAGAGCTGAGTTCAAATCCTGATTCAGGTGCTTACTGGCTGTGTAATTTTGAACAAGTCCTGTAATCTCTTTTTGTTTCAGTTTCCTCATCTGCACAATGAAGGGACTGGACAGTGACCTGTAAGGTCTCTCCCAGCTCTAAATCCCTGTTACCCTGTTATCAATATCTTTAGCCTAGAGTTCTTATTCTTTTTTTAATCATGTTTATTGATGTTATTTTTAATTTACATGGCCATGACTTTCCAGTAACTGACTCTCCTCCATGCAACTCAATAGAAATGGACACAGTTGCTGTGTCTTTCGAAGTATGCCTCATTCTGCACCTGTTGTCCACTACCTCTGGGCAAAGAGGCAGGAGAGATGGTTTACTGGCAGTTTGGTGTAATTGAGATTAGTGACTGATCAGAGTCCTGGTCTCATTTTCAGTCCCATCTTCCTTTACATCATTCTACTCCACTTATAAATTGCTCTCCTGGCACCACTCATTTCACCCTGCATTAGTCTACAATGTAGATGTTCAGATTTCCCATAATTTCCCTTATCTGTTATTTGTTATGGTCCATGGGCCACTGCTCAGTTATTCGCCAGTTGTTCTCCATCACCACTTTACAAGCTCAGGGTAACAGGAATCATCTATTTCCTACATCCTGAAACTGGAAGAGACATTAGAAATCTTTGAATCCCAGCCTTTCATTATGCATTGTACAGAATGAAAAATAGAGACCCAGGGAACAGAAAGAATTGCCCAAAGTCACCAGCGAGTCAGTGAAAAAGCCAAGATTTAAATCCAAATCCAGACCAGAGTTCTGTCCCTTGCAATGGATGGATGGATGGATGGATGGATGGATGGATGGATGGATGGATGGATGAATTGTACTGAGTATCCCATATATAGACTATGGCGATGACAGAATAGAGGTACAAAGTGCTTTCCAAGGTGTAAAGGAAAGTCTGGTCTGTTTCCTTTTTCTTGTAGACATTGATGAATGCTCCACCCATGTTGGCATCTGTGGTCCTGGGACCTGCTATAACACTCTGGGCAACTACACATGTGTCTGCCCCCCAGAATACATGCAGGTCAACGGTGGTAACAACTGCATGGGTAAGAAGTATGATCACCAGGGGAACAAGAAAGGGGTATAGTGTGGGTATGAAATATAATCACAGGATCAAGAGGGGAAACTACAGGGAGCTATGTGTGAGTATAAAATGGGATCACCTAGGAGACCAGCATCAAGATTGGAGTGTGTGTGATTACTAAAGGGACCGACAGGGAGCAGAGCCTGGGGACATGGATGTGAACCCTGGCAAGGAGAAAGGAATGAGGGAAGTCTTCTGAGCAGAAGAACTAAAAAATAGAACAAGTCAAAGCCCATTTGGCCTAATCCCTGGAAGAGACTGAGAGCAAGAGCAATAGTGAGAATGAGACAAAGAAGGTTGATTGTGATACCAATTTCTTCAGACTCTTTGCTGCCTGTTTCCCATGGGATTTGCCTGTGGGATTCCCCTCCCTCTTTTCCCTCCTCACCTCTGTCCCATTCCTGAATTCTCATCTCCTTCCCTGTACTCAGGCACCATCTCTTCACCCTCTGCTTCTTCCTCTCCCTTCTCTCCATCTGCCTCCAGCTTCATCTCTCTTTATCTCCCTCTTCTCTTCTCCTTACCTCCCTTCCCTTCTTTTCCATTTTTCCCCATCTCTCTCTGCCTACATCTCTCACCCTCTTCCTTTCTTCCCTTCATCCTTCTCCCTGTCCTCTCTCTCTCTCTCTCTCTCTCTCTCTCTCTCTCTCTCTCTCTCTCCCCTCTTTCTCTCCCCATATATTCTTTGCTTTTCACTCTTGTTTCTTCTTACCCCTCCTTGCCTCTCTTCACTCCATCTCTCTTCTCCTGACTTCTCTGTCCTCCCCCTTTACCCTTTCTTTCCCCATCTTTTTCTATCTCTCTGTATCCCTACTTCTGCTTCCCCTTCTTTCTTCCTTCCTGTCTTCCCCTCACCTTTTTCTCCTCCTCATCCTCTCCCTGACTTTTCTTATCCTATCTTCCTTGACCCCTTTCACCCCTTCCCCTGTTTCTCCCTACCTCTCTTACCACCTCTATCAATTTCTTCCAGTCTCTCCCTGACTTGTTTCCATCTTTTCCCCATCCCTCTCCCTTTGTTTCTCTCTGGTTCCTGGCCCCTCCCCCCATCCCTTTCTCTCTGACCTCACCCTACTCCTTACCCTAACCCTGGCTAGAACCACATTTGGGCTGCTGGCTTTGCAGACGTGCGGAAGAGCGTGTGTTACCGGCACCACAATGACACATGTGAGAATGAGCTGGCCTTCAACATGACCAGGAAGATGTGTTGCTGCTCATACAACATTGGAAAGGCCTGGAACCGGCCCTGTGAGCCTTGCCCTGCTCCAGCCAGCTGTAAGTGAAAAGCCCCACCCTCTCATTAAGCATTTATTAAGTGCCTATTTTGTGTGCTGGGAACTGTTCAAAGAGTTAGGGATATAAAGGCAAAAAATGGAACAGTTCCTGCCCTTCAGGAGCATATCTGGGGAAACAACATAAAAGAATAAGATAAACTCCTTAGAGACAGGAAATGTTTAAGATTTGTGGTCTGGACCAAAGGTTGTTTCTAAATGCAAATGAGAGATTGGGAGAGGTAGAAGAAGTGGTAGAAAGAAATGGAGAGATATTGATTGAGCCAGAATAGGAAGGAGCAGAATCAAGAGTGTGGGTATCTGTGATGGGTGGGTAGATTATTTTGCTGAAGACTGGAAGGTTCATTTAAAAGTACTGAATCTGTATTTAAATAAATAAGACTAAGTCTTAATCACAGGCCATAGGTATCTGTCATTTTCAGTGAACCTATCTTAAAGAGTTCAAAAGGTCCAAGTTTGCTACATATAAAACACAAATATATATACATAATATATAAAATATATAAACAAAATGAAACATAAAAATAAATATAAAACGCAGCATGCTATGGAGCAAAGAACCTTAACCTCAGAGTAAGCACCTCTTGGTTTGAATCCTAACACCAAACCACTCCAAACCTATGACTTGAGTGAGTCAATTAAACTTAGAACTTGTGTTTCCTCACATCTAAGTTGAAGGATAATTTTTTACTAGTTCACTATGGAGAACTGAAAGTCTGGAACATAAAGTTTGTACAAGCTGATAGATCAGAGGTTGACTTTGGTTCCTGAAAATAATTCCGGACATAATGTTAAAGGGATGGATTAATATTTAATAAGGGAAGCAGTGACCACAAAGGGCCAGTGAGATCAGATTTTGCCATACCGAGCATTTCCTTTTTAGATAAGATTTTTAAGACTAGTCAAACAGGAGGGTGCTGAAGACAATTTGTCTAGTTTTTGACAAAGCATTTGATGAAGTATTTTAAGTTATCTTTGCGGACAAGTGAACAGGATGATAATATAATGGGACAAATTTAGAACCAGTTAAATTTATTCAGGGAACTCCACCCTGGTCTAATGACCAGATCTCAAGGAGCAGTCATGAATGGATCAATGTCAGCTTGAATGGAGGCCTCTAGTAGAGGGCCCTAGGACTCTGTCCTTTCTCCTGGGGCTGTTCAAGCTAACATGGTTAGCAATGATTTGGATAAATACAGAGATGACATGGCTGTCAAATTTTCAGATGACACAAAGCTAGGAAATGTTGAAAGAATTGGTTGAAAGAATCAGAACTCAAAAAGATCCTGATAGGTTAGACTGGTAGATCAGGTCTTGTCAAATAAAGCATAACAGGGAGAAATGTGAGGTCTTAACATGGGTTCCAAAAGCCAACTTTTAAAGTATAAGATAGAAAGAAAAAAAGTTGCATGGGAAAAAACACGTTAGGTTCTTAAGAGTGTAACATGGTAACCAAGGAACCCAGTATAATCCTAGGTTGCAATAAGAGTCAGAGTGTCTAGAAAGAGGTAATAGTACCATGTTCCCTGGCTGTATTCCCACTATATCCAGAATATTGTGTTCATTTCTGGGCACCACATTTTAGGAAGGACATTAATAAGCTAGGTAGAAGATTTGGGTTGGTAAGAGGAATATGAAAGCCTTTAAGATCATCTAGTTGAACTCCCTCATTGTACAAGTAGGAAAACTGATGCACAAAAAATGGGGGTGACATTTACCAAGGTCACACAATGAGTTAGTGCCAGAGCCAGGAACCCAGGTATCTTCCACTACACTGTATTACCTCTCTCCCTTTACCCTTCTTTAGACCTGTGTCTGTCCTTCAGGATTTAATCATTCCTCATATGTCCTGGTCTTATCTCTTCTTACTCTCAGGGCAGAGACTAAGTCTTAATCACAGGATCATAAATATAGAGCTGCAAGGACCTTAACCTAGCCTAACCCCTTACTTTACAGAAAGGAAGCTGAGACCCGGAGGGGTTCTTGTGTGTTTCTGGAAACCAAGCACAAGGCTGACAAGAGGGTCCCATGGGTGGGTGGATGAGGCAGCACCAAAAAAAGAGAGGGAAGGGAATGGGTGTGAAGAAGATGAGGGCCATGGGGAGGCTGGGTTCTCCTTCTGAACCCTCTGACCCACAATTCTGCTTTTTCTCTCCCCAGCTGAGTACCAGATCCTGTGTGGGAACCAAGCGCCTGGCTTCATCATTGACATCCACACAGGAAAACCCATTGGTGAGTGCTCCCTTCAGAAAGAGTCTTTTTGAAGAAGCAGATACACTTATTTAGTCTGCTTAGCCAAATGCTTGCTGATGGTGGTGGTGGTGGTTTTTCTGGTCTTCTGCCTTTTATTATAACATTCAATCTTTGTTGCCTACTTTTCTCCCAGCCTGTTGCCTGCTTTTCTTCATCCTGATCTTCACCCAGGCTTTCCTGGCTGTGCCAGGTCTATGTACCAAGGGAACTGCATGTCTAAACTCCCAGGCATAGAGGGCAAACTTGCCAGGTTCAAGCAGGGCCTCCTGCCTGGCCCCTTTCCAAGCCTGGGCACTCTCAGGCTCTGCTGCTCCATGCCTCTGACCAGCCCCTGACTAGTCACTACTCCCCTTCCCTGCTTCATCCTTAGACATCGATGAGTGCAGTGAAATTCCAGCCATCTGTACCAACGGCGTCTGCATCAATCAGATCGGCAGCTTCAGATGCGAGTGCCCCGTCGGATTCAGCTACAATAGTGTCCTGCTTGTCTGCGAGGGTACCAGAGCTTCCTCCTTTCTGGAGACTCAAACCCATCCTCTCCAAGAAAAATATCCCTAAGAATCTATATCCTCCCAGGAGACTTTTCCACAGCCTTTCACCCCAATATTCCCTGGGTAGATCCTCCCAATCCAACCTGGAAGACCTTTTGGGAATTTCCCATTGAATCCACCCAAATTTTCTCCCACTATTCTTTTCTGGGGGAGCTTCAATAATCTCACAGAGATGTCCAAAGGAAGACTTTCCCTATACTTCCCTGCCTCCAAGAGATTCCCCCACCTCTTCATCTAGGGCAGTGGTTCTCAACCTGTGGGTTATGTTCAATGTGTAACAATGAAAATGCATCCTGCATATCAGATAGATTCATAACAGTAGCAAAATTAGTTATGAAGTAACAATGAAATTAATTTTATGGTTGGGGATCACCACAACATGAGGAACTGTATTAAAGGGTTGCGGCATTAGGAAGGTTGAGAACCACTGATCTAGGGAATACCTCTCACCCCGTCCTTCTCAAGGGAGATACCCAACCCCCAGGTTCTCACACCTTTGCTGTTGCCAAATGTACCCTGTGATACTACCAAAGACAATGGTGGGTAGAACTCTCTGATAAGCACTCGCACACAAAGGGACACAGAGGCTCATTCTCATTAGTACAGAGACAACTCCCAGGACAAGGGCTAGTAGCATATCCCTATAGTGATTAATTAGTCCATGATCAAGTTCACAGGGTCCTACAGTTAGTGAGCAAATCACAGGATCTTGTGTGTGGGTGTTTAGATCTCTAAGCCCCTGGACACAGAAGGGTATTCTCTGTAGCTGCCAGCTGTCAGACAGAGGACCCTCTCTGGTTCTCAGCAGCATTTTCCTCCTTGATCTCATTTACGTCCAACTTTCCCTGCTGCTCTTTGTCCTTCCCAGTCCCTCAGGAACTGGGTATAGTAGGAAGAGCCCTGGGAACCAGAAGACCCCTGTCTGCCCTTGATTTGCTACAGTGACCTTGGGCCCTTCTCTGGGCCTCAGCATCCCTCCCTGTAAAATGAATAGATTGGCTCTGGGTCCTTGTCAGATCTTAAAGGACTCCCCCTCATCTTCTCTGCCCTCTAGACATGGACGAGTGCAGCAGCGGAGAGAGTCCATGCCAACGCCATGCTGACTGCATCAACATCCCAGGCAGCTATCGCTGTGAATGTGCCCGTGGCTATAAGCTCTCCCCTAGCGGAGCCTGTGTGGGTGAGTGAACCAGGACACAGGACCATGTGGGCATTAGTTAATTTAAAGTGTTTGTCAATGACCCAGATAAAGGGACAGATGGCATGCTTATGAGATAGGCAGATAACACAAACATAGGAAGGATAGCTAATACATTGGGTGGTGGCATCAAGATCCAAAAATACCTACACAAGCTAGAATATTGGGCCTGATTTAATTAGATGAAAGTGCCAAGTTCTGCCTTGGTTTCAAAAAATCCATTTCATAAATACAAGATGGGGAAGGGATGGCTAGACAGCAACTGATCTGAAGAAAATGGGGGGGCATAGTGAATTTAAACTATAAGTTACCACAGTATAACATGGAAACCCAAACTGTACATCTTAAATTAAGATTAATAGAAGCCTAAGTTCAATAACACGGGAGGAGATGGTCTTCTTGGGCCATTATCTAGAATATTTTCTTCAACTCTGGGACCATACTTTAGGAAGCCTCTTGATCACCTGGATCATGTAGAGAAAAGGGGAGCAAACGCAGTGATGAGGGGGCATGAAACTGAAGAACTTGGGGATCTTTAACCTGGAGATGAGCAGCTGTACAATGGAGACCCAATGGCTGTCTTGGTGTAGTTTAAGGCTGCAGTGCAGGGGTGGAGGTAGGGGTGGGGGAAGACTCATTCTGATTGACTCAGAGGGCAGAACCAAGAGCAAGAACCTGTGAAAAGGCAGATGCAGGTTTATTGGGGATGTTGTAGAGGGGATTCCTGTTAGGTACAGGTTAAGTACAAGCTAGACCACTATGTGGTCTAGGGGTCCCTTCTGACTTAAGAGGTTGTGATTTGTGAGAGGCTCAGCCTTCCCTGGTCAAGAATGGGACAGAAACCCAGTGTACCTAGCCCCTCTTCTTTTGACTTTAAAGCCCTACCTGCCTGGACCTCCCTCACCCACACCCCTCTCTCCATAGGGCGGAATGAGTGCCAAGAGATTGCAAACGTGTGTAGCCATGGTGACTGTGTGGACACTGAGGGAAGCTATGCCTGCATATGTCACCAAGGCTTTAAGGCCACTGCGGATCAGACCATGTGCATGGGTGAGCATCCTTTCACTTGGCCCCCAGAGCTAGGTCACTGAGGGTTGTAGTTGCAGAGCCGTGTAGGGGAGGCTGCCCCCAATGTGGGTACTGCTCTAGGTTAGGTACCTCCTTTAAATGAGAAAGTCATCCTGCCTCTGGGGTAAAGAGCTTTGGAGTCTGGAGGCTTCAGTCAAAACTCTGGTGCTTCTGAGCTGTGTTACCTAGAGAAATTAGCTCCCTCTTGCCTAACCTCAATTTCTTTATCTATAAGAGTGGGACTAATGTATCAGAGGGGTCAGTGTGAGGAAATCTCTGTTAAAACCACAGAGAAATGAAAGCTCTAGTCTTGACCCCTGTCAAACATGGATCTGCCTGGGTCTGTGCTGAGACATGGAGCTGAGACATAGGGTCTGGTCACACTGTAAACAGTAGCACTTTATTAGCTGCATGAGGCCTTTGCCACCAGGATGGAGCTAGCTCCTCCAGTTAAGGAGGAATGGAGCCAGTCCCACCCAGAGTCCTTGCCCTGCCCCCCATTTTAGGTCCCCATCTTAAAGCACAAGTTTGTCTTGGCACAGATCCAGATTTTCCTTTGTTCTCCTTTTGTTCTGGGTTCAAGTCAATGCAATAAACATTTATTAAACACTTAGTATGTGACATGTAATGTGCTAAAGGCTAAGCATACAAATAAAAGCAAAAAGACACATCCTGCCCTCAGGGAGCTTACTTTGTAATCCAGGAAGACAACACAGAAAAAAACAAATAGAAGGGGGAGGGGAAGGGGAAGGAGAGATACCTGAGCAAAAGTCCAAGAGAGGAATAATGCAGCATTTATAGTTCACAGATAAGTCTGACTTCAATTCTCCTTTTGTGTCAGACACCTGTCTGTGCTGCTATCACTCTCCTCCCCTCCCCCCCAGGGGCTTCCAGTCGTCAGATTGTGACCTATTCGGACTCAGTCCAGCCATTGGGGACAGGGCAACAGAAAGAGAGAAAGAGAGAAAAAGGGGGGGGGAGAGAGGGGGGTAGGGAGAGAGAGAGAGAGAGAGAGAGAGAGAGAGAGAGAGAGAGGAGAGACACAGATGAATACAGGGAAAGGCAGAAATACAGAGACATAGGGGACAAGAGACAAAGAGAAAGAGATGGAGATATAAAAAACCAGAGATATGCAGAGAGACAGAAAGGCAGAAACAAAGAAACAGAACACAGAGAAGAAATTAGAGAGACATCGAGGACAAGAGACAAAGAAGTCAGAAATAGGAAGGAGAGAGAAACAAGGAGATAGGAGAAGGGCAGAAAGAAATTAAAAAGAACACCACAAATATACTCAGAGATTGAAATAGATGTAGATAGAAATAGAGATATAGAGAATGAGAAACAGAAAAACAGACAGGATCAAGACAGAGAAAGAGACATACACACAAAGTCAGACAGAAAGAAACAGAGAGGAGAGGGGACGGAGAAAAAGTTTAAAGAGTGAAAGATACCAAGAACAAAAGACAAAGAAAGGTAGAGAGAGGAAGGAGAAAAAGAGACAGAAATCAAAAAGGAGAGAGGCAGATCAAGATCAAGACAGAGGGATACAAATAGACGAGAGAGATGAACACCCAGAGAGACAGAAAAGTAAATACAGACGCGAAGATAGAAGATAGAGGAGAGAGACGTACACCCAGTTGGAGAAAGAGAGGCAGAGGCAAAAAAAAAAAAAGACAGTGAAAGACAGAAGGATGGCCATCTCCCCATGAATGGGGGCTTAGGGGGTACAGAGCCAAGTGGAGGAATAACTTTTGGTGGTTTGCTTGAACAGATATTGACGAGTGTGACCGGCAGCCATGTGGTAATGGGACATGCAAGAACACCGTGGGCTCCTACAACTGTCTGTGCTTCCCCGGCTTTGAGCTCACACACAACAGTGACTGCATGGGTAAGTTTGCCCCCCTGAGCTCTGCACAGCAAAGGTCTGGAGACCTGGAGCTCAAGAAAGACCCTCAGGTGTGGGCTTCTCCACTCTCGGTCTTGAGGTCTTCCTCTTGGAATGGGTCCAGCCATCTTCTCTGCCCACTAAGGAGCCCCACGCTTTCTTCAGTCTAGCGACTGGAGACTGAGAAGAAGTAGGGAATGGGATAGAAACAGAAAGAAGGGAGAAGAGAAGGGATGGGAAAGTGGGCAAGGATGGGGGGATGAACAGGAGGATAAAGAGTGTGGAAATGGCTATGGGGGAAAGGTGGGGAGCAATCAGCAATCCTCATTCTAAATCTATGATTGCAGCACAGAGTCCAACCCACCCTCCTTTCCAAACCAATCTCGTATTGCTCCTTTTCACAGACACCTCAAGTTCTGGACAAATTAGACTCCTGATAATTCCCACCTCCACACATTTGCACATGCCATCTTCCCTGACTGTGGAATGCCCTCCTTCCTTTTCTTTGCTTTCTAAAATCCTTCTTTTCTTTCAAGATTTAGCTCAAAGGACATTTCCTTCATCAATTCTTCTCATTCCTCCCAGCTCAAAGTAAATCCTCCCTCTTCAAATTTTCCCCAGCAATCTTTGCTTAGATTTCTCCATTACCCCCATCACATCCTGCCCATTATTTTACTCATCTGTGTGAAGGTGCCTTGAGAGCTGTCCCTAATGAGAATTGGTTATCAAAAATCAGCGACAGCTCAACAGTCACATCAGATGGTTCTTTCAGCACCTTAGAATGCTGGTATTCTGGGACTTGTAACTTGAATTTATCAAGGGGAACTGGGTGTTCTCTTATGATTTACTTTTTTATCTTGGTTTTCAACCCGTATTAGCCATTTCCTCTATTTTTTGAAAGAGAGAGAAAGAAGAGAGGAAAGAAAGGAGGGAGGGAGAAAGACAGAAAAGAAAGAGAAAAGAAAGAAGGAAAAAAGAAAAAGGAAGAAGGAAGAGAAAGAAGGGAGGGAGGAGAGAAAAGAATGAGAAAAGGAAAGAAGGAAGGAGGAAGGAAGGAAAATAAGTAAAGACGTGAGTAGTTCTACATTTGCTCTGTCATCTATTTTCATGATCCTATCCACCCAGCTCTGATCCCTTCTTTCATCATCTTCTTTCCTTCAATATATCTTTTAAAAAGATTTAAAAAAAAAAAAAAGCTCTTTGTTATCATTAGCTTTCCATTCCTGGTCCTATTCTTACTGCCCGTGCCCCACTTTGGAATTCAGTCTCTCCTTGTGCCCCTCCTTCCCATCTTCTGTCTTTTAGACATGTCCTTTGAAAACCTAAGTGGTTGGCTGATTTTTTTTCTTATGCAGCCTCACTGATGTTTTTACACAAATTCCTCTTTCTCCCTACTTTGGGTATTTCTTTTT